>JAJJWW010012132.1:0-535871 GCA_023531295.1 Papaver armeniacum
TGTTCATCTTCAATGGTTTGATTGTGTGGATTCTTGTGAGGGGTGTAGTGTAGGATTTCCTGCAACTACAATACTCACTAATCCTGACTATGTATAGCAATGTGTATAGACTCGGGTGTTCTCCGTAGTGTCTGAGAGCACCCTCAGGATTATCCGTCTCCTGACTATGCACATAGATTAATTCTTCCGTGACATTCACCACTGAATTCCCAGAATAATCTATTATTGCTCCTATTCCATGGTCGAATCCACGACATGATCCCATGGAATGGCAATAACAATTGCTCATATTCCATGGTCGAATCCACGGCCTGATCCCATGGAATGACAATAACAGCTGCTCCGATTCCATGATCGAATCTACGACTTGATCCCATGGAATGGCAACAACAATTTATCTCGTTACTCCGATTTCATGATCGAATTCACTGCTAATCTCATGAAATGGTAATAGGTAATTTTATTACTCTGATTCTATGGTCGAATCCACGATCCCATGGAATGGTAATGCCTATTTTATTATTCCGAGTTCATAGTCGAATCCGCAGCTGATCCTCTGAATTGATAATAAATAACTACTTATTTTATTGTCTCGTTTCATGAATTATGTTACACTGAATTTCATGGATTAGCAATAAAATACTCAACAACCGGGCATCTGGATCATCACTGAGTAAGCCCCACAAAAATGGTGTAAGTGTGCTCGACAATGATGCACGACTGAGCACCCGGATGCACGAACGAGCATCCAAAAATATGGACTGATGAGGAATCCTACGCAAAACAGGAGAAAATAACAAATATTAATAAAATAATAAGGAGCGCCCAAGGGCCGGGCCCACCGGCCGGCCGACCATGCCCTAGCCGTGGCCGGTCCCCATGCTTCTCTCATAATTTTGCCCTATTTTGTTATTTCATGAACTCATGAAAAAAACTCCTTGATTTTAGCAACTTTCCTTGTTTTTACAGAATTCATGAATTCTCCATAACTTAACGGATTCATGAAAAATAATAATATTATAAAATAAGGAAAGGTGTGCGGGACCGGGCAACATGGCCGGCCGGCCATGCCTTAGCCGTGGTCGGTCCCACACCTTACAATTCTTAGCCTATTATAATAAGCATTCCCCAATTTCATGAAACTCCTTGGTTTCAACAAAATTCATGGATTCTCCATAACTTCATGGATTCATGAAATAATATTATAAAATAGGGAAAGGTGTGCGGGACCGGGCAACATAGCCGACCGGCATGGCCGTCCCACACCTCACAATCCCTAGCTTTTTATAATTATTATTTCCTAAACTCATGAAACTCCTCTGTTTCAACAAAAACCCATGGATTTTCCATAGCATCACGGATTCATGAAAAACTAATATTATAAAATAGGGAAAGGTGTGCGGACCGGGCAACATGGCCGGCCGGCCATGCCCAAGCCGTGGCCGGTCCCACACCCTGCAATCCCTAGTCTTTTATAATTATTATTTTCCTCGAATTCATGAAACTCCTTGGTTTGAGCAAAATCATGATTTCTTCACAATTTCTCAAAATTTTGCTCAAATCATGAAAATTCAAGCGCCAACATGGTCACGTGACCGGCTAGCCTCTCAAGACAATTTTAAATGTTAAAATATTGATAAATCGAGCATACATGCTCATTCCAACAAAATCAAGAATTTCAGTCAAGATAAAACTCTTCTGAAAATTCACAATGTTGCTCGAACGCACATCAGAAAATACTGAAACTCTCAGTACGGAGACACGGACACCATGGCAACACGTACATGCCTTAATGACCGACCAGGGTTATTCCTAGGGCTTGCACAAACCGGTCCCACATGATTTCATAATTCTGACCTAATTTGCTGAATTGCTTGTATTGGGCCCAAACTCTCTCCAACCAACCTGGGGATTGCTCAAACGGACAACAGCTGGTCCCGTGATCACCAAGAGTCGGCCCCATGCTCTCTTGGTCGGTCCCATATCTTTCATACTTAGGTTTTTGCCTTATGTTGAACCCAGCAGTAATTCAATAAATGGTGAAACCAGCATTTAATCATCATTCTTTCACCAACTCTCCAACTGAGGACCCTGGTGTACGCTCACTCGAGCAATCGAGCATCACATGGACGTCCTTGGGCTCATGTGATCGGTCCCTCCTCGGCTCATGACCTATTTTCATCAATTCGTCGAATAATGAGCAATCCATCACAATTAGGGTTTTCGAACAAACGCTCAACAAATCATTATTCTGAGCAAGTTCAAACACTAAATAAATTTATATATTGATCCACGGATTAATCATATAATGTTTGGTAGTCTACCAATATTTTAATATTTTTGGGTTACATCACCAATATATATTTCGTCGAATTGAGCAACATTTGCTCAAATATTGATTCAGCTATAAATATTTAGTAACATATCAGTAATTTGTCGAATGGAGCAATACTTGCTCGATTGCACGTCAAATTATTAATTCATCAGTAATTTGTCGACTTGAGCAATACTTTCTCAATTGCACGTCAAATTTTCGAATATTCAGTAATTCGTCGAATTTAGCAATACTTGCTCAGTTGCTAGAATATTGACCCAATTATCAATATTCAGTAATTTATCAGTATTTCGTCGAATCGAGCAATACTTGCTTAGTTGCTCGAATAATCCACATATATTCAATAACTCATCATTATTCAACAACTCGTTGAATTTACAATATTTGCTCAGACGAGCAACATTAACATTCATGAATCGCTGAGCATTTGTCAAACATGCTCGATTCAACAAAACCTAGACTCATTGCCTAATCAGTCAACTACTGACAAACTAAATACATGTCTGTCATGCAGACTCCACGATTTGTGAGACATTAATCACGTCAAATTGGGGGATAACAACTAGGGTTTTGGTATGGCGGCCTACAGTAAGTGGATTCATCCACGACGAGAAATGTGTGTAAGTTGTGTCAACGGTTGAAGGAGTTAGCAAAGTAGTGGGTGCACGATCAGTCAAGTCTCCACACGACATGGAACTGACTTTACCACGATCTCTCACTTTCCCACTCTTTCACTCAAGAAACCGTCACACTTACAGGGATCAGTGGTTCATCATTCTTGCAATATAAATAAGTCTAAATCGAGGACAATATCATCATCATCATTATCATTATCCGTCAACAACTCGATACAAACTTATTCACAGAACTCAACTTCAGCAGTTCGGCAATATTGCAAAAACCTTCAACACACCCACAATCCTTGATCATCATTGATCCCACATAATCCTCGGCTTCCCTCCTACAGATCAACCCATCTCCCTCTTTGCGTCCGAATTGACTCTGGAACGACCATTGTCTTGGTTTAGGCCGGAGTCATACAGATTGATTTCCCGAATATAAGTACCCCCTTTGCAGTGGTGCATCTGTGTGAGGTTCAGCAGTTTGCTCGGTTCAGCAGTTTGCTCGGTTCAGCAGTTTGCTCGGTTCGAGGAGTCTCGACGACACGCTCGACTCTTCACTTCCCAAAAAACCGGCGAACCGTTTTTCCCCATCCACAATCTCTGATCCCAGCAGGATACTACGCACTTGATTCCCTTAGCTGATCTGACCCACAACTAAGAGTTGCTATGACCCAAAGTCGAAGACTTTAATAAGCAAATCTTTATCACACAGAAAAGTCTATGATAATAGATAAATCTGTCTCCCACAGATAAACCTCTGAGTTTTGTTCCGTCTTTTTATAAATCAAAGTGAACATGAACTAATTGATAACCCGGACTTATATTTCCGAAGAACAGCCTAGTATTATCAATCACCTCACAATAATCTTAATCGTATGGTAGTGAAACAAGATATTGCGGAATCACAAAGGATGAGACGAAGATGTTTGTGATTTCTTTTTATCTTGCCCTATCGGAGATATAATCTCAAGTCAATTATTCAATTGAACTCGTACGATAGAAAATGGCAAGATCATATCGCTCAACTACGAGGGAAGTAGTTTTGTCTGGCTTCACAATCCCAATGAAGTCTTTCAGTCGTTAACCTACAGGGTCTCGAGAAGAAACCTAAGGTTAAAGGAGAATCGACTCTAGCAAAACCAACTACTATCACACAGGAGGTGTGGGGATTAGTTTTTCCAGTTGCTAGAGTTCTCCTTATATAGTTTTCAAATCAGGGTTTGCAATCTAAGTTACCTTGGTGTTGATGGTGGATTTTCGTTTAAGGTTAAATTTGTAAAAAACCAGAAAAATCATGCGCGACATCTTGTAAAAGATAAAGCCATTTATAAGTGTTGGATACTCCCTCACTTAATTCACCAAGAATGGAGCATGTAGCAACAATCCCATTCTGTGAATACATGAAATTCCTCCGAGGTTGGAGCATGTGGCAACAATCCCTTCTGTGAATTTCATATCGGCCTTGTATTTCCAGTACTCATTATCGGTGTGGCATGACGGACCGAGTGTTACTCTTACTGAGTAACACGAACCTCAAGCACTATAATGAAACCATGTACGAAATACCGTGCATGTGCTGATTCTCGGTGTGTTATACTAGCCCGATTGAGCCCCTCTCGGTGTGTTATACTAGCCCGATTGAGCATCCGGACCGACCAGTATCAGTCCGGATATGATCCGATCGTGAGTCATCCAACTCCATAAGCATGATTGGATGACCCCGGATCAATTCCATCACCCCCAAGCAGGTATGGAATACCCACGGCCGACCGCATGGTCGGCCATTGGCCTTTGCTTGCCAAAGGACGTTCATACCAAGCATTATGGACGGAAAACCCTAAATAAGTGTTTGCGGCATATTACATGTGTCGCAAAACAGTCTCAACCATCCATCTTCGCAGGTATAGATGGAGGGTGTAGATGTAGACTCAAAGGGCCCGAGCATGTCAACACGATCACCGTGGGCCCGCCTACACACTTGACCAATCAGTCAAGACCAACAATGTTTGGCCGTGACAAAATCATCACCCAAACAAAAGATGACGCACGGCTTGAAAGCCAAAATTAGGGTTTCAAGTCATCACGCGCGCCATCCATCTTCTCCCAAGCACGAATGGAGGGTCACGGATTAGATTAAACAAGGGCTGTCATATCGGCATGACCACCGTGAGCCCATCTACCCCCTCATGTGTTCGGCCAAGGCATATCACGCCTGGTCAATCCAAAACGTGCGTCCAAACTAGCATGGCCGCGCCTCCCAAACCACGAACCGATCTCGACCGCTCAACTTCATCGGATGATTTGAGTGGATTAGATCACGTTTTCATGGGATAGTCAGGTATAGGTGTGAACACCAGCCTACCACCTACACGCTGGTATGATCGACCAAGACCGACCAAGATGTGTCGTCTTGAAACGCATGCCCAAACTAGGGATGTCACGCTAGGTTTCCAACCCTTTTGCGGCATCAATTTCTGCCGTAAACCGATCTCAACCACTCAACTTTACCGGTTAAATTGAGTGGCCTAGATCACGCCTCCATGGGACGGTGAGGTGTAGGCGTGTACACCGGCATGTCGTCTACACAAATGCCCCGGTCGGTCCTCTCCAAATCCCTTTCCATGCTTGGTTTCGACCAAGTCAAGAGTGATGCTTGCGCACCTCTTCAAAAACCCTAATATTCATTAACGGTCGCAGATGAGTGTCTCAAAGATCATCTCATCCGTCCAACTTCACCAGCTTGGTTAAACAACCACAGTCGGGAGTTATTTGGTCGGTGAGGCGTCATTACCCATCACTTTACCACACTATAATGCACGATGCACATAAAATACACACGATACTTCACAAGTATCGACTTCTGAATAACACTGTTATTCAATTCAAAGATTACATGCTATCTTTCGTGGATCCACGAACCACACATTCCAGACATCAATCATGTCACAAACTGGGGGATACATGCGGGGTATTGGTCGCGGGCGGTTTACGGCGTGCGCGTGCAACGCGCCATCACAAGAACGTGTCGGGAAGTCATGGACGGTTAGAGATGAACAGGAGAAGTGGGCAAGGCGGGTCGACGCACAACTCCACTACTCCATCACTCCACTTCCTCCACTTCCCACGAGAGACGTGAATGAGGCTCAATGACTTGTATAAATAGGTTCTCCGCCCTATTTCAAATAACAACACAAGTTCAGACGAGACAGAAAACCAAGTGTTAATACAAAAACGTATTCAAACACCTAGAGCTTGCTTGCATCAATCACAATCCTGCTCACCTTTCTGTTACAAGTCATAAGCAAGCCAACACCTTCACAATCTCAACACCTTCTTCGCTTCCCTCCCTAAGATCAACCCCATCTCCTTCACTTTGTGACCGAAACAAGTCCGGGAACGGCCATTTCTTGGTTTAGGTAGGACTTGCACGATTGATCTCTCGAATTTACAAGCACTCACAACAGCGAGTGCATTTGTTTAAGGTTTAAATTCATTCCTCATCCACACCCCAAATTACCAAATTCTGCAGGAGTAGTTTTCACCCATAAACAATTGGCGACCACAGTGGGAGGTTGATCTCTCGGTTACAAGAATCGAATTCTCAATTCTTCGGTTTTCGTCTCACGATGTATCCTCACCCGGAATCCGAAGGTGGTTCAGATATCATGGGAAGCATAGCTGGAATGTTGGAGGATGTCTTGGCAAATCAAGCCGGTATCACCAGAAGGCAGAGCGAGACATTTCGCCTTTTGAATGGTATAGCAGCACAACTACAAGAGGGGTCGATAGGCATCAACTCAGACAGTGCAAGAAACGTTGAATCCTTAGTCAGGAGTCACACCTTTACAAGTGGAGAAGCAAAAAGGGCACGCAATCGAAAACGAATCAAGAAAGATGGATAACATGGTCCAGACAGAGGAAAAGACTTGTCCGGAGTACTACAATGTC
Organism: Papaver armeniacum; assembly: GCA_023531295.1. Lineage (NCBI taxonomy): Eukaryota > Viridiplantae > Streptophyta > Magnoliopsida > Ranunculales > Papaveraceae > Papaver > Papaver armeniacum. The sequence goes on from JAJJWW010012132.1 coordinate 6,907, forward strand.
TGCCAGATAAAGAAAGGGAGCCTGCAGCCTATGGAGCCCTGCTAGAGGATTTATATCTCAAAACTCTTGCTGAAGCCACGGAGAGACATCACAATGCCCACTAACACAGAAAAGCCAGACTTAAGGTACTTACATTTCCCCTTCCCAATGAAGAAGATTCTGGAGCTACTAGAGGCGTGGGTACAAAATGGAGAGGTGGAGCTACCCCCGGTATGGCGTCCGCCCACTGATCAAGTAATGGACCCGAGGTACTGTCATTTCCACCGGTTCCTCCATCACCCCACCAGTGAATGCAACGCTTTGAAGCGCATTGTTCAGGAGAAGCTTGGTCCAGATCGATAACTTTGAGAAATTGGTGCGGAGGATTTTCTTAGAAAGGCAACTCCGGTTCGATACAAGTGAGGCTTCGAAAGCAAGTAAGTTTTACTCAACAATTTTACAAGAAAGATAGTTTGGAATCCACTGGGGACTTGGCATCCCGCACGTGGAGAAAGAGGCTCAGTGATCAACGCCATGTCTGTTTCCATCCGTACCTCCCTTTTGCATAACATTTGCAATTTCATGTGATATGTGCAATCATTCATGACCAAGATTCGAACTTCATTTAACATAATCTCTTTCAAAAAGGCTGTTCACAAAACTATCTCAAAATAAGCCAATTCAATCACCTATTAATCCAAAACCGGAGATCAAAGAAAATCCTCACTATCACTCAAAAAGAAAAAACATCTAAAAAAAAGAGACAAGTATATGGCACGAATACTTCAAGTAAGTCCTTCAGCAACAACTCGTCCTTCTGGGCAAGAGAGACCTTCATCCTTTGAAGCACAGCCTGCTGCAGCTCCAGTTCCTTAGACAACTTCTCAACCTCTTCTTCCTGGCAAGCAACACAGTCCGCGGAAGGGACTTCATCCTGTAATTTCTGGAGCTCCTGAATCTTGGAGAACCCTTCGAAGAACCAAGGAGCATTGAAGCTGTACTGCGCAAACACGTCCCGATGGCACCTCCAATCTTCAATCATTTCCTCGGAAACTGTTCGACCAGTCGTGACGCTCATCCCATTGATAGAAACTAAAGCTTCTTGGACGCGGTTGACCAACGCAAGACGACTTTTGAGTTTCGTGGTGGTAGCAATGTGACCGTGCTTCTCCCATATCGCTGTGTACAACTCTTCGAACTGAACCGCATTTGAATCCACCAACCAACACATGACCTGGATAAGGGACAGTAAAAGGAGGATCGAACAAAGCCCTAGGTTGCATCACCGGCAATTCACCAACCGCAGGAGCCTTGTCAGGTGCAGGAGGCCTTTCAGAAGGGGTCACCACAATAGCCATATTGATTGGAACCTGTTCAGGATGGATCTCAAGGGGAGCCGCCTCAACCATAGCAGGCACTGCCTCTCTCATATTCCTTTTGGCATCTATTTCGCTCTGGGTGCTAATTTCCATCACGACCCCGTCAACAAGATTACTAAGGGAAGCGCCTTGTTCAACCGAGCTTGCATCATCTCTGTCATGGTCAGAAAAAGGAGCGGTTTCTCCAGACTTCTCAGCATGAAGGTCGATCTCAAAGATGACTTCTCGGCATGAAGGTCGATCTGCTTGAGACTTCTCAAAGCATGAAGATCGGCACCGCGGACTTCTCAAAGCATGAAGACCAAAGCATTACCGGCTTTCTCATTTTGAATGCGCGCCAACCTTGTGAAGACATTATCTTTCGAAATTCCCTGATTTCAAGCAAGGATCGTTTTAGAAGAATTTACACTGGAGAAATGAAAGAACCGAAGGGAAAAGATTTAAATACTGCATATTGGAGGAGTTGAGGATTACCGGACCGCATGCTTGCCTCTTAGGTCTCTCTCCTACTTGGGGACTGCAATCCTCAGCTCTGGTCCGTTTGGCTGGGAGTGGCTTCAACCGGAAATGCTTCGTCAAGACGTCAGAAGATGGTTCACCACGGGGATCTGTCACAACACTCTCCGAAAATTTCTGGAAAACCAACAGTTGTTTCTTCCAAAATTCCTTATACTTATCGGTTACCACTGGGTTTCTCCCAACAGGCCAGAAGGGAAGGCTCACCCGTTCTACAAACATGCCAGTGTTAAGAATATTCGGGAGAGATTCTTTCGGAACCCTTGGTGAACGAATAAATGGGACACCCTGATCAAATCCCATTTGGCGAGCAGCCCATCAATATTATACGGAGTCACGAGAAAATTCTCCGTTAAATAGAGACGGAACATATCCTGGAATGCAGCTGCGCAGGTAAATAAGTTCTCCAGATTTCATAGTTTCGACATCGGTACACAACACAGCATCAGGACCGTCAGAAGCAATAGCAAAGGTCTTTGGCTGAACAATGGAAGAGTGGACCGGCCCCCATGGACGGAAATCTACAGAAGACACATTGTCAAATACGTCCACAAGTTTCGCACCACCTCTGGGACGCCTTTTATTCCAACGGAGTATTCTCGAGCCACCATATAAGTTATTGAGCGAATTTCCGGGAGCGGGAGCGTAACTTTTGAAGTGTTCCCATAAGAGCGCTCGAAGAAAAGCGAAGTGATTGTGCGACTCCACCTTCTTGTACCCGTTAGAAGCATGCATGTCCATTGCTAAAGCATCCAAATGAGAATACGGTGATCCAAGGAACAATGAGCCCAGAGGAAGAACTTCACCCTTCGCCAGCCTTATAGCAATCTTAACAAGGTCACTTCTAATGGTCTTCTTTCCAGAACCATCATCGAATATGTCCCTGGATAGCCATAAAGACAGGAACGCAATCACACTGAGCTCGTTTTCCAACTCTTGGTCCGGCTCTGGGTCCGCAGGAGACCACTCCGACACCCACCAGGTGTAAAAGCATCTCGCATCTTTTTTCTCTTCCTTGTCCAGACTGTCGAATTCTGCCACTTTTTGAAGTATAGCACCATAGTTACTTTTCTCCGTATCAGAGAGCTCGTAAGAAAGACTTCCAGCAACAGGCAGGTTCATTAATGCAGCTACACTCTCCAGAGTAATAGTCATTTCTCCCCATCTAGATATGGCTGTATGAGTAGAAATGCGCCACCGAGAAATGAAGGTAATCAAACCCGCCATGTCTTTCTTAATTTCAAGAGTAGCAGATGCCATGACCGCATTGAGAATTTGCGCTTCGGCCAAATTATCCTTAATACCCTTATTACTCAACATACGTCTCATCCATCCTTCATAAGAGCCCAGTGGAGTATGGCAAACCTTGAAGTCAATAGGAGAAGGCGGATATTCGTTTCTCTGGAGACAAAATCTCACCACAAGTGCTGAAGAAGAGAATGAATCAGTTTCCGTATTTTCTGAATCGGAAAGAAAGACTATCTTATGAGAAGGATGTCTCCTAATGCTCGGAAAAGGCGAGGTGAACAACTCATCATCAATGTTCGGCATATCTTTGAAGCTGTCAACACTTCCTGACTTGGCACCAACATTATCTTCAGAAGACATCTCAACAGGGATTCTTTTCTTCCACAATGAAATAAAAGACAGGAGTTAGAACTTGTATGAAAGCACAGGAGAGATGTAGTCACACGGCAAGACACAACTCACGTTGGAGCACACAAAACCGGCCCAAACACTGGCTTAAGTCAGGCACAAGTTTCAGTCTGGTATTGATTTCAAGTCAGGTGCAAGTTTCAGTCTGGTACAAGTTTCAGTCTGGTATTGATTTCAAGTCAGGTGCAAGTTTCAGTCTGGTACAAGTTTCAGTCTGGTATTGATTTCAAGTCAGGTGCAAGTTTCAGTCTGGTACAAGTTTCAGTCTGGTATTGATTTCAAGTCAGGTACAAGTTTCAGTCCGGTACAACTTTCGATCTCAGTATTGGTTTCAAGTCCGGTACAAGTTTCAAGTTCGGTGTAAATCTCAGTCAAGCATATATGAGTAAGACCCACGTTCCGGCATACACGGCGGGCCCACGTTCATTCTCACGCATCATGACACGATTTTCTTTATTCATGGGAATCGTGTATGCGAGATTTCAAGCCAAGGTTTTCCTTTTCAAGATACAACCTAAAAGCTAGGTTTTGCATGTGATGGTGGAGAGACTAAGCATATACACATCTTACCAAAGGTGTTTACCTAGCAAGCTAGCAAAAAAAAAAAAAAAAAAAAAAGTGCGAAACTTACCTTGGACGGCGGCAACTCCGGCAACGGTGACGGCAGCAAGCTCCGGCGAGTGGCGGCAGTTGGTGACGGCAGTGAAGACCCGAACGGGAGCTGCTCAACAACAAGAGAAAATTTTCGTGAGAAAAAGAAAGGGAGCTTGGTCTCTTTTATAGACAAAAATTAGAAGAATCCCAATAGAAGAAGGATTCCTCTCTTGTTTGGTTTCCTCTTTTGATTCAAATACCCAAAGAAAGAAACTGGCCCCACCAAGGGATTCCATACGAGTGTGACGGCGTGGGAAATTAGCGGTTGGCCAACACTCTTCCGGGTAAACTCCTTTTATCCTGTCTTTCTCACATATGTATGTCACCATCTCATGCCTACCACACAATAGTGTAACCATTATGTGCTAGGCAGGGGACTTAATGTTGATGGTGGATTTTCGTTTAAGGTTAAATTTGTAAAAAACCAGAAAATCATGCGCTGACATCTTGTAAAAGATAAAGCCATTTATAAGTGTTGGATACTCCCTCACTTAATTCACCAAGAATAGAGCATGTAGCAACAATCCCATTTCAGTGAATACATGAAATTCATCTAGGTTGGAGCATGTGGCAACAATCCCTTCTGTGAATTTCATATCAGCCTTGTATTTCCAGCACTCATTATCAGTGTGGCATGACGACTGAGTGTTACTCTTACAGAGTAACACGAACCTCCAAGCACTATAATGAAACCATGTACGAAATATCCGTACAGGCTGACTCTTAGTGTGTTATACTAGCCTGAGCCCCTCTCGGTGTGTTATACTAGCCCGATTGAGCCCCTCTCGGTGTGTTATACTAGCACGATTGAGCATCCGGACTGACCGTATCAGTCCGGATATGATCGATCGCAGTCATCCAACTCCATAAGCATGATTGGATGACCCCGGGTCAATTCCGTCACCCCCAAGCGGTATGGAATACCCACGGCCGACCCCGCATGGTCGGCCATTGGCCTTGCTTGCCAAAGGACGTTCATACCAAGCATTATGGACGGAAAACCCTAAATAAGGGTTTGCGGCATATTACATGTGTCGCAAAACAGTCTCAACCATCCATCTTCGCAGGTATAGATGGAGGGTGTAGATGTAGACTCAAAGGGCCAAGAGCATGTCAACACGATCACCGTGGGCCCGCCTACCCACTTGACCAATCGGTCAAGACCAACAATGTTTGGCCGTGACAAAATCATCACCCAAACAAAAGATGACGCACGGCTTGAAAGCCAAAATTAGGGTTTCAAGTCATCACGCGCGTCCATCTTCTCCGGCACGAATGGAGGGTCACGGATTAGATTAAACAAGGGCCGGTCATACCAGCATGACTACCGTGAGCCCATCTACCCCCTCATGTGTTCGGCCAAGGAATATCACGCCTGGTCAATCCAAAACGTGCGTCCAAACTAGCATGGTCGCGCCTCCCAAACCACGAACTGATCTCGACCGCTCAACTTCACCGGATGATTTGAGTGGCTTAGATCACGTTTTCATGGGATAGTCGGTATAGGTGTGAACACCAGCCTACCACCTACACGCTGGTATGATCGACCAAGACCGACCAAGATGTGTCGTCTTGAAACGCGTGCCCAAACTAGGGATGTCACGCGGTTTCCAACCCTTTTGCGGCATCAATTTCTCGCCGCAAACCGATCTCAACCACTCAACTTTACCTAGGTTAAATTGAGTGGCCTAGATCACGCCTCCATGGGACGGTGAGGTGTAGGCGTGTACACCGGCATGTCGTCTAAACACATGCCCGGTCGGTCCTCTCCAAATCCCTTTCCATGCTTGGTTTCGACCAAGGCGAAGAGTGATGCTTGCGCACCTCTTCAAAAACCCTAATATTCATTAACGGTCGCGAGATGAGTGTCTCAAAGATCATCTCATCCGTCCAACTTCACCGACTTGGTTAAACAACCACGGTCGGGAGTTATTTGGTCGGTGAGGCGTCATTACCCATCACTTTACCACACTATAATGCAGTACTCGCATAAAATACACACGATACTTCACAAGTATCGACTTCTGAATAACTGATTATTCAATTCAGCATTACATGCTATCTTTCGTGGATCCACGATCCACACATTCCAGAACATCAATCATGTCACAAAGGCGGGGATACATCTTCGGGGTATTGGTATGGCGGTTTACGGCGTGCGGCGTGCAACGCGCCATCACAAGAACGTGTCGGAAGTCATGGACGGTTAGAGATGAACAGGAGAAGTGGGCAAGACTGGTCGACGCACAACTCCACTACTCCATCACTCCACTTCCTCCACTTCCCACGAGAGACGTGAATGAGGCTCAATGACTTGTATAAATAGGTTCTCCGCCCTATTTCAAATAACAACACAAGTTCAGACGAGATAGAAAACCAAGTGTTAATACAAAAACGTATTCAAACACCCAGAGCTTGCTTGCATCAATCACAAGCCTGCTCACCTTTCGTTACAAGTCATAAGCAAGCCAACACCTTCACAATCTCAACACCTTCTTCGCTTCCCTCCCTAAGATCAACCCCATCTCCTTCACTTTGTGACCGAAACAAGTCTGGGAACGGCCATTTCTTGGTTTAGGCCGGACTTGCACAGATTGATCTCTCGAATCTACAAGCACTCACCGCGCAGTGCATTTGTTTAAGGTTTAAATTCATTCCTCATCCACACCCCAAATTACCAAATTCTGCAGGAGTAGTTTTCACCCATAAACACTTGGTAACAAAGCATTCAATATTCACCGTTAGATGAAAAACCTGATTAGATACAAGCTAATATCTTTCAACCGTTAGATCGAAACTTAGCTTGTCACACACAAATGAAATGTATTCATTTAGATTTGAGTAACCGTACCAAAACGTGTACACTTAGTTTGTTCAGAAATAGTTAACCAATGGTTAGCCATATGAGCACTTTCATATTAACTATATTCATCTTTCTAATAACTAGTTCAAATGACTCATAAGAACTAGTTGAAGAGTTGTTCAATTGCTTAGGTCTTTATTCATAGACACAATAGAAACAAAATCGGTTTGATTCATTTGAATCAATTCATGAACAATATACCCACGGTTTGCAAAGATTGCATTGCTTATAATTTATTGTTTTAAGTTCATGAACTACCGATTTGAGAAATAACCAGCTTGGGTACTGTTGATGGTGGATTTTCGTTTAAGGCTAAAATTATAAAAGCCAAAATTATGCGCTGACATCCTGCAAAGGATAAAGCCACTGATAAGTGATGAATACTTCTCCACTTTACTAATTCACCTAGAATAGAGCATGTGGCAACAATCCTAGTATTCTGTGAATCAAATACCCAAAATTCATCCAGATTGGAGCATGTAGCAACAATCCCATATACCCTATGAATTTATAGCATTATCAATTAGTGCATGACCAGCCTTGTATTTCCTGTGTTGTTCCCGCTGAACTCTCATTATTGGTGCGACATGACGACTGAGTGTTGCTCTCAGCAGAGTAACACGAATCTCCAAGTGTCACTAATGAGGCATGCACGAAATACCCGTACAGTCTACAACTCTCGGTGTGTTACACTAGCCCCATTGAGCATTAATATCTCGGTGTGTTATACTAGCCCGATTGAGCATCTGGACTGTCCATGTCAGTCTCAGAAATAATCACGACCACGGAAGTTGTCCGCATGATTTAACTAGCCTAGACGATCCTCAGCAGGAGCAGGCTACCACCTTAATGACCACCAGCGAGCCCGTTTATGCTCTGGTCGGTCGAACGCATGACATGCCTCCAATACAATCACCAAACGCCATCCTGGAAAAGGATGGTCGAACTGGTGAAATCGTTTGGAGAAGGTTCGCACGAACAAGGCCGCCAATATCGGTCTCAAAATAGTCACGATCGACCAACTTCACCGGCGTGTTTGGATGGCGTAGATCATCCCATGACCGGTTGGACAAGCATTGTCCTTCACACCGGCGGGCCCACTTTCTCCTTACCTGACCGACTTTCTCACGACCAAGCCAGGGCGGAGAAAACGCTCGCCCAAAGTTCGGCCGGCATGATGCTTTAAGGGTCGCAGGAAATTCCACTAAGTGTCTTAAATTGATCACGACCATCCAACTTCACCGGCATGTTTGGATGGCTTAGATCAAGCATATAACCGCCAGACAGGTATTGGCGTGTTCACCACTGTCCCAATGTGGGTCCCACATGGTCGGCCTCCCTAAAAGAAGAGCGTAGCTTGCCAATTCTTCCAGCCAAAGTAGCGTGGACATGAAACCCTAATTAGGGTTTGCGGCATATCACATGTGTCGCAAATCAGTCACGACCATCCATCTTCGCAGGCATAGATGGAGGGTGTAGATGTAGACTCAAAGGGTCCCAAGCATGTCAATACAATCACCGTGGGCCCGTATAAATATGTGACCAATCGACCAAGGCCGGCCATGGCCGAGCGCCTCGATTCGTGCGCCCAAACTAGGCATGGTCGCGCGGTTTCCAATTGCAAACCAATCTCGACCACTCCTCTTCGCCGTACGAATCAAGAGGTTTATGTCGCACCCCTACGAGATGATCTAGCACAGACATGAACACCGGTGGCCCACCTCCATACGGGACCAATCGATCCCTCCAAAATCGCCCTCTAAGCTCGAAATCGATTGAGCTGAAAGTGGGTGCTTGCGCACCTCCTAATCCCTAATCCAACGGTCGCAGATGTGGGTCACAAGTCATCTCATCCGTCCAACTTCGCCAGCTTGGTTAGGCAGCCCTGGCCAGGAGTTAGGCGACCAGCAAGGCATCACCACGATCACCGTATACACTCTTCCACATGAAGTGATCGGCCAAAGCGTGGTTTTCCCATACAACTCCAAACGATCACTCGAATATGGATGGACGTGATGTTGTTTGAAGACGCTTAATTCGTGACTTACTCCGTTAAGCCTTAAAACAGCGATGCTTCACACATGCTGAATATATTCGATGTGTTACCTGCATAGAATACACACGATATTTCATAAATATCGAATTCCTAAATAACTTAGTTATTTAATCCAGCATCACATGCTACTTTCTATGGGTCCCACGATCCACACATTCGAGACATCAAACGTGTCACAAACTGGGGGATACTTACTAGGGTATTGGTCTGGCAGTTTACAGCATGCAGCACACAACGCGCCATCACAAGAACGTGTCAGGAAGTCATGGACGGTTAGTGATGACGGGAGAAGTGGGCAAGACTGGTCGTGTGACACTAACACACAACTCCACTACTCCATCACTCCACTTCCTCCACTTCCCATGAGAGAAAACCAAGTGTTGATACAATCAACACTTAATGACTTGTATAAATAGGTTCTCCTCCCTATTTCCAAAAACAAGACTAGACAGAAAACCAAGTGTTGATACAATCGTATTCAAACATCAGAACTGATAGCTTACATCCTGCAAGCCAGTTCATCTTTCTGATACAAGTCATAAAACAGCTAACACCTCCACAATCTCAACACCTTCTTCGCTTCCTTCCCTAAGATCAACCCCATCTCCTTCACTTTGTGACCGAAGCAAGTCTGGAACGACCATTTCTTGGTTTAGGCCAGAGTTGTACAGATTGGTTTCTCGAATCACAAGCACTCTCGTGCAGTGCATTTGTTTAGGGTTTATATTCATTTCTCATCCACACACCCAAAATTACCAAAACTGGCAGAAATAGTTTTCACCCATAAACAATTGGCGACCACAGTGGGAGGTTAATCTCTCGGTTGCAAAATCGAATTCTCAATATTCATTCCAACCTTCTCGATTTTGGGGATAAATCTTGGTTTCGATTCAATCATTAACCTATTCATTTCCGGTTATCATCTCGGTTTTCATCTTACGATGTATCTTCGCCCGCTAGATTCTTCGGAAACCTTAAATGATTCAGATGTCATGGGAAGTGTGGCTAGAATGCTGGAGGATGTCCTGGAAAATCAAGCTGGTATCGCTAGAAGGCAGAGCGAAACCTTCCGCCTTTTGAATGATATATCAGCTCAATTACAAGAAGGATCGGCAGGCACTTACCCAGGCAATGTAAGAAATGCTGAATCCTTATCTAAAAGTCATACCTTTACCATAGGAGATGCAGAGAGAGCACGTAGACACAGGGGACTCAAGAAAGACGAACAACATGGTCCAGTTGGCGACAGAGACTCGAGACAACTCCATAGAAGAAAGACTCGTCCGGGATGCCACCACGTCTGCCGGATAAAGAAAAGGAGCCTGCAGCTTACGGAGCCTTGCTGGAAGATTTGTATCTCAAGACTCTTGCCGAAGCTCAGAAGACTTCCCAGTCCACAGCGACCTTTCAGCCAAATGAAGAAATGCTCGAGGAGGGAGAGATCAATCAAAGAACACGTGAGTACAGTGGATGGGAGCGTTCAATTCATTCACCCAGCAGTGATATTACAACGCCTTCCGCATTTCGTCACCCAAGCGATCCGCAGATATGATGACACACACTGGCCTTCCAACTCCGTCTCCGAAGCGTGCTTCACATCAAAGCCACGTAGAGACATCACGACGTCCACTAACGCAAGAACAGCTAGACTCAAGGTATCTGCACTTCCCTTTCCTAATGAAAAAGATTTTGGAGATGGTGGAGGCGTGGGTACGAAAAGGAGAGGTGGAGCTACCTCTTGTATGGCGTCCACCGACCGATCAAGAAATAATGGACCCGAGATATTGTTATTATCACCGGTTCCTTCACCACCCTACCAGTGAATGCAACGCCTTGAAGCACATTGTTCGGGAAGAAGCTTAATTCAGAAGAGTAGCTTTCCCTCTCTGAAAATTAGTGCGGACGATTTCCTTGGAGAGGTTGGTCGGGAAGATTCAGTTTCGTGCAAATGAGGCTCCAAAGAGCAAGTAAGTTCTATCAAACAATTTTATGAGAAAGATAGTTTTAGAATTTACTGGGGACTTGACATCCCACACCAGAGAAAGAGATTCAATGATCAAACATCATGTTTGTTTCCTTTTCACACGATATTTACAATTTCATGTGACATGTATAATCATTCGTAACCAAGATGCAAATTCTATTTAGAATAATATCTTTCAGAAAATCAAATGTTCACAAAACTATCTCGAAAAGTAAACCAGTTAAAAATTCAACCACCTATTAGTTCAAAACCTGATCAAATTGTGAAAGGAAATCCTCGCAATCACTCAAAAGCATCTAAAGAAAGAACACAAGTAGGCGGCACAAATACTTCAAGGAAATCCCTTCAGCAGCAACTCGTCCTTCTGAGAAAGAGCGACTTCCATCCTTTGGAGTGCGGCTTGTTTCAACTTCAACTCCTTAGATAACTTTTCAACCTCTTCTTCCTGGCGAGCAATACAGTCTGCAGAAGGAACCTCGTCTTGCAATTTCTGAAGCTCCTGGATCTCAGAGAACCCTTTGAAGAACCAAGGAGCGTTGAAGTCGTACTGCACAAACACGTCTCGATGGCACTTCCAGTCTTCAATCATCTCCTCAGAAACGGTTCGACCAGTCGTGACGCTCATCCCATGGATAGAGAATAAAGCTTCCTGGACGCGCTTGACCAATGCAAGGCGATTTTTGAGCTTCGTAGTGGTATCAATGTGGCCGTGCTTATTCCATATCACCGTGTATAACTCCTTGAACTGAGCCGGCACACTGAATCCCCCAACCAACACATGACCTGCATAAGGGGAATCGAAGGGAGGATTGAAGATAGCGCTAGGAACAACAGATTGCCTTACCATTACTTCATCAGGAGGCCTTTCAGAAGAAGTCACCACGACTACTTTATTAGTTGGAACCTGCTTAGGAAGATCTTTAAGGGGAGCCGCCTCAACAATAGCAGATGTTGCCTCTCCTGCATTCCTCCTCATGTCTACCTCACTCTGAATGCTGATTTCCATCACGACCTCGTCTACAATCTCACTAAGGTTACCACTTGGGGAGGCAGTCCGTCCAGTCAAGCTTGCACCATCTTTGTCCTGAAGAGGATCAGTGTCGCCAGACCCTTCTTTGAGAGGATCACCAGACTTCTCCGTATGAAGATCAATATCGCCAGATCTCTTGTTATGACTACGATTTTTTTTTTGCTAAGTCCAAAAGTTTATTAAGCAAAAAATGTAATTACAAGAATTACAAGTAGGAGGCACAAGGCCTCCCCACCCACATAAACCAAAGGGGTTAATAAATAACCAAAGAAAGAGCCAAAAAATCTAGAAACTCATAACTAAAAGTTATCTAAGAGAAAAAAGACAAGGAGCCTAAATTTCTTCACTCTAAATATCGCAAACTAAAACCAGCAAACCCTCCTCTCAACAAAGAGATTTAAGTTTTTCCACCACCTTTAGTTTTTTTCTTTGGAGTCTTCATTATTTTTGATTGATCTTGTATTTCCTTTATATACTCCTTACGAAAAGATAAACCCCACAAAAACTTTTGTTGAACATCAAATTTTGTAATAGTGCAAAGAACCTCATGCTCTTCTTTTGTTAACTTTATAGAATTCAATTGGTCCGAGCATTCAGAGTCCTTGAATCCCTCAAATTCTTTTTGACAAACAGAATCCAATTTAAATTGGTTTTCCGTGTCTTCCTTGGACTCAAGTAAGCACGCCTCATCTTGTAGCACACTGAATTTATTTGGAGATAAAATCGCTCCAGTGATATCTAGCTTTCTTGAATACGCCCGAGTAGTTTTCTCCACTTGCGCCCTTTGCAGCTTTGCAAGGTCTTCTTCCATTGTTTGTGCTAATTCCAAAGTAGCTCGCTCCTCAGCACTAATTTCTACACCTTGATCAATCTTGGCCTTGCACTCTGAAATCACTTTAGCTATCTCCAAGGCAATGCGATCTACCTCACTTAAACCAACTAACTCACCGAGTGTTGTAATTCATCTGCTTGTATTGAAGAGGACGTATTATCTACATGTAGTAAACCGAGAATCCACACCCCCATTTGCACTTTTCGTTTATGTCGCACCCGCCTCCATTGTTGCTTTGGAGGACCTTTAGCTTTGTTGTGTAGTATGCTTCTTTTTCCTGCAATCAACATCCATATGACCAATGATTTTACACTTTGAACAGAACTTTGGATGTTTTGGAATGTCAATAACCTTCCAGAAGTCTCTACCACCAGCCGTAACATGAATAACATCAGTTGCATCATGTTCAGAAAAATCAATATCTATGAGAACAGCCGCAAAGTGGCCATATTCATGGTTTAGAGTTTTTGAATCTACCACAATTGGATTTCCCAGAGTTTTACCCATAGCAAGCAACGACTTCTCAACCCACAACTCCATTGGCAATCCAGGAAATCTAACCCAAACTGTTGCACGAGAAGTAGATTGTTTGTCAGCGTCAAAACCAGGGTACCATTCAATGAGTCGAAGTTGATGTTCATCCACCATCCAACCATCTTCAGAGAAAACCCTATTTTTATCCTCTTGAGACAAAAGCTTGATAATGAAAAACCCACAGTTCAAAGGAACAAATTGAACACGTCCTTGCCCTAGTTTCCATTGCTGTTCTAGGGAGTTTTTAACAAAGCTAAAATCAGAACCCTTGAATTCAATACGGCCAATAAGGCTGAAACGCCAATCTCACAACCCTCATCGAATAAATCTTGAGGTATTTCAACAGCCGGCTTACCATCTTTTGTTGTAGGATTTGGAAGAGAATTCAAATCCACTGTAGTATTAACATGCGACTTTTTACCCATAACACGTTCAGAAAAAGTTAGGGTTTTGGCACCCTTAACTTTATTCGCATAAGAAACTGATGTAATAGCAGGGTTGTTTGGAACCAGATCATGGTTTTCCCCCATTATTGATCATCCAAAGATGATCAAAACAATGGAAAACCTAATGATTGAAGTAAAAAACTTTGTGTTTTTCCTAAAACCCAAAAATCGCCAGAGCAACTTTAGGAGGGAGAGAAAAACATGTGTCTCGTTATGACTACGAGCCAGTCTTGCGAAAGCATTTTCTTTCGAGATTCCCTGATCGCCAACAAAAGACTACCTTTAGTGAAAATTGCTCAGGAAGAACGAAACCAAGGGATCAAACAGAAAGAAATTTAAATACCTGCATATTGGAGGAATTGAGGATTGATGAGTGCCAAATAGTGCATATTTATACACCTTTTTATTGGCATTTTACTCATCTTTTGTGCTCAAGAATGAGATATTATCCCAGTTACGTATTTTCTTTGTTTTCAAGAATAAATATTTGTATTAATTAATTTTGTGTTTTTAGGTAATAAATAAAGCTCGGAGAATCTGAGGAGCAAAAGAGCAAAGAATTGGAGTCGAGCATCTATGGAGCGGATAGCCAAAGCCCGCGCGCAAATCAGTTGCAACCCAACAAGGAAGACTTGGGCTAGAGCTACCCATGACCCGGATCCGAGCCCGCTCACTCTGAGCCGTCAAGATCTCACCCAAATGCATCACACGGTCGCTCCTTCGCTCACATCAACCCTCGATGTACTCGCGCAACACCAGATCGCTCCAAAAACCGGCTACCTCCCTCAGCCGTTCAGATCCTCCACCTGCTAGATCCTACGCTCGCTGAAGCGTTCTTATCATCCCCCGCTGTTCGTGCATCACAGCGAAGCCACCATACCCTATACCCTATCGACCCATACTCATTTCTCTTCTCATCTTCTCTTTCTTCTCTTCTTCCCACGAGCTCTGCAAACCCAGCTCCTCCCCCATGCCTTTGCGAGCCGCCTCACCACCACCAACTCCTTTATCTCTTCGTCACCATCATCACCACAATAGCAGCCTCACCACCCACCTCTCTAGCGCTTATTTTCTCTCTCTTAGCTTCTGCAACCCTAGAAGCTAACTTAGAGAAGATAAGAACTAGGGTTAGGTTAGCCAACAACCATGCATGGCATTTCGAGAGCCGCATGGAGAAGGGAACAAATAAATCAGAGTATGGGTTGAACTGTTTTCCAATTAATTTCATTTTTATAATAAATTAGGGTTTGGTTGATTTTGGATGTATAAATACAACTGAGGGGTTTGTGTAGAAATCACGCCTGGGCTAGCCAGTGCTTCAATTAGTGCTTAACTTGTAGTTTATTTTCTGTTTTAATCATGTTCTAAATTATTTTCTAGGGTTTAGATGAAACCCATAATCAACTGATAATTTGGTTTCTATTTTGATATTGTTCTTATTAAGCTTTAATGTTTAGGATAAATTCAATCTAAACATCTCAAAGATGTTGCTTTCGAGTGTATGTCAAGCATCCTCTGTAGTCGAGTATCTCCATGTTGTGTATGTGCAATTCATGCCTTATTGTCCATTATTAATCCTTTGACTAATTGTTTCTTGATAAGACAATTAGTACTCTGGAAAGATACCCTAATTGTGATTGGAATATCTGTCTTAGGATAAGTTGATCATCTAAGTAATGAAAGTGATTTAAGATTAGTTGTACTTTAATAAGACAATTAATACTAGGGATTACCTAATTGCTTTAGTTGATAACAAACCATCCATAGAAACCCTGAGAAATGGCAAACTTGCCATTTCAAGGGACAAGAACTTCATCAAATTTGAACTGAATTAGCTGAGATTAGGTGGTGGATTCGACACCCTAGTATCTCTACTTGTTTACAACCTTTTCTGCCTTAGTTTAGTGTCACATTCACAACTCAGTCGCTTCGACACAACCCTCATTTTATGTTACACACTTGCTAGGAAATCAGTTAGAAGCCTTTGATCAATCAAGCACCACAAGTCCTTGTGGGATCGACCCGTATTTGCCACTGTCTTCATTGAAGACACCGTGCACTTGCGGTTTAGACATAGTCGTAGGATAAAATACACTTTTAAAATCCTACCAAGTTTTTGGCGCCCCCAAACCTGAATTTTACTTGTCCTCAAGTGAAACAAAATAAGAAATCCTAACTATACCACTGTAAGCTGGTCTCTCGAATGCATTTAGCGTATGCACTAAGCCTTTAAACCCCTAGGTGTCCCTAGTGGACGAGTTGTAGTCTCGTGAGGGTTTACAAGAGGTGTACCCACAAAACCTTCTCCAACTTCAGAGTGTAAAAGAGTCTCAAGCATCCAAGAAGCTATGAGGACATAGAGTTTCGCATGCTAGTAACGAAGTTAGAACTATCGAAGAACGCATTCCCATCCTTAAGTCTTTGAGCGAGAAGTAACCATACCATATGAAAGAATTCGGATTCGATTGTGATCATAAGTCTCAACTTCGCCTCACCATTAGGGTTTTATGATAATTGCACTCAAAAAGATCGCTTTTTTAGTCTCTCATGTGTGCGGGAGTGAAATAAGAGAGAAATCCCGCACACGTTGTAGGTAAGAAGGATAACCTTCCGAAATAAAATGGAGACTCCACGGAGGTGTGGACAAAAGAATCTTTTTCTAATGATCTCTAAGAAGGGAAAATCAACCATTAGTAAGGGTGGGAGTACTCACTCACTTCTCACCCGTCTAATTAATATCACTCTCTCATAAGAAACCATAGAAACGTCTTCAATCTTCGGTCTTCGGTCTTCAACCTGATGATGAACTTCGAACTTTACAAAAACTTGAATTTTTTTTTTTTTTTTTTTTTTTTTTTTTTTTTAAA
The DNA here is from genome assembly GCA_023531295.1 of Papaver armeniacum. Taxonomy (NCBI): domain Eukaryota; kingdom Viridiplantae; phylum Streptophyta; class Magnoliopsida; order Ranunculales; family Papaveraceae; genus Papaver; species Papaver armeniacum. Next base: position 23,703 of record JAJJWW010012132.1, read on the forward strand.
TTATCTTATGTACATGAAACGAAAATAATAACACAACAATTTTTTTTTTTTTTTTTTTTTTTTTTTTTTTATATCTAAGTTACAATAAAACTATAAACTAAATTTTTCACAAACTTCATTAATTCTCATCCTATTTTCTCTTCTTTGTTGCACATAAACCTTGGACTATATCAATTTTTTCTTTTAATATTCCGATTCTCTCAGGTTCTTTGACGATGATGTGTTTCTATGGGTCTTCTTTGATTGAGAGAGAGAATGATGCTAACTACAAATCGGTATTTAGAAGGAGTTTTCATCTTTAGACGTCACCCTCATGATTGACGAATTAGCACTCAAAAGATCAAAAGTAGTCTTTGAAAGTGGTGCGAAGTTGGGTAGCTCACCATTCCTACCCGGAATTGACGTACGGTGACACACACTCTAAAAGCTTTTCTAGAAAGTCACAAAGAGTGAAGGTCGGTACCTCGCTTGATGTAAAATGGGTAGTCTCCACTATGGTTGATCACAATTCTACTACCGAATATCTAAACAAAGACCTAATTCCGCCCTCCGGTATGGTTAAATCCAACTTTAACGCTCTAATCAACTAAGGAACCCGATTGCGTTTCCAAGACTTCTAACTTTTTGTTATTTCGAATTAGAATCTCTATGTAAACATAGCTAGAAGCATGCTAGTGACTCTAAAATCTCTAAAAGTTGGAGGTTTTTATTTGCAAAAAGTTTTTGAATTTTTTTGAATTTTTGAATTTTTTTTTTTTTTTTTTTTTTAGAATAAAAGGTGAAATAAAAAGACTAAAAACTCTAAATGCAAATGTACCCCCAAACCTAAATCAAACATTGTCCTCAATGTGTCACGAGATAGGAAAAATTTAAACAGTCCACGTACCACGAGAACTATCTTTGATAAGATAAAAAGGGAAGAGATTAGGATGTCGGCGGAGCAAGGTTGAGCTTCATTCGTCAAGGCTAGAATCCAATATTCTCAACAGAGATCATATCGGATTAGCATAATATATGTGCAAGAAGACTCAACTGAATTAAGAAAAGAAAAATTTAACAAGTCCCTCTTGGATTATATACAAAAATTCACCATAAACTAACAATCTAAAGAGTTGAGGATCAACCCAATAGACGATATGTACACACATTAACAAATGACCTTACACAAATATAATATGAGAGTGCACGTAAGACTCGCAAATGGGAATGAGTTTCCCCCAAACCTAAACTTGTGAACGGGTGTGTTTGTGAGAACAAAATCTTGCAATTTTAAAGGTACATCATGCAAAAGGTCTAACTCAAAATGAGTTTTACTAATAAAAAGAACATACACATTCCAACTGTGGTTCCCTAAAGGTGTTATACTTTGATGCGAAATAGTCCAAGAGGACTTGGGAAGCACAAAGTTCTAGGCCTAAGTTAGGCATTTTTGAAAAGTTGGTTTTGCAATTTTGTGACAAACTACACCTAGGTTTGGTGGATGAGTTTCAATTTGTGACTCAGGAGAGAGGTTAGGTACATCTAAGTTGTTTTCATTTTTAAAATCAGTTGTACCATCACACACTTTCCCAAAGTCAAAAGAGGTTAAATCATGTTCACTTTCACAGGATAATTCCACAGGTTCCACATCAATATCACATGCATGAATATCAGAAGAAGCATCATTCATAGGGTTCACAGGAGAGACACTTAATGTCGCTGAACCTAAAAATTCTATTACATTTTCAAAATACACATGCTCTTCATATTCATCATCATCATCATCATCATAGCAAAAATCCATCTCTCCATTCAAAATTGTAGTATTTTTAGTGTACTCATCTACCTCTAGATTAGGTTCATATTCAATGTTAGTTGCATGAGTAAGACTAGAAACACTATTTTCAATCCTATCATTTTGTAACTCAATCAGGTTCCTTTGAAGAATCATCTTGAGTTGTTCCATTGAAGGAGAGTCTTCACTAGTGGGTATGCATTCCTCATATGGATATTCAATGTATGGTTGTGCATGAGGTTCACTAGAGAAGGGAAATTTAGACATGTTGCTATATGGATGGTCATGCATTGCATTCACTTCAAGCCTAGCATTTAGCTCCATGAGTGTATCCATTGTTGAATGCAAACTAGGGGTTGGGGGAGTATAAAATTGTTCATCTCCCCACTGTGGTGAATGATGCATGTGTGCAGGTTGATTATGGTCCCAATAGTCACTTCTAGACACTTCGTTCATTGGATTATCATGGTTTTCCCTAAATTTGTCTAAAATCATGCAAGATATAGGGGTATTCAAGCGGGGGTGGTCTAAGCCACCACATAAAGTGCAAGCATGCATTTCATATTGTCTAGGGGGATTAGATTTGACAGATCGGTCATGTGATTGCCTTTCTAAGCCAGATAGTCGAGCCTCTAATTGATCTAAAAGTGATGACTGGGTATGAGGAGAGTGTTCATTCTCAACCTGTGATGGATGATACATGTGCTCATAGTGATTAGGGTATGTGAGGTCAGGGCCCTGAGAAGGCTCATAAAATTCCCTAAAGTCACTATGGTATGTGGGGGGGTTCATCTGTGAAGCGTGCCCGTAAGCACGCTCTCTAAGGGATTTGTTTGAATCCCCAGATGCGGACCAAAATCCTGACATGGTCTAGCTCTCAAATTGAACTCACAATCTAATTTGGTTTTGGTGGGATTGGTTTGGTTTATTGGGTTTCATTTGGTTTTGTTGGGTTTTGGTTTATTGGGAATTTGGTTTGTGTGGGTTTTTGTTGTTTGAAGCCCAGGGTTTGTGAAAACAACCCAACGGTGTGGGTTCTAGCCTAGTTGTGTTGAGTTGGGCTCGGTTCGGTGTAAGCCCAAGTGGTTGTTTAAACTGACCAAGCCCGATTGTGTTAGCCCAGTGAACCAGGTTTCGATTTGGTTGCAGCCCAGAGTTGGGTTCGGTGGGCTGGTTTACTCACAGAGCCCAGGTTGCTTGTGCAAACCCGGTGAGAAAGCTCCATTGCCAGATTGGAAAAACCTGTTTGTCGCAGCCCACTAGTTCAAAGCTTATGTGGGCTTCTTGTCAAGGGTTTGTTTCAGCCCACCTGTGTGTAAATGTGAGGTTTGTTGGTGCAAAGTTTGGCCAACTCAAGCACCGTTTGTGTGCACGGCCACAGTAACTTATGTGCACCCAGTCAGGCCAATGCTCAAGCAAAACAGCAATTCAGTTGGCAACTAAACAAGGCAATCAATTCAGGGAAGAACAAAAAAAAAAAAATTGCTCATGTAATTCAACACAGAGGCTTGGAGGTTATCAGCTCATGCAAAGATTAAAGCAGCAGGGTAGCTAGCAAACACAGATTCACAATGCTATGTAGATCAAAGACAAAGCACCGAGGCATAGGGCACGGTGGTGGTTCAGGTGAGGTTTGCAGCCACTTGGTCAGTCTAAGTTACAACTCGCCCTCAACGACTTCGGGGGCTGGGAGTTAGAGCACAACTTAACGGTTCAACCACACCTCAACTCACAGCCTTGGGGTGTGAGTTCGGCTGAAGCATTGCAAGGTAATGCTTAACAGGGGAGCAATACTTGGGTAAGCTCAGGGTTTAACAACACTTGGTTTACCTGATAAAATTAAGCATACAAGAATACTCAGGCAAGGTCTGGCATTCAACACAACACGGATGACTCACGTGGTTATGCTCCAGGCCTTGGGTGCATTGAGTTGTAGATGCCAACGAGGTCAGGCAAGGATTGTGCACCGCTGAATTGTAGTCTGCGCGTGAGCGTTGTGCACCTTTTTCTTGTCTTCCTTGGGTTGGCTAGACAAAGACAGCTTTGAACACGGCAAGTGCAAGTGCACAAGAAAATTGTCTTTAACTCACAACTAGCTTGATTTCTAAAAAAAAATGAAGCAAAGGAGTAGAGTAAAGTGACAGGGAATGAGAATTACTGGTGATCTTTGAGTCACGAGAAGTAATGACCAATGGATTATACCAACCTCGAGATCAAAACGAAAAACTACAGTATAAATTGCTTTAAAGCAAAGATGTAGTTTACGTGAATGCAAGCTAATGCAAGTGAGATCAATTAGCTAAGATGAAAGCTGCCAACTACTGACTTGAGATGAGATGCAAGGGATGCAAGCTACAGGCTACGATGGTAAATATGGTGATGCGAAGGTGTAAACTATAACAAGTTACAGCTAGTTACGGAAACAGATAGAAAAAAAAAAATATTTAAACTAAGTTATACTAAGAACAGTTCAAAGTAAATATGTACAAGATGAAATGGGAATCAGTGAAGACAAGCAATTAATCAAAATAGCACTCGCCAAGTGGGGACTTGACATCCCACACCAGAGAAAGAGATTCAATGATCAAACATCATGTTTGTTTCCTTTTCACACGATATTTACAATTTCATGTGACATGTATAATCATTCGTAACCAAGATGCAAATTCTATTTAGAATAATATCTTTGAGAGAAAATCAAATGTTCACAAAACTATCTCGAAAAGTAAACCGATTAAAAATTCAACCACCTATTAGTTCAAAACCCGATCAAATTGTGAAAGGAAATCCTCGCAATCACTCAAAAGCATCTAAAGAAAGAACACAAGTAGGCGGCACAAATACTTCAAGGAAATCCCTTCAAAGACAGACTCGTCCTTCTGAGAAAGAGCGACTTCCATCCTTTGGAGTGCGGCTTGTTTCAACTTCAACTCCTTAGATAACTTTTCAACCTCTTCTTCCTGGCGAGCAATACAGTCTGCAGAAGGAACCTCGTCTTGCAATTTCTGAAGCTCCTGGATCTCAGAGAACCCTTTGAAGAACCAAAGAGCGTTGAAGTCGTATCTTGCACAAACACGTCTCGATGGCACTTCCGGTCTTCAATCATCTCCTCGAAGCGGTTCGACCGGTCGTGACGCTCATCCCATGGATAGAGAATAAAGCTTCCCCGGACGCGCTTGACCAATGCAAGGCGATTTTGAGCTTCGTAGTGGTATCAATGTGGCCGTGCTTATTCCATATCACCGTGTATAACTCCTTGAACTGAGCCGGCACACTGAATCCCCCAACCAACACATGACCTGCATAAGGGGAATCGAAGGGAGGATTGAAGATAGCGCTAGGAACAACAGATTGCCTTACCATTACTTCATCAGGAGGCCTTTCGGAAGAAGTCACCACGACTACTTTATTAGTTGGAACACCTTAGGAAGATCTTTAAGGGAGCCGCCTCAACAATAGCAGATGTTGCCTCTCCTGCATTCCTCCTCATGTCTACCTCACTCTGAATGCTGATTTCCATCACGACCTCGTCTACAATCTCACTAAGGCTACCACTTGGGGAGGCAGTCCGTCCAGTCAAGCTTGCACCATCTTTGTCCTGAAGAGGATCAGTGTCACCAGACCCTTCTTTGAGAGGATCACCAGACTTCTCCGTATGAAGATCAATATCGCCAGATCTCTTGTTATGACTACGATTTTTTTTTTGCTAAGTCCAAAAGTTTATTAAGCAAAAAATGTAATTACAAGAATTACAAGTAGGAGGCACAAGGCCTCCCCACCCACATAAACCAAAGGGGTTAATAAATAACCAAAGAAAGAGCCAAAAAATCTAGAAACTCATAACTAAAAGTTATCTAAGAGAAAAAAGACAAGGAGCCTAAATTTCTTCACTCTAAATATCGCAAACTAAAACCAGCAAACCCTCCTCTCAACAAAGAGATTTAAGTTTTTCCACCACCTTTAGTTTTTTTCTTTGGAGTCTTCATTATTTTTGATTGATCTTGTATTTCCTTTATATACTCCTTACGAAAACATAAACCCCACAAAAACTTTTGTTGAACATCAAATTTTGTAATAGTGCAAAGAACCTCATGCTCTTCTTTTGTTAACTTTATAGAATTCAATTGGTCCGAGCATTCAGAGTCCTTGAATCCCTCAAATTCTTTTTGACAAACAGAATCCAATTTAAATCGGTTTTCCGTGTCTTCCTTGGACTCAAGTAAGCACGCCTCATCTTGTAGCACACTGAATTTATTTGGAGATAAAATCGCTCCAGTGATATCTAGCTTTCTTGAATACGCCCGAGTAGTTTTCTCCACTTGCGCCCTTTGCAGCTTTGCAAGGTCTTCTTCCATTGTTTGTGCTAATTCCAAAGTAGCTCGCTCCTCAGCACTAATTTCTACACCTTGATCAATCTTGGCCTTGCACTCTGAAATCACTTTAGCTATCTCCAAGGCAATGCGATCTACCTCACTTAAACCAACTAACTCACCAGAGTGTTGTAATTCATCTGCTTGTATTGAAGAGGACGTATTATCTACAGTAGTAAACTGAGAATCCACACCCCCATTTGCACTTTTCTGTTTATGTCGCACCTGCCTTCATTGTTGCTTTGGAGGACCTTTAGCTTTGTTGTGTAGTATGCTTCTTTTCCGCAATCAACATCCATATGACCAATGATTTTACACTTTGAACAGAACTTTGGATGTTTTGGAATGTCAATAACCTTCCAGTCTCTACCACCAGCCGTAACATGAATAACATCGGTTGCATCATGTTCGAGGAAAAATCAATATCTATGAGAACAAACCGCAAAGTGGCCATATTCATGGTTTAGAGTTTTTGAATCTACCACAATTGGATTTCCCGAGTTTTACCCATAGCAAGCAACGACTTCTCAACCCACAACTCCATTGGCAATCCAGAAATCTAACCCAAATCATTTGCACGAGAAGTAGATTGTTTGTCGTCAAAACCAGGGTACCATTCAATGAGTCGAAGTTGATGTTCATCCACCATCCAACCATCTTCAGAGAAAACCCTATTTTTATCCTCTTGAGACAAAAGCTTGATAATGAAAAACCCACAGTTCAAAGGAACAAATTGAACACGTCCTTGCCCTAGTTTCCATTCTTTGTTCTAGGAGTTTTTAACAAAGCTAAAATCAGAACCCTTGAATTCAATACGGCCAATAAGGTGAAACGCCAATCTCACAACCCTCATCGAATAAATCTTGAGGTATTTCAACAATGTAGGCTTACCATCTTTTGTTGTAGGATTTGGAAGAGAATTCAAATCCTTTGTAGTATTAACATGCGACTTTTTACCCATAACACGTTCGAGAAAAAGTTAGGGTTTTGGCACCCTTAACTTTATTCGCATAAGAAACGATGTAATAACGGGGTTGTTTGGAATTGAGATCATGGTTTTCCCATTATTGATCATCCAAAGATGATCAAAACAATGGAAAACCTAATGATTGAAGTAAAAAACTTTGTGTTTTTCCTAAAACCCAAAAATCGCCAGAGCAACTTTAGGAGGGAGAGAAAAACATGTGTCTCGTTATGACTACGAGCCAGTCTTGCGAAAGCATTTTCTTTCGAGATTCCCTGATCGCCAACAAAAGACTACCTTTAGTGAAAATTGCTCAGGAAGAACGAAACCAAGGGATCAAACAGAAAGAAATTTAAATACCTGCATATTGGAGGAATTGAGGGATCACCGAACCACATGCTCGCTTTTTAGACCTCACTCCTGGCAGGGGCTGCGGTCGTCGCCTCCTGGTTCGTTTACTCCTGGGAGTGGTTTCAACCGAGAATGCTCCTTCAAAACGTCGAAGATGGTTCGCCACGGGAATACATCACAACCTCCTCCGAGAATTTCGAAAGGTTAACAATTCCTCCTTCAAAATTCCTTATACCTGCTAGTTACCGTCGTACTTCTTCCGATATGAAGGAAAGGAAGGCTCTGCACTGACGAAAACGTGTCAGCATTAAGAATGTCCGGGAAAAGTTCTTTTGGAGCCTTCAACGGACGAAGAAATGGAACACCCTGGTCAAATCCCATTTACCGAAAGCAGCCACATCAATATTGTGGGAGTCACAGTAAATTCTTCGCCAAATAAAGACGAGAGCCCGGAGTGCAGATTCGCAAGTAAATAAGTTCTCCAAGACTTGCGGTTCCAACATCAGTACCCAACACGACATCAGGAACAATAGCAAAAAAAATTTGCTGAACAATGGAAGGATGGATCGGCCCCCATGGACGAAAATCTAGGGAGGACACATTGTCGAAGACATCCACAAGCTTCACACCGGTTTTGGACGTCTCTTACGCCAACGAAGTATTCTCGAACCACCATACAAAGCTGAGTGAAGTTGCAGGAACAAGAGCATAGCTTTTGAAATGTTCCCACAAAAAAGCCTGAAGAAAAGCAATGTGGATATGCGAATCCACCTTTTTATACCCATTGGAAGCATGCATGTCCGTCGCTAAGGCGTCCAGATGAGAATACAATGATCCAAGAAATAAGGCACCTAGGGAAGGACCTCACCTTTTTCCAGCCTTATAGCAAACATAACAAGGTCACCTCTTATGGTCTTCCTTCCAAAACCATCGTCAAATATGTCTTTGGATAGCCACAAAGACAGAAATGCAATCACGCTGAGCTCGTTTTCCAACTCCAGATCTGGTTTCGGGTCTGCAGGAGACCACTCCGACATCCACCAAGTGTAAAAGCATTTCGTATCTTTCTTCTCCTTCTCCAGTCATCAAATTCTCCCGCCGAAGTATAGCATTATAATCGCGACGTTCGCATCGGAAAGTTTATAAAAGAAGCTTCCCAAAGAACGAGCGGAGTTCATCAATGCAGCCACGCTTTCGGAGTAATGGTCATCTCTCCCCATCTACATATGGTGATCGGTAGATGGACTCCACCGAGAAATGAAAGTGATCAAACTGCCGCATTTTCTTAACTTGAAGAGCGGCGGATGCCATGACCGCATCAAGGATTTGCGCTTTGATCAAATTAGCCTTAATACTCTTATTATTCAACATGCGTCTCATCCATCCTTCATAAGGACCCAGCGAGGTATGACAAATCTTGAAGTCAATAGGCGAAGGTGGATACTCATTTCTCCGAAGACAGAATCTCATCACAAGTCTTTGAAGAAGATGATGTATCGGCTTCCATATTTTCGAACCAAAGTGAGCGGGGACTATCTTGTGAGAAGGATGCTTTCTAATGTTCGGAAAAGGCACGGTGAACAACTTATCATCTATGTTTGGCATATCTTTGAAGCATCAACACTCCCTCACTTGGCATCGCATTATTCCCGAGAAGACATCTTAGCAGAGCCTTTTGTTAATTCTACAATAAAGAAGAGCGGGGGTCGGTACTTGTATGAAAACGCGTATCATGGAATGTATAGTCCCTAGGCCGAACATGACACACATTCACGTTAAAGTACACCAAGGCCAGGCAAAGAGGCAAGGCGGTATTGGGTCCAAACAAGGCGGATTAGGCCACGTCACCAAACGAGGAGGTGTTGGTTAAGTCGCGAAGCTGTGTGTTGGTCGAGATGATAGGGCTAATATCCCAAGCAAATCGACATCACGTCGGTCAGCGGGTATTGGGCCACGCAAGAAAGGCGATATCATATCGGTCAAGTAGGCTTCAGTGTTAGGTCACGTCAAGCGGGGTATTGGTCAAGGCCGATCAAGGTCACAAGTCCAGTATTGGGCCACGTCGCAAACAAAGCCGTATTGGTCAAGGCCGATCAAGGTCACAAGTCCAGTATTAGGCCACGTCGGCAAGCAAGGCGGTCGAGGTCACGAAGACGGTGTTGGTCGAGGTCACAAAGGTGGTATAAAGTCGATGTTCGATCAGGGCGTACAGTGGGACCCACGTTCAATCAAGCATGTATGGCGGGACCGCATTCATTCGCACGTATCATAGCACGATTTTTCTTTATTCATGGGAATCGTGTCTACGAAATTCAAGCCAAGGGTTTTTCAAGCTATAACCTAAAAGCTAGTTTTTGCATGCAACGGTGGAAAAAGAAGCAAAAACAACATGTTCATGGATTCACGGCTTGTTTTACTAAGCAATCCTGGAGCGGTTTTGCTATCAATTTCGGTGGAGAAACTAATCATGATATATCTTACAAAATAGTTTACCTAAGAAATTAGGGTTTGAAAAAAAAAAAAAAAACGTGAGAGCAAGGAAGAACGGACGAAATACCTACCTCATACACGTGCGGACGAAGTCGTGCGGAAAAGAACAACAAAGTCCGACGGCGGCAAATCCGGCGTCGTCAACGTCAACGACATCGGTAGGGGCGGCGGCAAGGTCGTGGACGGGAGTTGGCCAAGAAAAGAAAAGGTAGGTCCCTTTTATAAACAAATAATTAGAAGAATCCCAATAGAAAAGGGATTCCTCTTTTGATTCAAACGCCCAAGGAAGGAAAGGCCCCACCCAAAAATTCCATGCTTGCACGGTGCGTTCACATGGAAAATTGCTAGCGGTCGGTCAAAGCTCTTCTGGTTAAACTCCTTTATCTCGTCTTTCTCGCATATGTATGTCACCATCTCATGCAAACTAGGGGTTGGGGGAGTATAAAATTGTTCATCTCCCCACTGTGGTGAATGATGCATGTGTGCGGGTTGATTATGGTCCCAATAGTCACTTCTAGACACTTCGTTCATTGGATTATCATGGTTTTCCCTAGACTGTCTAAAATCATGCAAGATATAACAGTATTCAGCAGGGTGGTCTAAGCCACCACATAAGGTGCAAGCATGCATTTCATATTGTCTAGGGGGATTAGATTTGACAGATCGGTCATGTGATTGCCTTTCTAAGCCAGATAGTCGAGCCTCTAATTGATCTAAAAGTGATGACCGGGTATGAGGAGAGTGTTCATTCTCAACTTTGTGATGGATGATACATGTGCTCATAGTGATTAGGGTATGTGAGGTCGGGGCCTGAGAAGGCTCATAAAATTCCCTAAAGTCACTATGGTATGTGGGGGTTCATCTCGTGAAGCGTGCCCGTAAGCACGCTCTCTAAGGGATTTGTTTGAATCCCAGGATGCGGACCAAAATCCGACATGGTCTAGCTCTCAAATTGAACTCACAATCTAATTTGGTTTTGGTGGGATTGGTTTGGTTTATTGGGTTTCATTTGGTTTTGTTGGGTTTTGGTTTATTGGGAATTTGGTTTGTGTGGGTTTTTTGTTGTTTGAAGCCCGGGGTTTGTGAAAACAACCCAACAGTGTGGGTTCTAGCCTAGTTGTGTTGAGTTGGGCTCGGTTGGTGTAAGCCCAAGTGGTTGTTTAGGGATGACCAAGGGCCAGTTGTGTTAGCCCAGGTGGTCGGGTTTTGATTTGGTTGCAGCCCGGTTGGGTTCGGCAATGGTTTACTCACGAGACCGGAGTTGCTTGTGCGGCCCGGTGAAAGCTCGGCCCAGCAGTTGGGCTTGTTTGTCTGTGACCCACTAGTTCAGGCTTATGTGGGCTTGCTGTCAAGGGTTTGTTTCAGCCCAGCTGTGTGTAAACAGGGTTCTGTTGGTGCAAAGTTTGGCCAACTCAAGCACTGGCTGTGTGCACAGCCTGGTAACTTATGTGCAGCCCTGGTCAGGCCAATGCTCAAGCAAAACAGCAATTCAGTTGGCAACTAAACAAGGCAATCAATTCAGGGAAGAACAAAAAAAAAAAAATTGCTCATGTAATTCAACACAGAGGCTTGGAGGTTATCAGCTCATGCAAAGATTAAAGCAGCAGGGTAGCTAGCAAACACAGATTCACAATGCTATGTAGATCAGCACAAAGCACTGAGGCATAGGGCACAGAATTGGTGGTTCAGGTGAGGTTTGCAGCCACTTGGCTGTCTAAGTTACAACTCACCCTCAACAGCTTCAGGGGCTGGGGAGTTAGAGCACAACTTAACAGTTCAACCACACCTCAACTCACAGCTTCAGGGGGCTGTGAGTTCGGCTCAGAGCATTGCAAGGTAATGCTTAACAGGGGAGCAATACTTGGGTAAGCTCAGGGTTTAACAACACTTGGTTTACCTGATAAAATTAAGCATACAAGAATACTCAGGCAAGGTCTGGCATTCAACACAACACGAGATGATTCACGTGGTTATGCTCGGGCCTTGGGTGCATTTGAGTTGTAGATGCCAACGGTGGTCGGGCAAGGATTGTGCACCGGCCCGAATTGTAATCTGCTTGTGAGCGTTGTGCACCTTTTTCTTGTCTTCCTTGGGTTGGCTAGCACAAGAAGACAAGAACACGACAAGTGCAAGTGCACGCGAAGTACTGTAACTCACAACTAGCTTCAGTTCTAAACAAAAAAATGAAGCAAAGGAGTAGAGTAAAGTGACAGGGAATGAGAATTACAGGTGATGCTGAGTCACAGGAAGTAATGACCAATGGATTATACCAACCTCAGATCAAAACGAAAACTACAGAGTATAAATTGCTTTAAAGCAAAGATGTAGTTTACGTGAATGCAAGCTAATGCAAGTGAGATCAATTAGCTAAGATGAAAGCTGCCAGCTTCTGATGGGGACTTGACATCCCACACCAGAGAAAGAGATTCAATGATCAAACATCATGTTTGTTTCCTTTTCACACGATATTTACAATTTCATGTGACATGTATAATCATTCGTAACCAAGATGCAAATTCTATTTAGAATAATATCTTTCAGAAAATCAATTGTTCACAAAACTATCTCGAAAAGTAAACCAGTTAAAAATTCAACCACCTATTAGTTCAAAACCTGATCAAATTGTGAAAGGAAATCCTCGCAATCACTCAAAAGCATCTAAAGAAAGAACACAAGTAGGCGGCACAAATACTTCAAGGAAATCCCTTCAGCAGCAACTCGTCCTTCTGAGAAAGAGCGACTTCCATCCTTTGGAGTGCGGCCTGTTTCAACTTCAACTCCTTAGATAACTTTTCAACCTCTTCTTCCTGGCGAGCAATACAGTCTGCGAAGGAACCTCGTCTTGCATTTTACGAAGCTCCTGGATCTCGAGAGAACCCTTTGAAGAACCAAGGAGCGTTGAAGTAAATCTTTGCACAAACACGTCTCGATGGCACTTCCCGGTCTTCAATCATCTCCTCGAAACGGTTCGACCAGTCGTGACGCTCATCCCATGGATAGAGAATAAAGCTTCCTGGACGCGCTTGACCAATGCAAGGCGATTTTTGAGCTTCGTAGTGGTATCAATGTGGCCGTGCTTATTCCATATCACCGTGTATAACTCCTCGAACTGAGCCGGCACACTGAATCCCCCAACCAACACATGACCTGCATAAGGGGAATCGAAGGGAGGATTGAAGATAGCGCTAGGAACAACAGATTGCCTTACCATTACTTCATCAGGAGGCCTTTCAGAAGAAGTCACCACGACTACTTTATTAGTTGGAACCTGCTTAGGAAGATCTTTAAGGGGAGCCGCCTCAACAATAGCAGATGTTGCCTCTCCTGCATTCCTCCTCATGTCTACCTCACTCTGAATGTTGATTTCCATCACGACCTCGTCTACAATCTCACTAAGGTTACCACTTGGGGAGGCAGTCCGTCCAGTCAAGCTTGCACCATCTTTGTCCTGAAGAGGATCAGTGTCACCAGACCCTTCTTTGAGAGGATCACCAGACTTCTCCGTATGAAGATCAATATCGCCAGATCTCTTGTTATGACTACGATTTTTTTTTTGCTAAGTCCAAAAGTTTATTAAGCAAAAAATGTAATTACAAGAATTACAAGTAGGAGGCACAAGGCCTCCCCACCCACATAAACCAAAGGGGTTAATAAATAACCAAAGAAAGAGCCAAAAATCTAGAAACTCATAACTAAAAGTTATCTAAGAGAAAAAAAGACAAGGAGCCTAAATTTCTTCACTCTAAATATCGCAAACTAAAACCAGCAAACCCTCCTCTCAACAAAGAGATTTAAGTTTTTCCACCACCTTTAGTTTTTTTCTTTGGAGTCTTCATTATTTTTGATTGATCTTGTATTTCCTTTATATACTCCTTACGAAAAGATAAACCCCACAAAAATTTTTGTTGAACATCAAATTTTGTAATAGTGCAAAGAACCTCATGCTCTTCTTTTGTTAACTTTATAGAATTCAATTGGTCCGAGCATTCAGAGTCCTTGAATCCCTCAAATTCTTTTTGACAAACAAAATCCAATTTAAATTGGTTTTCAGTGTCTTCCTTGGACTCAAGTAAGCACGCCTCATCTTGTAGCACACTGAATTTATTTGGAGATAAAATCGCTCCAGTGATATCTAGCTTTCTTGAATACGCCCGAGTAGTTTTCTCCACTTGCGCCCTTTGCAGCTTTGCAAGGTCTTCTTCCATTGTTTGTGCTAATTCCAAAGTAGCTCGCTCCTCAGAACTAATTTCTACACCTTGATCAATCTTGGCCTTGCACTCTGAAATCACTTTAGCTATCTCCAAGGCAATGCGATCTACCTCACTTAAACCAACTAACTCACCAGAGTGTTGTAATTCATCTGCTTGTATTGAAGAGGACGTATTATCTACAGTAGTAAACTGAGAATCCACACCCCCATTTGCACTTTTCTGTTTATGTCGCACCTGCCTCCATTGTTGCTTTGGAGGACCTTTAGCCTGTTGTGTAGTATGCTTCTTTTTCCTGCAATCAACATCCATATGACCAATGATTTTACACTTTGAACAGAACTTTGGATGTTTTGGAATGTCAATAACCTTCCAGAAGTCTCTACCACCAGCCGTAACATGAATAACATCAGTTGCATCATGTTCAGAAAAATCAATATCTATGAGAACAGCCACAAAGTGGCCATATTCATGGTTTAGAGTTTTTGAATCTACCACAATTGGATTTCCCAGAGTTTTACCCATAGCAAGCAACGACTTCTCAACCCACAACTCCATTGGCAATCCAGGAAATCTAACCCAAACTGTTGCACGAGAAGTAGATTGTTTGTCAGCGTCAAAACCAGGTACCATTCAATGAGTCGAAGTTGATGTTCGTCCACCATCCAACCATCTTCAGAGAAAACCCTATTTTTATCCTCTTGAGACAAAAGCTTGATAATGAAAAACCCACAGTTCAAAGGAACAAATTGAACACGTCCTTGCCCTAGTTTCCATTGCTGTTCTAGGGAGTTTTTAACAAAGCTAAAATCAGAACCCTTGAATTCAATACGGCCAATAAGGCTGAAACGCCAATCTCACAACCCTCATCGAATAAATCTTGAGGTATTTCAACAGCCGGCTTACCATCTTTTGTTGTAGGATTTGGAAGAGAATTCAAATCCACTGTAGTATTAACATGCGACTTTTTACCCATAACACGTTCAGAAAAAGTTAGGGTTTTGGCACCCTTAACTTTATTCGCATAAGAAACTGATGTAATAACAGGGTTGTTTGGAACCAGATCATGGTTTTCCCCTATTATTGATCATCCAAAGATGATCAAAACAATGGAAAACCTAATGATTGAAGTAAAAAACTTTGTGTTTTTCCTAAAACCCAAAAATCGCCGAGCAACTTTAGGAGGGAGAGAAAACATGTGTCTCGTTATGACTACGAGCCGGTCTTGCGAAAGCATTTTCTTTCGAGATTCCCGATCGCCAACAAAAGACTACCTTTAGTGAAAATTGCTCAGGAAGAACGAAACCAAGGGATCAAACAGAAAGAAATTTAAATACCTGCATATTGGAGGAATTGAGGATCACCGAACCACATGCCTGCTTCTTAGACCTCACTCCTGCTTGGGGGCTGCAGTCGTCAGCTCTGGTTCGTTTACCTGGGAGTGGTTTCAACCGAGAATGCTCCTTCAAAACGTCAGAAGATGGTTCGCCACGGGAATCTGTCACAACCTCCTCCGAGAATTTCTGAAAGGTTAACAATTCCTCCCTCCAAAATTCCTTATACCTGCTAGTTACCGTCGTACTTCTTCCGATATGAAGGAAAGGAAGGCTCTGCACTGACGAAAACGTGTCAGCATTAAGAATGTCCGGGAAAAGTTCTTTTGGAGCCTTCAACGGACGAAGAAATGGAACACCCTGGTCAAATCCCATTTACCGAGCAGCCCTGTCAATATTGTACGGAGTCACAGTAAATTCTTCGCCAAATAAAGACGAGATCCCGGAGTGCAGATTCGCAAGTAAATAAGTTCTCCAAGACTTGCGGTTCCAGCATCAGTACCCAACACGACATCAGGAACAATAGCAAAAAAAATTTGCTGAACAATGGAAGGATGGATTGGCCCCCATGGACGAAAATCTAGGGAGGACACATTGTCGAAGACATCCACAAGCTTCACACCGGTTTTTGGACGTCTCTTCTGCCAACGAAGTATTCTCGAACCACCATACAAACTGCTGAGTGAAGTTGCAGGAACAAGAGCATAGCTTTTGAAATGTTCCCACAAAAAAGCCTGAAGAAAAGCAATGTGGATATGCGAATCCACCTTTTTATACCCATTGGAAGCATGCATGTCCGTCGCTAAGGCGTCCAGATGAGAATACAATGATCCAAGAAATAAGGCACCTAGGGGAAGGACCTCACCTTTTTCCAGCCTTATAGCAAACATAACAAGGTCACCTCTTATGGTCTTCCTTCCAAAACCATCGTCAAATATGTCTTTGGATAGCCACAAAGACAGAAATGCAATCACGCTGAGCTCGTTTTCCAACTCCAGATCTGGTTTCGGGTCTGCAGGAGACCACTCCGACATCCACCAAGTGTAAAAGCATTTCGTATCTTTCTTCTCCTTCTCCAGGTCATCAAATTCTCCCGCCTTTCGAAGTATAGCATTATAATCGCGACGTTCTGCATCAGAAAGTTTATAAAAGAAGCTTCCAGCAACAGGCAGGTTCATCAATGCAGCCACGCTTTCCAGAGTAATGGTCATCTCTCCCCATCTACATATGGCTGTATCAGTAGATGGACTCCACCGAGAAATGAAAGTGATCAAGCCTGCCGCATTTTTCTTAACTTGAAGAGCGGCGGATGCCATGACCGCATCAAGGATTTGCGCTTTGATCAAATTAGCCTTAATACTCTTATTATTCAACATGCGTCTCATCCATCCTTCATAAGGACCCAGCGGGGTATGACAAATCTTGAAGTCAATAGGCGAAGGTGGATACTCATTTCTCCGAAGACAGAATCTCATCACAAGTGCTGAAGAAGATGATGTATCAGCTTCCATATTTTCTGAACCAGTGAGCAGGACTATCTTGTGAGAAGGATGCTTTCTAATGTTCGGAAAAGGCACGGTGAACAACTTATCATCTATGTTTGGCATATCTTTGAAGCTGTCAACACTCCCTCACTTGGCATCAGCATTATTCCCAGAAGACATCTTAGCAGGAGCCTTTTTGTTAATTCTACAATAAAGAAGAAGCAGGGGAGTCAGTACTTGTATGAAAACGCGTATCATGGAATGTATAGTCCCGGCCGAACATGACACACATTCACGTTAAAGTACACCAAGCTGGGCAAAGCAGGCAAGGCCGGTATTGGGTCCAAACAAGGCCGGTATTAGGCCACGTCACCAAACGAGGCAGGTGTTGGTTAAGTCCGCGAAGCCTGTGTTGGTCGAGATGATAGGGCTAATATCCCCAAGCAAGACTGACATCACGTCATTCAAGCAGGTATTGGGCCACGCAAGAAAGACTGATATCATATCAGTCAAGTAGGCTGGTGTTAGGTCACGTCAAGCCGGTATTGGTCAAGGCCGATCAAGGTCACAAGTCTGGTATTGGGCCACGTCAGCAAACAAAGCAAGTATTGGTCAAGGCCGATCAAGGTCACAAGTCTGGTATTAGGCCACGTCAGCAAGCAAGGCCGGTCGAGGTCACGAAGACGGTGTTGGTCGAGGTCACAAGGCTGGTATAAAGTCGATGTTCGATCAGGCGTACACGGTGGGACCCACGTTCAATCAAGCATGTATGGCGGGACCGCATTCATTCGCACGTATCATAGCACGATTTTTCTTTATTCATGGGAATCGTGTCTACGAAATTCAAGCCAAGGGTTTTTCAAGCTATAACCTAAAAGCTAGGTTTTGCATGCAACGGTGGAAAAAGAAGCAAAAACAACATGTTCATGGATTCACGGCTTGTTTTACTAAGCAATCCTGGGGCGGTTTTGCTATCAATTTCGGTGGAGAAACTAATCATGATATATCTTACAAAATAGTTTACCTAAGAAATTAGGGTTTGAAAAAAAAAAAAAAACGTGAGAGCAAGGAAGAACGGACGAAGTACCTACCTCATACACGTGCAGCGACGAAGTCCGGCGGCAGCAACAAAGTCCGACGGCGGCAGCAAATCCGGCGTCGTCAACGTCAACGACATCGGTAGGGGCGGCAGCAAGGTCGTGGACGGGAGTTGGCCAAGAAAAGAAAAGGGGCCGGTCCCTTTTATAAACAAATAATTAGAAGAATCCCAATAGAAAAGGGATTCCTCTTTTGATTCAAACGCCCAAGGAAGGAAACCGGTCCCACCCAAAAATTCCATGCTTGCACGGTGCGTTCACATGGAAAATTGCTAGCGGTCGGTCAAAGCTCTTCTGGTTAAACTCCTTTATCTCGTCTTTCTCGCATATGTATGTCACCATCTCATGCCTACTCCACAATAGTGTAACCATTATGCGCTAGGCAAGGGACTTAATGTTAATGGTGGATTTTCGTTTAAGGCTAAAATTGTAAAAGCCAAAATTATGCGTTGACATCCTGCAAAGGATAAAGCCACTTATAAGTGATGAATACTTCTCCACTTTACTAATTCACCTAGAATAGAGCATGTGGCAACAATCCTAGTATTCTGTGAATCAAATACACAAAATTCATCCAGATTGGAGCATGTAGCAACAATCCCATATACCCTATGAATTTATAGCATTATCAATTAATGCATGACCAGCCTTGTATTTCCTCTGTTGTTCCCGCTGAACTCTCATTATTGGTGCGGCATGACGACCGAGTGTTGCTCTCAGCAGAGTAACACGAATCTCCAAGTGTCACTAATGAGGCATGCACGAAATACCCATACAGGCTACAACTCTCGGTGTGTTATACTAGCCCGATTGAGCATACATCTCTCGGTGTGTTATGCTAGCCCGATCGAGCATCCTGGACTGTCCATGTCGGTCTCGAAATAATCACGACCACGCAAGTTGGCCGCATGATTTAACTAGCCTAGACGATCCTCGGCGGGGAGCGAGGCTACCACCTTAATGACCACCAGCGAGCCCGTTTATGCTCTGGTCGGTCGAACGCATGACATGCCTCCAAAACAATCACCAAATGCCAGGCTGGAAAAGGATGGTCGAACTGGTGAAATCGTTTGGAGAAGGTTCGCACGAACAAGGCCGCCAATATCGGTCTCAAAATACTCACAACCGAACAACTTCACCGGCGTGTTTGGACGGCGTGGATCATCCCATGACCGGTTGGACAAGCATTGTCCTGCGCACCGGCGGGCTCACTTTCTCCTTACCTGGCCGACTTTCTCACGACCAAGCAAGTGAGGAGAAAACGCTCGCCCAAAGTTCGGTCGGCGTGATGCTTTAAGGGTCGCAGGAAATTCCACTAAGTGTCTTAAATTGATCACGACCATCCAACTTCATCGGCATGTTTGGATGGCTTAGATCAAGCATATAACCTCCAGACAGGTATTGGCGTGTTCACCACCGGCCCAATATGGGTCCCACATGGTCGGCCTCCTCAAAAGAAGAGCGTAGCTTGCCAATTCGTCCAGCCAAAGTAGCGTGGACATGAAACCCTAATTAGGGTTTGCGGCATATCACATGTGTCGCAAATCAGTCACGACCATCCATTTTCGCAGGCATAGATGGAGGGTGTAGATGTAGACTCAAAGGGTCCCAAGCATGTCAATACAATCACCGTGGTCCCGTCTACATGTGTGACCAATCGACCAAGGTCGGCCATGGCCGAGTGCCTCGATTCGTGCGCCCAAACTAGGCATGGTCGCGCGGTTTCCAATTGCAAACCAATCTCGACCACTCCTCTTCCCCGGACGAATCAAGTGGTTTAGATCGCACCCCTACGAGATGAGCTAGCACGGACATGAACACTGGTGGCCCACCTCCATACTGGACCAATCGGTCCCTCCAAAATCGCCCTCTAAGCTCGAATTCGATTAAGCTGAAAGTGGGTGCTTGTGGCTAGGAGTTAGGCGACCAGCAAGGCATCACCACGATCACCGTCCACCACTCTTCCACATGAAGTGATTGGCCAAAGCGTGGTTTGCCCATACAACCTCCAAACGATCGCTCTAAGATGGTTGGACGTGATGCTGTTTTAAGACGCTTAATTCGTGACTTACTCCGTTAAGCCTTAAAACAGTGATGCTTCACACATGCTGAATATATTCGATGTGTTACCTCCATAGAATACACAAGATATTTCATAAATATCGACTTCCCAAATAACTTAGTTATTTAATCCAGCATCACATGCTACTTTCTGTGGGTCCCACGATCCACACATTCGAGACATCAAACGTGTCACAAACTAGGGGATACTTACTGGGGTATTGGTCTGGTGGTTTACAGCGTGCAGCGCACAACGCGCCATCACAAGAACGTGTCAGGAAGTGATGGACGGTTAATGATGACGAGAAAAGTGGGCAAGACTGGTCGTGTGACACTAACACACAACTCCACTACTCCATCACTTCACTTCCTCC
This sequence comes from Papaver armeniacum, assembly GCA_023531295.1. Taxonomy (NCBI): domain Eukaryota; kingdom Viridiplantae; phylum Streptophyta; class Magnoliopsida; order Ranunculales; family Papaveraceae; genus Papaver; species Papaver armeniacum. Next base: position 44,210 of record JAJJWW010012132.1, read on the forward strand.
ACTTCCCATGAGAGACGTGGGTTAGGCTTAATGACTTGTATAAATAGGATCTCCTCCCTATTTCCAAAAACAAGACATGACAGAAAACCAAGTGTTGATACAATCGTATTCAAACACCAGAACTGATAGCTTACATCCTGCAAGCCAGTTCAGCTTTCTGATACAAGTCATAAAACAGCCAACACCTCCACAATCTCAACACCTTCTTCGCTTCCCTCCCTAATATCAACCCCATTTCCTTCACTTTGTGACCGAAGCAAGTCTGGAACGACCATTTCTTGGTTTAGGCCAGAGTTGTACAGATTGATTTCTCGAATCACAAGCACTTCCATGCAGTGCATTTGTTTAGGGTTTAGATTCATTTCTCATCCACGCACCCCAAATTACCAAAACTGGCAGAAATAGTTTTCACCCATAAACAGGTACGCGTACGGGTATGCATACCTTAGCTACCGGATTTGAGTTTACAAACTCAGCAGAAATTTTTGGTTCGAAAACTTCCGTGGGTACGCGTATGCGTACCTAAGGTGACTGGTTTACTAGTTTTCAAGCTACAAACTCAGCAGAAATTTTCGGTTGAAAACTTCCGCCAGTACGCGTATCCAACCTGTCTCCTTCACCAATACTGCATGCACACATATGCACGCACTTGGTTTCCGGTACATGGATTTATACACTAATGTGTGAACACACTATATATGCTTATATCCATAGATGGTAATCTCAACTTTACATTTCAATCATTGAAACATTCTTCTATAATGTTATAACAATCGTTATTCACGACTATCGTCATCAAAGCTTTTTTCAAGATTGAAACGTCATCATGACTTTTGTCACGGGTAAAGATGAAATGTGGTTAAAGCGAAAGCTTACCAACACATATTTCGAGAAAAAGATAGGCGAGTAAACTCGGCTCGAAATAGAAAATGTGTATGTATGAAAACTATCATACTTATACGACTGTTGTCTCAAGAGTAGGAGATAGAATAGACTTTTGAGTGACAGATGAGTTCAAGTCTCTACATAACTTTTAGTCGGATGAAGTTCCACTGGTTCCTCGAGTAGTTCTTCGTCTTTGTAAGATAATCGCCATGGAGTCTGGAGCTCAACTATACTTAACTATCCTAGACCGAGACTTAGTCATAAGTAAACTAGAAATCAAGACATATAGTTTTGATCACTAATATTGACAAACATGCTTGAGATAGCAACGCATGCGAGTTCGACCGAGCAATGCTCTAACAGGATTATTATTCGATCAAGCCCTAGCTGAGACGCATGAACCTCAACTCTATATTTCAATCATTGAAACATTCTTCTATAATGTTATAAAAATCGTTAATCACGACTATCATCATCAAAGCTTTTTTCAAGATTGAAACGTCATCATGCCTTTCTTCACGGGTAAAGATGAAATGTGGTTAAAGCGGAAGCTTACCAACACACATTTCGAGAAAAAGATAGGCGAGTAAACTCGGCTCGAAATAGCAAATTTGTATGTATGAAAACTATCATACTTATACGACTATTGTCTCAAGAGTAGGAGATAAAATAGACTTTTGAGTGACAGATGGGTTCAAGTCTCCACATACCTTTTAGTCGTATGAAGTTCCACTGGTTCCTCGAGTAGTTCTTCGTCTTTGTAAGATAATCGCCATGGAGTCTGGAGCTCAACTATATTTAACTATCCTAGAACGATACTTATTCATAAGTAAACTAGAAATCAAGACATATAGTTTTGATCACTAATATTGACAAACATGCTTGAGATAGCAACGCATGCGAGTTCGACTGAGCAATGCTCTAACAGGATTATTATTCGATCAAGCCCTGGCTCAGACGCATGAAACAAAGACTACTAAACATCAAAGAAGTGTTGTCAACGCCAGGGCCAATGATGCCTTCACTATAGTCCTCTCTAGGAGCTGCTTCAACATCCTCTGGAGCCGCTTCAACACCCTTTTCGGAAGTTGCATCAACGTTCTCTTTGGGAGCTGCTTCTATTGCTTCAGCATCCTTTTAAGGATATTCCTCATGATACTTGTTAGCTGAGATTCTTCGCGCCTCCACTTTTCCTCCATGCTAACCGAAGCTAGGAAAGCTTGGACACGCTCTCGAACGATACTCAGATGTACAAGGGACTTGGAATGAAGTTTGAGATCCCAACCAACCGTATGCCTAATCTACCTAGGGCCAACCGACATCATGCTAGGGGAACGCTCACCTGGACGCCTCTTGAACGTGACATGTTCCAAGGACAGGCCGACCCATCTCTCCTGGTAACATCTAACTTTGTCTCATAAGTTTTATCTTTATTTGTCACCATTTAGTGCTTACCCCGCAACAATGTCATTGTTACGTACTAAGCAGGGGACTTAATGTTGATGGTGGTTTTTAGTTCAAGGGCTAAAATCGTAAAACCTGTATTTAATGCGTTGTCATCCTGCAAAGGAACAAAATCCATTTAAAAGTGATAAGTGCATAAACCTGTGTTTAGTGCGCCATCACCCTGCAAGGGGTAAAGCCATTTAAGAAGCGACGAGTACAAAAAACCTCCTCGCTCATTGAGCAACTCAATATATATATGAAATTCACCCATAATGGTGCGTGTAGTAGCAATCCCAAATATTCTGTGAATTCTATTTTCTGCCAGCATTATTAACTAATGCATGACTTGCCTAGTATTTGCATATGCTATGTTCCCAGCCGAACTTGACATGACATGATGATCAATGCTCACTCTCAGCAGAGTAGCATGAATCTCCCGAAGTGCCAGTATTGGGATTGCACAAAATACTCATACAGGCTGCATCGTTTTCTGACAAAGATATTTTCGTATCCACGCACTTTTAATTAAAAGGTAGCTCGATCGAATATGTTTAAGTTCCTTAAGGACTGTCAATATCAGCCTCAAAAATGATCACGGCCACACAATTTGGCCGTGCAATTCAACAAGCCTAGCCTACTAATGGCAGAAATTGGCAATCATTACGATGATCATCGGCTAGCCCACTAGCATCCTGGCCGTTCGAGACCCATTTATCCCACGCGTAAAGACTTTGAACGCCAACTCTAACATGGGTGATCGCGCTGTTAATAGGAGAGCTCAAACAAGTTAGACTGGCAAAAACGGTCTCAGAGACATCACGACCGTCTAACTTCGCCAGCATAGTTGGACGGCTTAGATTTTCCTACAAACGATTAAAGGAGTATTGGCGTATTCAGTGGAGGCCCAACTCCTTCCTTGGTCAATCGACCTGCCCACGACAGGTCTAGAGAATGCCAAAACGTTTGTCCAAACTAGAGCAAACGCGCTATTCTAAAAACCCTAATTGGGTCGTGGCAGTATACAACTGTCGCAAATCAATCGTGGTTGTCCAACTTAGCCATCCTAGTTGGACGGCTTAGATTGCGTTTCAGACGATGAAGAAGGTGGACATGAGTTCACCGCCGGTCCAACTTCATTACCATTCGATCGACTTGCCCGTGAGAATTTAATGACGCATCGAATCGCTCGATTGAACTAGAGTAGTCGCGGCTGTTCTGCACCCTAATTCATGTTTGCGGCACTATGCTGCTATCGCAAATCGATCGTGACCACTCATTTTCGCCAGCCGAATCAAGTGGCTTATACCCGATTTTAGATGACCCAGGAGATGTCAATGCACTCACTAGCGGCTCATCTTCACACATGGCCAATCGGCCTATTCGAATCAACGATGCCCAGTGCTTTGATTCGAATAACCAAAACAGGGATGGCCGCACGGCCCCTAAACCCTAAATTGCATAACGGCAATATGTAACTGCTGCCGCAAATCATCTCGTTCATCCAACTTTGCTAGCTTAGTTGAATGATGTAAATTTGTTTTCATAAAATCAACAAAGTAGCATTGCGATCACCGTCCACCCCTCCTTCACAGGGAGCGATCGACCAAACAATAGCTTGCCCCTAGAGCCACTAAACGATCACCCAAAGGTGGTCGGCCATGCTACCTCTTTTAAGACGCCCAATCCGCGACTTATTCGATCGAGCTCTAAAACAACGATGCTTTATGCACATCGATTATTTTGAGCTGCTTAGAAGAGATGCTCTACGTGCATCGAATACATACGATATGTTATCGGCCTCATAAACAACTTAGTTGTTTAACCTAATAGCACCATATGATATTCTTTGCGGCAAGTCCCACGACTTGACCCACTTACTCGAGACATCAAACATGTCACAAACTAGGGGATACTTACTGGGGTATTGGTATGGCGGTTTATAGCATGCGGCGTGCAACGCGTCCATTACGAGAACATGTCAGGAAAGGACGAACGGTTAAAAATGATGAGAGTAGTGGGTGAAGGCATGACCACATGATGATTACCACCTCTTACACAACCCCACTACTCCACTACTTAATCTTCACCACTTCCTACGAGATCAGGGTTGCGCTCAAATGACTTGTATAAATAGGTTTTCAGCCTATCTCGACAACAGGACACAAGTGTTATCAACGCAAGTATCCAGAAACCATATTCTGATACAAGTCATAAAACAGCCACACCTTCATAATTCAACATTCTGATCTCAAACACCTTCTTCGCTTCCCTCCCTAAGATCAACCCTTCTCCTTCACTTTGTGACCGAATTGAATCTGGAACGGCCATTTCTTGGTTTAGGCCATAGTCTTACAGATTGATCTCTCGAATCTAAAAGTACTCCAGTACAGTGCATTTGTTTAGGGTTTGAATTTGTTTCTCATCAACACACCCAAATTTACCAAAAACAGCAGAATCAGTTTTTACCCCAAAACACTATGAGATCAGGGTGCATTCAACTATGACTTATATAAATAGGTTTTCAACCTATTTCAACCAAGAACAACGGTTATCAACACAGTATCCAGAAAACACCAAAGAACTCATAACTTACATTCCACAAGCGAGTTCCAGATTCTGATACAAGTCATAAAACAACCACACCTTCAGAGTTAACCATTATGATCTCAACACCTTCTTCTCTTCCCTCACTAAGATCAACCCTTGTCCTTCATTTTGTGACGAAGCAAGACTGGAACGACCATTTCTTGGTTTAGGCCATGATTGTACAGATTGATCTCTCGAATCTAAAGTACTCCCGTGCAATGCATTTGTTTAGGGTTTAGATTTGTTTCTCGGCGGCATACCCAAATTTACCATTTCCAGCAGAGTCAGTTTTTACCCCAAAACAAAGATGATCTTGGTTAAAGCGAAAGCTTACCAACACATATTTCGAGAAATACGTAAGCGAGTTAAAATCAGCTCGAAATATCAAATGTGTATAGTTGAAGTCTATATTGTTGTACGACTTTTGTCTCAAATAGGAGATAGAGTAGAAATAGACTTTTGAGTGATAGATGAGTTCAAGTCTCCATATAACTTTTGTTGATGAAGTTCCACAAGCTCCCCTTAGTATTTTTTTCGTCTTCAATCGATGAACGCCGTGAATTCTAAAGCTCAACTACACATTCTAGAATCAAGACTTATAGTTTTGGCAACTAAACTTGACAAACTAGCTTGAGATAGCAACTCTTACGAGTTCGACCGAGCAGTGATCTAACAATCTCCCCCTTTGTCAATTTTAGTGACAAAACTATCAATACATAATGATTACAAAATAAATAAATTTTGTAGCTTCTCATCCAAATGCTTGATTTCCTTGGTTCTTCAACATTACTCGAAATCTTCATCACTTCCAAGTACTCCAGTGATTATGAATGTGTTCAACTCAACATCATAGTTGTTGAAGATCCGTAGCTATAACAATCTATAAAAACAAGATATTTTCGTATTGTTATACAGTGTCATAGTATTATTACACAACATCAAAGTCCAATTATATCACAACTTTGGCAATAATACTATGGTGATATGTATCACTCCGCCTTAGTCAATACTTCATCTCACAATGAAAACCACTCCCCCTTACATAATGATCCGTAAACCATATGTATTTGTAGTGTGAACTACACAATAATTCTCCCCTCTTTTGTCAATATAAATTGGCAAAGGTACGAAAACTAGCGGGATCATAATGAAATTCTTATAGAGATACTTCATGAATAAAAGAGAACATATCAACTTTGTACCGATGATTTCACGTAGTCGAAACTTAGTTTATTCATCAAGGAGTTTATAAAGATACAAGATAACTCCTACAATATTCCACAGCCGCACTCCCCACAAAGATTTGGCAATTAAGCACAAGTTCAATTAAGATCTCGCCCCTATAAAATGGCATTCCCTAAAAAATAACAAGAGTGACCTTACTTTTACAAGAAAAGAAGGATTTCTTTGGATATTAACAAGTTACATGAAACATGAATTTGTATCCAGAAAACTCAATTAAATTAACCAAAATAGAACCCATGATTAATTTAATCGGAAATGCTCAACATAAGAGAACTTACGGAGCCGCACACGGTACTTTCACATAGAAGTGGATCAGGGAAAGATGAATACTACAGAATATATAAAGATTCATTCTATTTTCATCAATATTTGCATAATGATACCATAGACTTAATATTTGTTATCAAAAGTTCATTCTATTTTCCATCAATATTTGCATAAAGACATATAATAGACTTAACTTTTGACATATATGGGACAATCGTAGTTCACGGAAATAAACACACATATCCATAACATTATTTTTGCAATATATAAAACCAATAAAGATCAATACTGCAAAATCATCTTCCAAATAAACTTTAGAATTTAAATAAATAAATCTTAAAACATTGCAAGATGAAAATCGTTGGCAATAGCTATGTGTACTCACAATAACTGCTATTCCAAAGCCTAGTTATCCTTCTTAAAACACAAGAATAAATTCTCATACGAAGTTTCGTAGATAACAAAACGAAGAGACAAACAAACTCGTAAAGAACATACAAGATGATTTGTTCTTAAAAGGTATAATCAATCTTTTTCCCACGGATACACCAAGAGTATCTACCATAGGCGTGTAAAAATATTTTCTTAATAAATAAGAACATACAAAGTCATTAACGACCATGTACAATAGTTCACATAAGAAGATTGTGAACATTCAAGAATCCAATAGCAATGCATACTACTGCCCATTCTTGAACTTTCTTCTTTGTTATTCACAAACAACTTTCTTTTAAAAGCTACAAATGAGCTTAGAAGAGTAGTACTCCTAGAATCCAAGTGCCCAAGTCCAAGAGAAGTGGAACAAGTGCGACGAGACGGAGCAAAACACTCAAAAACAAGAGACGGGACAAAGACCAAACTTAACTCATCCAAATTAAACAATTATAATCTCCAATTTGAAGAAAATTCAAAGAGGAAGATAATGCAAAAATAATGAGGTCATTTCGAGTTTGGATGAAGAAGTTACGACCAACACAAGTTTACCGAATATCGACGTCTACAGGCCAATATGCATACGGGTTTGCAAACGAATTTTCGTGACATGGAGCAGTATGCAAACGGGTTTCCGAACTAAAATCCCTGGATTTTTATTTTAAATGATGGTATGTGTACCATGAAGTCCAAAGATCCCGAACTACTATTTTCAAACCTAAACATTTAAGAACCTTAAACACAGATCAAGTTAGGTAGAAATGATAAGCAAGGTATGGTAGGCTTGGAAAGATGCCTACGACTATGTCTACTGCAAGTGCACATGCCTATTGGAGGCAAGGGCAAGCACAGGTCGATCCCACAGAGACTTGTGGAGTGTTATGTTGATCTAGGGCTTCCTAACTGATTTCTAACAAATGGTAACACAGTTGTAGTTTGTCGATGCGACTAGGAGCTGTTGTGACAGTGAACTAAGGAAAAGAAATGAAATGTAAAACACTAGGGTGGTTGATTCCACCTCTAATCTCATGCTCAGGAAACTTAACTAGGCTTGTGTTCTTGTGCCTTCATTTGAAGGTCTAAGGTTGATGTTCTTCAACTGATTCTACTCATTCCCCCCTAGTATGAGTTGTCTTCTTACAGTACAACTCATCACAGGGTCATAAGTTTCATCAACTAATTACTAATCCTAACATTTTATAGAACAGCAAGAATCAAACCTAAGCTAACTATGCTTGTCATGAAAATCAGGGGTTTCATCAAACACCCCAGTAAATTAAATTAAAACATAATTAAAGCAATCAAAATACAAATTATGCTAATTTGGTGCTCTGGATAGCCCAGGCATGAGGTTTTACACATACACAGCAACCCTATTTATACATGCCAAGAACTAAAAACCCTAATTCACTCAAAACAGAAGATAAATGCAAACCCATTCGCCCATACCCTCTGAATCATGCTCTCATCTGTCAATTCGTCTCAGAGCCCCATGCGTCGACTGTTGGTGAAAACCCTAGCTCTAGTTATCTCTAATTTAGCTTCTAGGGTTATGGGAGAAGCTAAGAGAGAGATAGCTAGACCTAGAGAGGTGGTGAAGGTGGTTGCAGGGATGGTTGTTGCTATGTCAGGAGATGATGGAGGTGGTGAGGTGGTGGCTCTGATTTTGGTATGGGTGAAGGAGGTGGAGGGGATGGGTTTTCTCAGAGCTGTCGGGGGAGAAGAGAAAAGAAAGAGAAAGAGAAGATGGGTCGATAGAGGAGGTGTTGATATAGGTGTCTGTGGTGTGAGGCGGGAGCAGCAATCTTCGATGAGAAGGATGGAGCGAGCGTCGGATCTAGGGGAAGAAATCTCAACGGCTCAGGAAGAATGGAGCATGGATTCGGGTTATGGGCTGGATCTTGGATTGCTCAAGCCCATGTCTTGTAGATGGGTTGCTCCTTGTTGGGTTGCAACTGATGCGCGCGGGCTTTGGCTTTTTGTTCCATTGACGCTCGTCTCCAATTTTCTGCTCTTTTGGCTCCTCAATTTCTCCGAGCTTTATTTACTACCTAAAAACACAAAATTAATTAGTACAAATATTTATTCTTGAAAACAAAGAAAATACAGAATCTGGGATAATATCTGATTTCTGAGCACAAAAGATGAGTTAAATGCCAATAAAAAGATGTATAAATATGCAATATTTGGCACTCATCAAATACCCCCAAACCTGAATTTTACTTGTCCTCAAGTGAAACAGAAATTAGGAAATCCTAACTATACCACTGTCGCGGGTCTCTCGAATGAATTTAGCGTATGCACTAAGCCTTTAAACCGCTAGGTGTCCCTAGTGGACGAGTTGTAGTCTCGTGAGGGTTTGCAGAGGTGTACCCACAAAACCTTCTCCAACTTCAGAGTGTAAAAGAGTCTCAAGCATCCAAGGAGCTATGAGGACATAGAGTTTCGCATGCTAGTAACAAGAAGTTAGAACTACCAAAGAACGCATTCTCATCCTTAAGTGCTGAGCGAGAAATAACCATACCATATGAAAGAATTCGGGTTCGATTGTGATCATAAGCCTCGACTTCTACCTCACTAATAGGGTTTTATGATAATTGCACTCAAAAAGATCGCTTTTTAGTCTCTCATGTGTGCAGCGAGGAATAAAGAGAGAAATCCCGCACACGTTGTAGGTAAGAAAGATAACCTTCCGAAATAATTTATGGAGACTCCACGAAGTGTGGACAAAAAGAATCTTTTCGATGATCTCTAAGAAAGGAAATCAACCATTAGCAAGGATGGGAGTACTCACTTACCTTCTCACCCGATCGGCAATTAATATCACTCTCTCAACATTTATAGAAACGTCTTCAATCTTCGGTCTTCGGTCTTCAATAGCTGATGATGAACTTTTGAACTTCACAAAAACTTGACAAACATTTTTTTTTTTTAATGAAAATTACAATAAAACAATAAAACTCAATTTTTCACAAATTTCATTAATTCTCATCTTCTTTTTCTTTGTTGCACGTAAACCTTGGACTATATCAACTTTTCCTTCAAATATTCTGATGTTGCTCCGCTTGCTGACGATGATGTGTTTCTATGAATCTGTTGATTGAGAGGGAGAGAGTGATGCTAACTGCAAATCGATATTTAGAAGGAGTTTTCATCTTTAAACGTCACCCTCATGATTGACAAAATTAGCACTCAAGAGATCAAAAGTAGTCTTTGAAAGTGGTGCGAAGTTGGGTAGCTCACCATTCCTACCCTGAATTGACGTACGGTGACACACACTCTAATGACTTTTCTAGAAAGTTGCAAAAATTGAAGGTTGGTGCCTCACTTGATGTAAAATGGGTAGTCTCCACTATGGGTGATCACAATTCTACTACCGAATATCTAAACAGCACCTAATTCGCCCTCCGGTATGGTTAAATCCAACTTTAACGCTCTAATCAACTAAGAAACCCGATTGTGTTCTCCAGTACTTCCAAGTTCTGTTATTTCGGTCGGACTCTCTATGTAAACATAGCTAGAAGCATGCTAGTGACTCTAAGATCTCTAAAAGTTGGAGGTTTTTATGCAAGTATTTACAAAGTGTTTTGAATTATTTTTTTTTGAAATTTTTTTTTAAAAACTAAATACTAAAAACTCTATATGCAAATGTACCCCAAACGTAAATCAAACATTGTCCTCAATGTTTCAACGAGATAATAAACAAGTCACATACCATGAGAACTATCTTTGATAAGAGAAAAGGGAAGAGATTACCGGTATGTCGGCGGGAGCAAGGTTAGAGCTTCATTAGTCAAGGCTAGAATCCAACATTCTCGGCGGAGATCATATCGGATTAGCACAATATATGCGCAAGAAGACTCAACCGATTCAAGAAAGAAAAATTTAACAAGTCCTCTTTGGATTATATACAATGAAAATTCACCATACACCAACAATCTAAAGAGTTGAGGATCAACCCAAAAGACAATATGTACAAACATCAATGACCTTACACGGATATAACATGAGAGTGCAGGAAAGATTGCATATGTGAACAAGTAACCACCAAACCTAAACTTGTCAACAGAAGTGTTCTTGAGCACAAAATCTTGCAATTTTAAAGGTACATCATGCAAAAGGTCTAACTCAAAATGAGTTTTGCTAAGAACAATGCAGATATACACATTCCAACTGTGGCTCCTTAAAAGTGTTATACTTTGATGCAAAATAGTCCAAGAGGACTTGGGAAGCACAAAGCTCTAGGCCTAAATTAGGCATTTTCGAGAAAAGTTGGTTTTGCAATTTTGTTACAAACTACACCTAGGTTGGTGGAAGAGTTTCAATCCGTGCCTTAGGAGAGAGATTAGGTACATCTAAGTTGTTTTCATGTATAAGATCATTTGCACCATCACATACTTTCCTAAGGTCAGAAGAAGGTAAATCATGTTCACCTGCATAGAACAATTCATCAATCTCCATGTCATAATCATCAGAGGAGGCAACATATTGTGACATGGGCAGGGAATCAGACACAAAAATACTATCATGATCCATAAGAACATTAGTGTCAACAGAAGATTCATCATTTCTTAAGTCACAAACAAGTTGTGTAGCATGCTCACTTTCACAGAATAATTGCATAGGTTCCAAATCAGCATCACATATATGAATATTAGAAGAAGCATCATTCATAGGGTTCACATAAGAGAAACTTAATGTCTCTGAACCTAAAGATTCCATTACATTTTCTAAGTACACATGCTCTTCATATTCATCATCATCATCATCATAATAACATTGCATTTCCTATTCAAAATTGTAGCATTTCTAGTGTACTCATTCACCTCTAGATTAGGTTCATATTCAGTGTTAATTGCATGAGTAGGAATAGAAACACTATTTTCAAAATTATCAGGAATAACAAACATCCTATCATAAACTTCTTTCCAATCTTTATTTTGTACCTCAATCAGGTTCATTTGAAGAATCATAGTGAGATGTTCAAGTGAAGGAGATTCTTCACTAGTGGGTATGCATGTTTCATATGAAGGATCATGACATGGTTGTGCACATGGTTCACTAGAGAAGGGATGATCATGCATTTTCCATCCAAGTATATCATTGTTTTGCTCTATGAGTTTTTCCATTAGTGATTGCATACAAGGAGTTGGGGGAGTATAGAATTGTTCATCTCCCCACTGTGGTTGATGATACATGTGCTCATAATGATTAGGGTATGAATATTCAAGGTCAGGGCCATGAGAAGGTTCATAATATTCCCTAAAACCACTATGGTCTGTGGGGAGTTCATACTGTGAAGCATGCCCATAAGCAAGCTCTCTAATGGATTTGTTTGTATCCCCAGTTGCAGACCAAAATCCTGACATGGTCTAGCAACTCAATTTGAATTCGAAAAGAAGCATAGCTTAGCACACATCAAGCATGTATAACCAATGATGTCTCAAAACATGGAAGCTAAGCCCAAGTGATGCAAAGCCCAGTTGTTGTGGAAAGCCTAGTGGACAGTGGGCTTTGGTTTGGTTTAAATGGGCTTAGTTTGGTTTGTGTGGGCTTAGTTTGGTTTATCTGGGGTTTCAGGTTATGTGCAGCCCAGCAGTTGCACAGTGGGCTTCAGTTTGGGTTGGCGGAGCAGAGCCCAGTGATTGGGTTCTAGCCCAGCTTGGCAGGTATTTAGCCCAGTTTTAGTAGGCCTAAATGGCCAAGCACAGATTTGCACAGCCCAAGGAAAGTAAGATGCACAGAGCAGCTTATGCACAGGTAGCTATATGCACAGCACAGCTTGTGCAGGGCAGGGTTAAGCTCAGCACAGTTTATGTGCTCAGAACAACACAGAGCACACAGCACAGGGTAGTCTATAAAAATCAACACAGGTAGACACTAATTCTCAAAAATAACACAACACTGGCAGGGCACAGTGCAGGTAAGATGCAGCACAGCACAGCTTATGCACAGCTTGGCAAAAATTTCGTGAGGTGCACAGGGTATGGGGTGTGCTCACTCAATGGTGAAGCATGTGCTGGTTTTGTGCGTGGCATACAACAAATGTGATGCTAATGCAATCTCATACCTTCAATCATTCACTCCAATGACACATGCTCAAGCACAGATCACAGATTATAGTCACCATAGATATTGCATAATCAGTTCAAAGCACCATGAGGTTTATATCTCAGCACATTTCAGATATGAATTTCACAATTGTGGCAAATGAATCAGCACATAATCAGAGCTAGCATTTTACAACTTGGCTCAACAGGTCACACAGGGGAGTAGTTGGCTCAACAGAGTTTGTGGCATCAACTCACTCAGTTGATGTCACAGTCTGAGTTGATGTCAACTGTCTCAGTTGACTTCAACTGGGATTTTTTACAGGCTAAGCTCAAGGTGTGTCAACTGGCTTGGTTGATATCAGATGGCTTAATTGCTCAGCAAGTGAAGATGATTTAGCATTTAACACAGGTTAACATACAGGTTTGGCTACCTTCAGTTCAGAGCATGCATAAAGGTGCAGAGCACATGGCTCACAAGCTCAGTTGATATGGGTCGACAACAAGTTTGCTCAACGGCTTCGTGGGGCTGGAGCTCAGGGCAGATGGGTTATGCTCAGGGTATGAAAAATGAGTAATCACACGGGTTTGCACAGGGGAATGAGCATGGATCAGTTGACAGGGTTTCACAGATGTGGTTGACAGAGCAAATCTTGCATGAAGGTACAAGGCAATTGTATCAACTCACTCAGTTGACTTCACTTGGGTTTCGGCTAACTTGGGTTATCCAAGTAGCAGCTCAACTCACAGCTTATGGGACTGGAGTTGAGCACAGAACACACAAGACAAGTGAAACTTTGAGTACTACCTAGCAAGAGTTTCTAACATGTATAGGTATCAGGGAAGCAAGTTTATCGTGCTTCAAGGTAATGCTTGGCAGGGTGGCTACTCTGTCATGCAAGGGCAATACAGGTGAGTAAACATGCTTTATCATTCACACAATAATCAACTCTACATTACAGGGGCAAGCATTTAGATATTAATCAGGCTATCATGGTTTCTCATTCAACAGTTTACAGCTCAATAATCATTCAAGTTTTATACGACCAACAATAACCTGACTAACCAAATCAAAGCTCAAATATTACCGAGATCATGTTATGGGGAATGAAATGTCACGAGAATCGGGCGGCTAACACACACCACGGTTTAGCTAGTACATGGGTTGTTGATCACGAAAGAGACCAACCGAGTTTAAGCAAGGCTTAGATGATGTGGGTATTGCTTAGCGAGTGACTAGGTTATCGTGGTTTGTCACTCAAGCAGGTATAAAGTATAAAAGGGTTCTAGAATGACCAACCGGTTTGAGCCGCAATGGCTATGTCGCTCTGCTCCTGAGGTTTGCTACTAACCGATTTGGACTGCTCTGTTAACAAGTGCTCTTCCTTGCCTCATCTTTCACAACAGATTTGCAGGTACCTGTGAGCTCAAAAGGAGAGTTTAGTTCTCAGGTTTGTGCAGGTGAAACAAAGAATTTCAGAGCTGATAGTTAACAGCTAGAGTTACAGGACAAAACTTGTGAGGTGCACTGAGGTGTTAATCGAAGATTTCTGACTTATAACAGGGTGATGTGAATGGCTATTTGGATTGACTGGGATTGACTAAATATGCAGCTATGGACAGAGTGCAAAAGGGAAAAGAGAAAAGAATGCTATATACAGGGATGCTTAATATGTTGCAAGATGATGATGCTTTCCAATTAGAAGTGATCTGACAAAGTTAATTGCACAAATTACTTAAACTATAGATGCAGACAATTCACATTAGGTATGATATAAGACAATGATGCAGTGTATGAGAATGATATGAATGAAATTGTTAAACTTAAAGCAACAGATACGGATTGTAATCTATCATAAACAGAGAAATCTAAAACTAGTGAAACCTACAATGATGCAACTTAAACTACAAAATGCAACTGAATCACAAGAATGATGTATGACACAAGACAAAGGAGCAAGCGAGAGAAAACTAAGTTGAGAGAATGGACTAACTGAAAATGAAAAGTTACAGTTAATAATAACTCTAGAATGCAGATTATGGATGTTATATGCTTATCTTACAGATGTCGTATGCTTTAAATTATAAAAGAAATTTGACGGATGCACAAATGGATGAAGAACTAGGCTAACACAAAAATAACAACAAAATTATAAGGCAATGATGCAGGTAACTTACTTGAAAGACAGCTTAGAGATGCGACTACAACTAAATTATAACTACAGATGCTTTTATCTAAGTTATACTACAATGATATAAAGAGTGCAAGCTAATATGTACAATGGTGGGATGAAAATCAGTAAAGCAAGCAAGAATCGACACAGCACACGCCAAGTCCCCGGCAACGGCGCCAAAAACTTGGTAGGCTTGGAAAGATGCCTACGACTATGTCTACTGCAAGTGCACAGGCCTATTGGAGGCAAGGGCAAGCACAGGTCGATCCCACAGAGACTTGTGGAGTGTTATGTTGATCTAGGGCTTCCTAACTGATTTCTAACAAATGGTAACACAGTTGTAGTTTGTCGATGCGACTAGGAGCTGTTGTGACAGTGAACTAAGGAAAAGAAATGAATTGTAAAACACTAGGGTGGTTGATTCCACCTATAATCTCATGCTCAGGCAACTCAACTAGGCTTGTGTTCTTGTGCCTTCATTTGAAGGTCTAAGGTTGATGTTCTTCAACTGATTCTACTAATTCCCCCCTAGTATGAGTTGTCTTCTTACAGTACAACTCATCACAGGGTCATAAGTTTCATCAACTAATTACTAATCTTAACATTTTATAGAACAACAAGAATCAAACCTAAGCTAACTATGCTTGTCATGAAAATCAGGGGTTTCATCAAACACCCCAGTAAATTAAATTAAAACATAATTAAAGCAATCAAAATACAAATTATGCTAATTTGGTGCTCTGGCTAGCCCAGGCATGAGGTTTTACACATACACAGCATCCCTATTTATACATGCCAAGAACTAAAAACCCTAATTCACTCAAAACAGAAGATAAATGCAAACCCATTCGCCCATACCCTCTGAATCATGCTCTCATCTGTCAATTCGTCTCAGAGCCCCATGCGTCGACTGTTGGTGAAAACCCTAGCTCTAGTTATCTCTAATTTAGCTTCTAGGGTTATGGGAGAAGCTAAGAGAGAGATAGCTAGACCTAGAGAGGTGGTGAAGGCGGTTGCAGGGATGGTTGTTGCTATGTCAGGAGATGATGGAGGTGGTGAGGTGGTGGCTCTGATTTTGGTATGGGTGAAGGAGGTGGAGGGGATGGGTTTTCTCAGAGCTGTCGGGGGAGAAGAGAAAAGAAAGAGAAAGAGAAGATGGGTCGATGGAGGAGGTGTTGATATAGGTGTCTGTGGTGTGAGGCGGGAGCAGCAATCTTCGATGAGAAGGATGGAGCGAGCGTCGGATCTAGGGGAAGAAATCTCAACGGCTCGGGAAGAATGGAGCATGGATTCGGGTTATGGGCTGGATCTTGGATTGCTCAAGCCCATGTCTTGTAGATGGGTTGCTCCTTGTTGGGTTTTACAAGCGATGATGCGCGCGGCTTTGGCTTTTTGTTCCATTGACGCTCGCCTCCAATTTTCTGCTCTTTTGGCTCCTCAATTTCTCCGAGATTTATTTACTACCTAAAAACACAAAATTAATTAGTACAAATATTTATTCTTGAAAACAAAGAAATATACAGAATCTGGGATAATATCTGATTTCTGAGCACAAAAGATGAGTTAAATGCCAATAAAAAGATGTATAAATATGCAATATTTGGCACTCATCAAATACCCCCAAACCTGAATTTTACTTGTCCTCAAGTGAAACAGAAATTAGGAAATCCTAACTATACCACTGTCGCGGGTCTCTCGAATGAATTTAGCGTATGCACTAAGCCTTTAAACCGCTAGGTGTCCCTAGTGGACGAGTTGTAGTCTCGTGAGGGTTTACCAGAGGTGTACCCACAAAACCTTCTCCAACTTTAGAGTGTAAAAGAGTCTCAAGCATCCAAGGAGCTATGAGGACATAGAGTTTCTGCATGCTAGTAACAAGAAGTTAGAACTACCAAAGAACGCATTCTCATCCTTAAGTTCTGAGCGAGAAATAACCATACCATATGAAAGAATTCGGGTTCGATTGTGATCATAAGCCTCGACTTATGCCTCACTAATAGGGTTTTATGATAATTGCACTCAAAAAGATCGCTTTTTAGTCTCTCATGTGTGCAGGCGGGAATAAAGAGAGAAATCCCGCACACGTTGTAGGTAAGAAGGATAACCTTCCGAAATAATTTCGGAGACTCCACGAAGTGTGGACAAAAAGAATCTTTTTCGATGATCTCTAAGAAAGGAAATCAACCATTAGCAAGGATGGGAGTACTCACTTACCTTCTCACCCGATCGGCAATTAATATCACTCTCTCAACATTCATAGAAACGTCTTCAATCTTCGGTCTTGGTCTTCAATAGTGATGATGAACTTCGAACTTCACAAAAACTTGACAAACATTTTTTATTTTTTTTAATGAAAATTACAATAAAACAATAAAACTCAATTTTTCACAAATTTCATTAATTCTCATCTTCTTTTTCTTTGTTGCACGTAAACCTTGGACTATATCAACTTTTCCTTCAAATATTCTGATGTTGCTCCGCTTGCTGACGATGATGTGTTTCTATGAATCTGTTGATTGAGAGGAGAGAGTGATGCTAACTGCAAATCGATATTTAGAAGGAGTTTTCATCTTTAAACGTCACCCTCATGATTGACAAAATTAGCACTCAAGAGATCAAAAGTAGTCTTTGAAAGTGGTGCGAAGTTGGGTAGCTCACCATTCCTACCCTGAATTGACGTACGGTGACACACACTCTAACTGTGACTTTTCTAGAAAGTTGCAAAAATTGAAGGTTGGTGCCTCACTTGATGTAAAATGGGTAGTCTCCACTATGGGTGATCACAATTCTACTACCGAATATCTAAACAAACACCTAATTCGCCCTCCGGTATGGTTAAATCCAACTTTAACGCTCTAATCAACTAAGAAACCCGATTGTGTTCTCCAGTACTTCCAAGTTCGTTATTTCAGTCAGACTCTCTATGTAAACATAGCTAGAAGCATGCTAGTGACTCTAAGATCTCTAAAAGTTGGAGGTTTTTATGCAAGTATTTACAAAGAGTTTTGAATTTTTTTTTTTTTTTTTTTTTTGAAATAAAAGACTAAAAACTCTATATGCAAAAACTCTATATGCAAATGTACCCCCAAACCTAAATCAAACATTGTCCTCAATGTTTCAACAGAGATAATAAACAGTCACATACCATGAGAACTATGCTGATAAGAGAAAAGGGAAGAGATTACCGGTATGTCGGCGAGAGCAAGGTTAGAGCTTCATTAGTCAAGGCTAGAATCCAACATTCTCATCGGAGATCATATCGGATTAGCACAATATATGCGCAAGAAGACTCAACCGATTCAAGAAAGAAAAATTTAACAAGTCCTACTGGATTATATACAATGAAAATTCACCATACACCAACAATCTAAAGAGTTGAGGATCAACCCAAAAGACAATATGTACAAACATCAACAGCCTTACACAGATATAACATGAGAGTGCAGGAAAGATTGCATATGTTAACAAGTTACCCCCAAACCTAAACTTGTCAACAGAAGTGTTCTTGAGCAAAAAATCTTGCAATTTTAAAGGTACATAATGCAAAAGGTCTAACTCAAAATGAGTTTTGCTAAGAACAGGAAGATATACACATTCCAACTGTGGCTCCTTAAAAGTGTTATACTTTGATGCAAAATAGTCCAAGAGGACTTGGGAAGCACAAAGCTCTAGGCCTAAATTAGGCATTTTCAGAAAAGTTGGTTTTGCAATTTTGTTACAAACTACACCTAGGTTGGTGGAAGAGTTTCAATCTGTGCCTTAGGAGAGAGATTAGGTACATCTAAGTTGTTTTCATGTATAAGATCATTTGCACCATCACATACTTTCCTAAGGTCAGAAGAAGGTAAATCATGTTCACCTGCATAGAATAATTCATCAATCTCCATGTCATAATCATCAGAGGAGGCAACATATTGTGACATGGGCAGGGAATCAGACACAAAAATACTATCATGATCCATAAGAACATTAGTGTCAACAGAAGATTCATCATTTCTTAAGTCACAAACAAGTTGTGTAGCATGCTCACTTTCACAGAATAATTGCATAGGTTCCAAATCAGCATCACATATATGAATATTAGAAGAAGCATCATTCATAGGGTTCACATAAGAGAAACTTAATGTCTCTGAACCTAAAGATTCCATTACATTTTCTAAGTACACATGCTCTTCATATTCATCATCATCATCATCATAATAACATTGCATTTCCCTATTCAAAATTGTAGCATTTCTAGTGTACTCATTCACCTCTAGATTAGGTTCATATTCAGTGTTAATTGCATGAGTAGGAATAGAAACACTATTTTCAAAATTATCAGGAATAACAAACATCCTATCATAAACTTCTTTCCAATCTTTATTTTGTACCTCAATCAGGTTCATTTGAAGAATCATAGTGAGATGTTCAAGTGAAGGAGATTCTTCACTAGTGGGTATGCATGTTTCATATGAAGGATCATGACATGGTTGTGCACATGGTTCACTAGAGAAGGGATGATCATGCATTTTCCATCCAAGTATATCATTGTTTTGCTCTATGAGTTTTTCCATTAGTGATTGCATACAAGGAGTTGGGGGAGTATAGAATTGTTCATCTCCCCACTGTGGTTGATGATACATGTGCTCATAATGATTAGGGTATGAATATTCAAGGTCAGGGCCATGAGAAGGTTCATAATATTCCCTAAAACCACTATGGTCTGTGGGGAGTTCATACTGTGAAGCATGCCCGTAAGCAAGCTCTCTAATGGATTTGTTTGTATCCCCAGTTGCAGACCAAAATCCTGACATGGTCTAGCAACTCAATTTGAATTCGAAAAGAAGCATAGCTTAGCACACATCAAGCATGTATAACCAATGATGTCTCAAAACAGGGAAGCTAAGCCCAAGTGATGCAAAGCCCAGTTGTTGTGGAAAGCCTAGTGGACAGTGGGCTTTGGTTTGGTTTAAATGGGCTTAGTTTGGTTTGTGTGGGCTTAGTTTGGTTTATCTGGGGTTTCAGGTTATGTGCAGCCCAGCAGTTGCACAGTGGGCTTCAGTTTGGGTTGGCGGAGCAGAGCCCAGTGATTGGGTTCTAGCCCAGCTTGGCAGGTATTTAGCCCAGTTTTAGTAGGCCTAAATGGCCAAGCACAGATTTACACAGCCCAAGGAAAGTAAGATGCACAGAGCAGCTTATGCACAGGTAGCTATATGCACAGCACAGCTTGTGCAGGGCAGGGTTAAGCTCAGCACAGTTTATGTGATCAGAAAAACACAGAGCACACAGCACAGGGTAGTCTATAAAAATCAACACAGGGAGACACTAATTCTCAAAAATAACACAACACTGGCAGGGAACAGTGCAGGTAAGATGCAGCACAGCACAGCTTATGCACAGCTTGGCAAAAATTTCGTGAGGTGCACAGGGTATGGGGTGTGCTCACTCAATGGTGAAGCATGTGCTGGTTTTGTGCGTGGCATACAACAAATGTGATGCTAATGCAATCTCATACCTTCAATCATTCACTCCAATGACACATGCTCAAGCACAGATCACAGATTATAGTCACCACAGATATTGCATAATCAGTTCAAAGCACCATGAGGTTTATAGCTCAGCACATTTCAGAGATGAATTTCACAATTGTGGCAAATGAATCAGCATATAATCAGAGCTAGCATTTTACAACTTGGCTCAACAGGTCACACAGGGGAGTAGTTGGCTCAACAGAGTTTGTGGCATCAACTCACTCAGTTGATGTCACAGTCTGAGTTGATGTCAACTGTCTCAGTTGACTTCAACTGGGATTTTTCACAGGCTAAGCTCAAGGTGTGTCAACTGGCTTGGTTGATATCAGATGGCTTAATTACTCAGCAAGTGAAGATGATTTAGCATTTAACACAGGTTAACATACAGGTTTGGCTACCTTCAGTTCAGAGCATGCATAAAGGTGCAGAGCACATGGCTCACAAGCTCAGTTGATATGGGTCTGACAACAAGTTGGCTCAACATCTTGAGGGCTGGAGCTCGGGCGGATGGGTTATGCTCGGGGTATGAAAAATGATTAATCACACGGGTTTGCACGGGGGAATGAGCATGGATCGGTTGACGAGGGTTTCACGAGATGTGGTTGTGAGCAAATCTTGCATGAAGGTACAAGGCAATTGTGTCAACTCACTCAGTTGACTTCACTTGGGTTTCGGCTAACTTGGGTTATCCAAGTAGCAGCTCAACTCACAGCTTATGGGACTGGAGTGAGCACAGAACACACAAGACAAGTGAAACTTTGAGTACTACCTAGCAAGAGTTTCTAACATGTATAGGTATCAGGGCAGCAAGTTTATCGTGCTTCAAGGTAATGCTTGGCAGGGTGGCTACTCTGTCATGCAAGGGAAATGAGCATGGATCAGTTGACAGGGTTTCACAGATGTGGTTGACAGAGCAAATCTTGCATGAAGGTACAAGGCAATTGTGTCAACTCACTCAGTTGACTTCACTTGGGTTTCGGCTAACTTGGGTTATCCAAGTAGCAGATCAACTCACGACTTATGGGACTCGGAGTTGAGCACAGAACACACAAGACAAGTGAAACTTTGAGTACTACCTAGCAAGAGTTTCTAACATGTATAGGTATCAGGGCAGCAAGTTTATCGTGCTTCAAGGTAATGCTTGGCAGGGTGGCTACTCTGTCATGCAAGGGAAATACAGGTGAGTAAACATGCTTTATCATTCACACAATAATCAACTCTACATTGCAGGGGCAAGCATTTAGATATTAATCAGGCTATCATGGTTTCTCATTCAACAGTTTACAGCTCAATAATCATTCAAGTTTTATACAGCCAACAATAACCCCAGCTAACCAAATCAAAGCTCAAATATTACCAGATCATGTTATGGGGAATGAAATGTCACAGAATCAGGGCAACTAACAATTCAGGGCAGCTAACACACACCACAGTTTAGCTAGTACATGGGTTGTTGATCACAGAAAGAGACCAACCAGTTTAAGCAAGGCTTAGATGATGTGGGTATTGCTTAGCAGAGTGACTAGGTTATCTGTGGTTTGTCACTCAAGCAGGTATAAAGTATAAAAGGGTTCTAGAATGACCAACCGGTTTGAGCCGCAATGGCTATGTCGCTCTGCTCCTGAGGTTTGCTACTAACCGATTTGGACTGCTCTGTTAACAAGTGCTCTTCCTTGCCTCAGCTTTCACAACAGATTTGCAAGTACCTGTGAGCTCAAAAGGAGAGTTTAGTTCTCAGGTTTGTGCAGGTGAAACAAAGAATTTCAGAGCTGATAGTTAACAGCTAGAGTTACAGGACAAAACTTGTGAGTTGCACTGAGGTGTTAACTGAAGATTTACAGCTTGTAACAGGGTGATGTGAATGGCTATTTGGATTGACTGGGATTGACTAAATATGCAGCTATGGACAGAGTGCAAAAGGGAAAAGAGAAAAGAATGCTATATACAGGGATGATTAATATGTTGCAAGATGATGATGCTTTCCAATTAGAAGTGATCTGACAAAGTTAATTGCACAAATTACTTAAACTATAGATGCAGACAATTCACATTAGGTATGATATAAGACAATGATGCAGTGTATGAGAATGATATGAATGAAATTTTTAAACTTAAAGCAACAGATACGGATTGTAATCTATCATAAACAGAGAAATCTAAAACTAGTGAAACCTACAATGATGCAACTTAAACTACAAAATGCAACTGAATCACAAGAATGATGTATGACACAAGAAAAAGGAGCAACTGAGAGAAAACTAAGTTACAGAGAATGGACTAACTGAAAATGAAAAGTTATAGTTAATAATAACTCTAGAATGCAGATTATGGATGTTATATGCTTATCTTACAGATGCCGTATGCTTTAAATTATAAAAGAAATTTGACAGATGCACAAATGGATGAAGAACTAGGCTAACACAAAAATAACAACAAAATTATAAGGCAATGATGCAGGTAACTTACTTGAAAGACAGCTTAGAGATGCGACTACAACTAAATTATAACTACAGATTCTTTTATCTAAGTTATACTACAATGATATAAAGAGTGCAAGCTAATATGTACAATGGTGGGATGAAAATTAGTAAAGCAAGCAAGAATCGACACAGCACACGCCAAGTCCCCGGCAACGGCGCCAAAAACTTGGTAGGCTTGGAAAGATGCCTACGACTATGTCTACTGCAAGTGCACAGGCCTATTGGAGGCAAGGGCAAGCACAGGTCGATCCCACAGAGACTTGTGGAGTGTTATGTTGATCTAGGGATTCCTAACTGATTTCTAACAAATGGTAACACAGTTGTAGTTTGTCGATGCGACTAGGAGCTGTTGTGACAGTGAACTAAGGAAAAGAAATGAATTGTAAAACACTAGGGTGGTTGATTCCACCTCTAATCTCATGCTCAGGCAACTCAACTAGGCTTGTGTTCTTGTGCCTTCATTTGAAGGTCTAAGGTTGATGTTCTTCAACTGATTCTACTAATTCCCCCTAGTATGAGTTATCTTCTTACAGTACAACTCATCACAGGGTCATAAGTTTCATCAACTAATTACTAATCCTAACATTTTATAGAACAGCAAGAATCAAACCTAAGCTAACTATGCTTGTCATGAAAATCAGGGGTTTCATCAAACACCCCAGTAAATTAAATTAAAACATAATTAAAGCAATCAAAATACAAATTATGCTAATTTGGTGCTCTGGCTAGCCCAGGCATGAGGTTTTACACATACACAGCAACCCTATTTATACATGCCAAGAACTAAAAACCCTAATTCACTCAAAACAGAAGATAAATGCAAACCCATTCGCCCATACCCTCTGAATCATGCTCTCATCTGTCAATTCGTCTCAGAGCCCCATGCGTCGACTATTGGTGAAAACCCTAGCTCTAGTTATCTCTAATTTAGCTTCTAGGGTTATGGGAGAAGCTAAGAGAGAGATAGCTAGACCTAGAGAGGTGGTGAAGGCGGTTGCAGGGATGGTTGTTGCTATGTCAGGAGATGATGGAGGTGGTGAGGTGGTGGCTCTGATTTTGGTATGGGTGAAGGAGGTGGAGGGGATGGGTTTTCTCGGAGTCTGTCTGGGGAGAAGAGAAAAGAAAGAGAAAGAGAAGATGGGTCGATGGAGGAGGTGTTGATATAGGTGTCTGTGGTGTGAGGTGGGAGCAGCAATCTTCGATGAGAAGGATGGAGCGAGCGTCGGATCTAGGGGAAGAAATCTCAACGGCTCAGGAAGAATGGAGCATGGATTCGGGTTATGGGCTGGATCATGGATTGCTCAAGCCCATGTCTTGTAGATGGGTTGCTCCTTGTTGGGTTGCAACTGATGCGCGCGGGCTTTGGCTTTTTGTTCCATAGACGCTCGCCTCCAATTTTCTGCTCTTTTGGCTCCTCAATTTCTCCGAGCTTTATTTACTACCTTAAAACACAAAATTAATTAGTACAAATATTTATTCTTGAAAACAAAGAAAATACAGAATCTGGGATAATATCTGATTTCTGAGCACAAAAGATGAGTTAAATGCCAATAAAAAGATGTATAAATATGCAATATTTGGCACTCATCAAGGTACATGGATCATTATAAGTACTCTAACACAAATCTTGCTCAAGTTTTTAGACATACCTTTTTTAGAGGAATCCAATCGAATTCTACGGGCTTACCAAAGATTCAAAATCATACCTGACACAATATGTGTGCCCCAATTCTCGTGCTTCCCTCACCGTATACATAGCACGGCATTCCTTGGTGAAGATGCACTTATAACACAATCAAGTTGTGTTGAGGTGAACAAGGTCTTGCTCACCACAAGTGACTTAACCAGACTTTTCCACAACTATGGATTTTTCACCATCTATAGTTTTTGGCTTATTCCGTTTCACTTTGGGATTATCATGAAAGATATCGCATTTAGAACCTTTCACATCCAAATACATCTTTCCAAAGAACTTTTTAAGTTCCAACAACATGGATACTGCCTTCTCCATAGTCATGGAATTTTCTGGGAGATCATTCCTTTTCACACTCAAAATATCATTGACTCCTTTGGTATCCACTTCTAAGTGTTTAGGAACAACCGTAACCTTCTTCCCATTACTCTCTTTTAGAATTCTCGGAAGAGAATTGGATTGACTATTCTTTTGCAAGTTAGTCTTTCTCCAATTGGGAGCATTGGATCTTGTCTTCGTCTTTACGAAGTTATCCTTTTGATAACCATTACGATTATGAAAATGATTCGTATGACGTTTATAGGCAAATTTAGGTTTATCACAGCACTGATTCCTTTGCCTAAAGGTTGGAAAGTTACAACCTGTAATGTTAAGGGGATTAGTCCTAACATAAGATCTTGGTTTCACAACTTCTTGTGATGCCCAAACAAGAACATCATGAAGTTTCTCATTCCTTATACGAAAACGACATCTCCTTTTCAGGTGACCTTTGTTTCCGCAATAATGACAAATATAAGGAACATTCTTACCCGGATTCATGTGTGCTATTTTTAGAGGTTGATATACTTTGATCTTTCGAACCTTAACTGTCGGTGAAGGAATTTCACTTTTGCCATCAGTGGAAACCTTTTTTTGAGAAGATTCACTAGCCTTGATAAATTTTACCTCTTTACTAGTACTTAGAGCATCTATTCCCTTATAGCCCAATCCTCGTGTATCATGGTGATTTTTACTTGCTCCTAGCATAGTGGTTAATTTGCTTAAACTAGTATTGAACTTTTTCAAGTCCTCCTCCAACATCTTGATTTTATCAAGAGCAGCAGCTAAATCAACCTCAAGGAATTTTTCTCGAACGAGACAAGCACTTTCTCTGGCATCAAAACTAATTTGTTGAGAGTTAATCCTTGCTTCAGATTTTGCAAGTTTCTCTTCCAACAAAAAGTACTTTTGATAAATATTATCACATTCAAGTGACTTCATACGTAGGTTTCCCTCAGAATCCTTGAGGATCGATTCGTTAGAACGACTCGAAACATTAACACCTACGTAACATCTTCTCAATTTCTTGTTTGTATGACAGAGGTTAGTCAGAAAAGGTGTGACATGAGAAGTTGTCACCTTTTTCTTTCCCAACGAATTCAAAAGCTTAACATACTCTGAGACTTTCTCATCAATATCTCTATCAATATCTGAATCACCTTCATCAGAAAGTTCATCTAACTGTTCTTCTAAGCGTGTTTCCCAGGCTTCAACATGTTCTATATTAAGAGAATGTTTAGATACTGACCTAGATGTGACAGTTTTCTTAGGTGAATCCAAGCTTTGAAAAATATCTGGTAATTTATGAACTGATGTGTTATTAGAGATAGACTCGTCCATAAAAATCAGATTGCTTCAAACAAAGACTTATGAGGTCTTAGCGTGTTTTCCTGCTCTGATACCAATTGAAAAAGCGGGGGTCTAACAACCACACCCAATATTTCATTTAGGCAATCTTTATGGACAAACTCCAATATAATTCCAAGAGAATCAACTAGACAGTCAGACTCAATCAATGGAAATATATATATCCAAGATTTGTATCTCTGTTTCACAATGTAATCAACAAATCAAACAGATACAAATCCGCGAGCCTGATTATTATGTGAAACAACTTGAACAGTGCCAAAGACCAATGATCAAGTGTCAAACAATTTATATCAACAACCAAAGGTTGGATTATCTAATTGATTGATCTATGCACAGCCTGTGATATTTCAATTATATAAAAAAATATAATGCGGAAAAGAAATAACACAGACACCAGAAATTTTGTTAACGAGGAAACCGCAAATGCAGAAAAACCTCGGGACCTAGTCCAGATTTTAACACCACACATTAAGCCGCTACAGACACTAGCCTACTCCAAGTTAACTTCGGACTGGAATGTAATTGAGCCTAACCAATATCATATTGATTAAGGTACGGTAGCATTCCTTACGCCTCTGAATCCCAACATGACTCTACGCACTTGATTCCCTTAGCTGATCCCACCCACAACTAAGAGTTGCTATGACCCAAAGTCGAGGACTTGATAAACAAATCTGTCTCACACAGAAAAGTCTATTGAATAGATAAATCTGTCTCCCACAGAAATACCTATGAGTTTTGTTTCGTCTTTTGATAAATCAAATGGAATAGGAAACAGTTGATACATCGGACTTAAATTCCCGAAGAACAGCCTAGTAATATCAATCACCTCACAATAATCTTAATCGTATGGTCGCGAAACAAGATATTTTGGAATCACAAACGATGAGACGAAGATGTTTGTGACTACTTTTTATCTTACTTATCGGAGATTAAATCTCGAGCAAATCTTAGAGAAGATAGTACTCAATACGGTAGAACAAAGCAAGATCAGAACACGCAACTACAAAGAAAATAGTTGGGTCTGGCTTCACAATCCCAATGAAGTCTTTAAGTCGTTAACCTATAATGGTTTTAGGAAAAACCTATGTTAAAGGAGAATCGACTCTAGTCGCAACTAGTATCACAAATGAGGTGTGGGGATTAGGTTTCCCAGTTGCTAGAGTTCTCCCTTATATAGTCTTCAAATCAGGGTTTGCAATCAATGTTACCTTGGTAACAAAGCATTCAATATTCATCGTTAGATGAAAACCTGATTAGACTCAAGCTAATATCTTTTAACTGTTATATCGAACTTAGCTTGTTACACATAAATGAAAAGTGATTTCATTTAGATATGGGTAACTGGCGATGTGTCGAACTCGCAAAAAAAAAAAATCCTTACTTCTCTTACACTAACTAGTAGTACAATGACAAGCAGGTTCGTTCCTAAGGGGGAGTTGAGTCAAAGTTGTCGATTCAACTTCTGAATATTAACGCAAATATGAGGATGAGAATGATCAAGGACTCTTTCTCAATCAAGAAACATGAATCTTATCGACATAGCTATGTTTCTTCAAAATACCCATTACTAATAACCCTAGAATATTTAGTACACTCAAATACTCAGCAATATCATAAATTCACCGGACACGGAAGCGCTCGACTACCGGATTCTACTTGCCAAGTTTCCTAGAAGTACGCTCTCTAGGTGTGACTTAAACAAATACATTCAGTTCCGTGAGATAGGCTATTCCTAGTAACAAATACATAAGCTCGACTCATCTACTAGTGTCATTTAATACATACGAATATTTAACAAAATCCCCATCGTCAATATTCATATAGCGCTACTGGTATTGAGAGTCTATAGACAATTACGGGTCGAAGAGGTCTCAACTAGCATTAGAATCATCAATAAACCAATTTAATTTGCAACTTAAACGATTCACAAATAACTCATAAGCACTTTTGGCACGGTAGAGAATAAGCAATAACGAGACAGATTGTAAGAAAACAAGCAGTTTAAATATCAATTTGAGTTCATATTCCGGACATCAAAATTGTCCCTAATCAGGATGAAATTAGCTACAGGATGAAAGCAAACCAAATAGCAGGTGGAATGGAAAGGTGTTGTAGATGTGAAAGTGGACTGCCGTGGCTCAAAGAAGAACTGGCAGTAGAAACGGAATGGTGATCAGCGTGGAACTGCTGCTAATAGTTGCATGTAGTCTGCTGCCTTGTGCTGTGGCCGTAGCTCGTGAACTGCAGGTGGAATAGATGTAACAGCAGCTGGCGGAGGAGGCGATGTTGTGCTACTGTTGGTAGTGATGCTGTAGATGATATGCAGGTGGAGTGCATGTGGTGGAATGCGATGCAAGTGGAAGTGGTATGCTGGTGAAGTGATTATGCAGGTGGTGATGGATGAATGTTGGCTATGAACGGAGGTAAAGGGTATGAGATGATGCTCCTATGTAACTTTAGGTTCAGCTCTTTTTATAGCTTTCTGTTCCTTGTTCTAAAATCCAGCGATAGAGACCCAACTCCAATCTCTTCTCGACTTCTAAAAACACGCCTTCATATGTCACCATTCATCCCTGATTCAACGGCAGAAACAATAACTTGGGACTTAATTCTCGCTCAAAACTAAGCTCCATATCCTCACCCTTGTCGGTGAAGTTCCCTGCCACTCTTAACTTGAATCTAACCCTTGGTATAGACCCACAAAAGTCACGGCACAAATCAGTTTCTCTTTATACAAATTTGTATTAATCGTATCTCAGTTTCCTAGCCACTGCCAACGACCTTTGTATGAACCCTGGTTAGCCATCAAGGAGATCTCGTAGCCTGAAATGACTAAACCCCTTTTTGATGACAGCAACAACAACTCACTCCCTGTCTTCTCTGATTTCTAATTCCGCCCAAAATCCATCCTAAACACTTAAATCACCAGCTCCAGCTCCTTGTTCTTCTCAGCCTCTCAATCGCATCCTAACTGCAGTCACATACCCCTGTACTGAGCATTGACCCCATGGCTAGCAGCTGTAGCAAAAGACCGCCGAACTGGTCGTGACTGAAATTGCAGTCACAGGAATTAATCACTCGGGAATTTTCACAAACATCTTTTCTGCGCCTGGTAAACTGGTGAAGGTTATGCACTGACGGTATATTGGAGATTGCACAATAACTCCTTCCCTGCAATTCATACAAAACCCATTCATTCCTAATAGATTCAGACCTCAAAAACACACATTAATCTTCATCATTCACTGCCCACTATCAATGGCAACAAACACTTTCTTCAGCTGATTTCAGGGCTTCAAAACTCTGCCTAACCTCAAATTCGTATCATTAATCCTCTATAATCTTAAATCATCACAAACCCATTCTAGTTCTTCTCAAATCTCTTCCATTCATGTTCAGTAGCAACGGCAAAAACTAATGTTCTTCCCCTGATTTGTCGCTGCCAAAACAGACCCAAATTCTCGAACTACTGCTTCCTTCTTTAACTCGGCTTCTATAACCCATTTTAATCCTTGGCAGGTACTCACAAGAGCCATGTATACGCCGGCAATTAGCCCCTAGTTTAGTCAAGAAGAAACTATGGCAGTGGACTGAAGAACGGTACTTGTGATCGTTGCCAGCTTGTGTTCCCAGGTAATAGAAAGTGCGTGCTGGCCCTTAACGACCTGACTTCTGTATTTAGCACTGTCAGCTGACATCAGTTGGCTGCCCCGAGTAGACTGATAGGTGTTTTCCGTTACTCGAAAATGCTTTAGAGCCCCCGCTTTCATACCCCAAAACTTGACACCGCTTATGTGTCAAGTTTTCATTAGCCAACTCTTAAAGCGGACCCCTATTTCTCCAGGCGGGGCAGGGTGAGGAGGAAAATCGAGGGTGGATGTTGGTGACACATAGTGGTGTCAAAGGATGGGGTATAAAGGCGGGGGTTCCCTAGCACTTTCCTAATTCCGTTACTGCAGTTGTAAATTCAGTGCCTGCATGGAGAAAATCATGCATCTGGCTTCACTAACTTCATTATTTCGATGGATTAGAGGTGTGCATCCTTTTATGCTTCACTGCGCAATCCTAAGGTTCTCGAATAGCAAATCGAGCCTCTTTTTCCTTCTTTGTTGTCGCATGAATCCAAAGTACCTATAAAATGCAAAAGAAACGTAATATACAAAAATACAAGAGAAATAGTAAAGAAAAGTATAAGAAATTGACATTCAAAAGATGTATTTTCGGCTCCTATCAAATTCCCCCACACTTAATCTTTGCTAGTCCTCGAGCAAACAAAATAAAACTAAAATACAACAACTCCGTTTCGTCGAGGCTACGGTCACAATTAGCATGTATAACAAGCCTTTAAATCCCTAGGTGTCCCTAGTGGACGAGTTATAGTCTCGTGAAGGTTTATAAGAGGTGTACCTACAAAATCTTTTGCTCGAAATTCCAGCTACCTGTGAAGAATCTATGAACGAATCCAAAATGACTACAGGAAGAAGTAACCGGATCAAATCCAATTCATATATAGGTGAGAAAACTCTACTCAGAAAGTTGAACAAACCACAATACTCAGAATCTAACAAACCACAATCACACATGAATAGATTAAGAAGATGGATATAGAAATAGATGTTTGCGAATGTTGACTAAAGTGAACGGTGTTTCCCATATCTGTCTGAAGGTCACTGCCAAGATGAACCTATGAATCCCGATGGATTGAGATACTGATCCGAATTCTAATCTAAACTCAGCTGGCATATACACGGGAACCAGTGTCGACAATATTAATTCTAAATCAACTCAGCTGGCATATACAAGGGAACCAGTGGTCGATTTATTAATTGAACAATAATAATAAGAACTTTTTTTTTCTTTTTCTTTTTTCACTTTTTTTTTTCCTTTTTTTTCTTCGAATTGACAACATGATTATATCTTTTGGATCCAAGTGCATATTTCTTGTCAGCAGATTACATGGTAATTCCCATGGATCCTGCGTTCCACGCTTGTTTAGGCGACGGAGACAGGGATAACACACACATATTGCTATCCAAGTGTCATTTTTTATTTTATTTTCAATTGGTTTTTTTGTTTCATATATATATACTCCTATTGGTCTAATTGTTCTATTTTTTTTTTTAGTAGCTCAATCCTCTATTTCATCTAACAATGATAACAATTCGATGTTAGTGACCCACCAAATTACTTAGATAAACAAAAAGTTTGCAAAAATAAAAATAGAAGGTGCTATGGTGACGACTCCGAGATATGGTAACAACTATCATGTTATTTCTAACACCTGAGCTCTGTCCTTTTAGTTAATGAGTTCCTCAACCAAGATGGTTCCATCCACTTATATTTTTTAGTGTCATTCTGAAGGCATCAAACTTTACAAAATATATACAAATTACATAAACTTATACTCCAACTTATACTTATTTCTGAACAATAGAGGATAAACACTAAACAAGCTATTTAGTTGGCATCTAATCCCGACTCAGTTGAAATATACCTCATCGTCAAGAAAAATTCCATCTACTTAGAAAGGTTATTGTTTATTCTAAATTGTTCAAAAATATCAAAAAGTTAGAGTTTTGTATACATCAATTTTTGTTCTTATTATACCCTACCCCCAGACTTAAATCAAACATTGTCCTCAATGTTTCAAACCATTGCAAAAAGAATAAGAGGAATACTTGAAAAACACAAGGAAGTAAGAATTGGAATTGTTCACCTGATTGACGCATACCAGAAACATTCAAAATAGACTCCCCATGTATCAACAATCTGAAATTTGAGGATCCACCCACAAAAAAATTTGCATATATAGCAATAGCTTTACAAGAATATTAGCATATTATGGGTAAAATAAAACTATCTTCCCACGAGAGTCACCCACACACTTAGTCTTTCCTACACTTGGAAGTGTATACAAAACGTAAGTGGAAGGCACTTCTATTCATTCCTCTCGGCAAACCTGCATGAAGTTAGACTCAAACACATATGGTGGATACTTAGAAGCAAGAAATTCTGAAAGAACTTTAGAAGCACATAATTCCATCCCCAAATGAGGTATTTTCCTAAAAGATGGATTAACAACTCTTTGAGAAACTACTAGTTTTGGAGGATCATCATTAGATAGAGATTCATGTAAAGGGTTAGGAAAACCTTGCAAAACCTCTTGTATTTCGGGATCCTCGGTACTGCTGGACACTACCATTCTCACATCACAAGTATCATCATACTCACTCGAACTCTTGTTACATTCATTGGTTTCTTCTATAACCAAGTCATCCTCATCGGAAAAGAAAACAGAATCTTCCATAAGCAGATTATCGTAATCCTTATGTTCTTCACAAGTTGACTTCTCATTCAAAGTATCGATTATCTTTGGATTTGGGGTAAGATGCACAAAGAAGTCATAATCATCACCGCTTTCATACACAACATAAGTCTTACCATCAATAATTGTAGTGTTTCTAGAATCAACTTTTTCTTTTTGAATAGGAGAATGATCACTATAATCATGAGTTGACCTAGTAGAACCATCATTATCAATATTTTCCAAAGGTTCATCATCCTCGGAATCTTCTTCTTGGGGCTCTTCTCCATTATCAACACGGCAGTTAACCTCCATACGTATGGCCCTAGAAATTGCTGGAAGAGTCTCTTCCGTAGCTCCCTCTTCTTCCAACTGCTCATATTGTTTAAAGAGTTTCTTTATGTTAACACGTTTTCCACTACTACTCACAATAGGTTCTTTAGACTACGTCTCTTCCCGTTGAATGGGTGAAAGATCATAAGTACGATCCATAACAGGTCTAAATATACTATCATATGTTTCACTTGGTACGAAACTCGGCACGTTGGGAGTTGAGTTAATCTGGTTCCATGAACGTCGCAAATCCATGAATTCATTAGGTATCTGCAAGAAACTAGATTGTAACGTATGAGAAGTATAACTATCCCCCCATCCTTGTGATTGTCCACTTAGATAACCACCAAAAGGTTGCTGCGATGTATGAGAATAATCACAAGGTCTTGTAGAATAGTCATCATAGCCAAAAGATTGGTTTTGATTGTATCCCACATATGGTTGGAAGTTATTGTAAGAGTGAGATTGAAAATCAGTATTATTACCTGTTTATGGGTGAAAAATACTCCTGCAGAATTTGGTAATTTGGGGTGTGGATAAGGAATGAATTTAAACCTTAAACAAATGCACTGCGCGGTGAGTGCTTGTAGATTCGAGAGATCAATCTGTGCAAGTCCGGCCTAAACCAAGAAATGGCCGTTCCAGACTTGTTTCGGTCACAAAGTGAAGGAGATGGGGTTGATCTTAGGGAGGGAAGCGAAGAAGGTGTTGATATTGTGAAGGTGTTGGCTTGCTTATGACTTATGTGAAAGATGAGCAGGCTTGTGATTGATGCAAGCAAGCTCTGGGTGTTGGAATACGTTTTGTATTAACACTTGGTTTTCTGTCTCGTCTGGACTTGTGTTGTTGTTTGAAATAGGGCGGAGAACCTATTTATACAAGTCATTGAGCCTTATTCACGTCTCTCGTGGGAAGTGGAAGAAGTGGAGTGATGGAGTAGTGGAGTTGTGCGTTGGTGATACACGACCAGCCTTGCCCACTTCTCCTGTTCATCTCTAACCGAACATGACTTCCTAACACGTTCTTGTGATGGCGCGTTGCACGCTGCACACTGTAAACCGCCAGACCAATACCCCAGTATGTATCCCCCCGTTTGTGACATGATTGATGTCCGGAATGTGTGGATCGTGAATCCACGAAAGATAGCATGTAATCTTTGAATTGAATAACTGCGTTATTCGGGAAGTTGATACTTGTGAAGTATCGTGTGTATTTTATGCAGTCTGCATTATGATGTGGTAAAGTGATGGGTAATGACGCCTCACTAACCAAATAACTCGACTGTGGGTTGTATAACCAAGCTGGTGAAGTTGGACGGATGAGATGATCTTTGAGACACTCATCTGCGACCGTTAATGAATATTAGGGTTTTTTGAAGAGGTGCGCAAGCATCACTCTTGACTTGGTCGAAACCAAGCATGGGATACAATTTTGGCCGGCCGACCATACATGCGTGTAGACGGCATGACGGTGTAGGCGCCTCGTACTCCATTCCCTCACGAAAGTATGATCCGGGTCACTCAATTCATCCGGTGAAATCGAGTGGTCGGGATCAATTTGCGATAGAAAACCAATGCCGCAAGGGCCGCTCATCACGCCCTCAGGGCGCGCGTCCCAAGACGACCAATCTTGGTCGGACTTGGCGGTTGGCTGCCCTGGCGTGAAGGTGGTAGAATGATGTTCACGCCTATACCGAATATCCCATTAAAACGTGATCCGAGCCATCTAAATCGTCCGGCGAAGTTGAGTGGTCGAGATCGGTTGTGGTTTGGGAGGCGTGGCCATGCTATTTTGGGCGCACGTTTTGGATTAACCGGGCATGGTATGCCTTGGCCGAACACATGAGGAGGTAGGTGGGCCCACGGTGGTCATCTTTGGTATGACCAGGGCCTGTAATCTAATCTGTGACCCTCCATTCATGCCGGAGAAGATGGACGCGCGTGATGGCTTGAAACCCTAATTTTGGCTTTCAAAGCCGTGCGCCATGCTCTCTTTGGGCGTACGAATTTGTTGCAACCAAGTATGGTTGGTCTTGACCGATTGGTCAAGTGTGTAGGAGGGCCCACGGTGATCGTGTTGACATGCTCTGGGCCCTTTGAATCTACATCTACACCCTCCATCTATACCTGCGAAGATGGATGGTTGAGACTGCTTTGCAACACATGTAATATGCCGCAAACCCTAATTTAGGGTTTTCCGTCCATAATGCTTGGTATGAACGGTTTCTTGGCAAGCTAGGCCAATGACCGACCATGCGGGGTCGGCCGTGGGTATTCCATACCGCTTGGGGGTGATGGAATTGATCCGGGGCCATCCAATCATGCTTATGGAGTTGGATGATCTGCGATCGAGATCATATCCGGACCGATACGGTCGGTCCGGATGCTCAATCGGGCTAGTATAACACACCGAGAGGGGCTCAATCGGGCTAGTATAACACACCGAGAGTCGGCATGTACGGGTATTTCGTACATGGTTTCATTATAGTGCTTGGAGGTTCGTGTTACTCTGTAAGAGTAACACTCGGTCGTCATGCCACACTGATAATGAGTACTGGAAATACAAGGCTGATATGAAATTCATAGGAAGGGATTGTTGCCACATGCTCCAACCTAGAGGAATTTCATGTATTCACAGAATGGGATTGTTGCCACATGCTCCATTCTTGGTGAATCAAGTGAGGGAGTATCCAACACTTATAAATGGCTTTATCTTTTACAAGATGTCAGCGCATGATTTTTTTTCTGGTTTTTTACAAATTTAACCTTGAACGAAAATCCACCATCAACATTACCATAATATGCTTGGTCTTGAGAACCATATATGTTGTTCCCAAAAGGATTCATCACGAAATTTTTTATGCACACAACTCGTTTCGAGACTTACCTCTTGTTCCCAATTGTGCACAGCAAAATGAGTGATTAATGGTACCTAAAAATAAGATTCTAAAAGAAACAAATTAATAAAAACTTATAATAAAAATTAAATGCAAAAACAGAAAATTAAAATAACAACTCAAACTACCGACTGCTCCCCGGCAGCGGCGCCAATTTTGACGAGGTGTCGAACTCGCAAAAATAAATTCCTTACTTCTCTTACACTAACTATTAGTACAATGACAAGCAGGTTCGTTCCTAAGGAGAGTTGAGTCAAAGTTGTCGATACAATTTCTGAATATTAACGCAAATATGAGGATGAGAATGATCAAGGACTCTTTCTCAATCACGAAGCATGAATCTTATCGACATAGCTATGTTTCTGCAAAATACCCATTGTTAGAGCATAGCTCGGTTGAACCCACCAAGCGTTGGTGTCAAGTTTGGTTGTCATATTTTAGTGAATCAAAACTCAATTAAAGAGTCGCTTGATTATGTACTAGAGAAAACTTCGTATAGGTTAGGCTAGAAAGATTAGGATAATGAGACATACAAGTATTACTCGAAGACTTAAAGAATGTGAAGAAGTAACAAGCTACATCGACGACATCATCCTTCCTCTTGAGATTAGTAATATTTTGACTTGAACTGTTTCATTCCCAACGTATCTTTCAAGTCGTGCTATATTGAAAACATAACTGCGAAGCTGTGAATGATTATTCTCTAGTAGACATAGTGTTAAGGAATTACAATACAAAGTATAACGCTTATCTTTTGAACTTCGTATATAAGACATCGACATAATCGTATGAATGCAATTGTGATTATGTATATGGGTATGGGTGAATATTTCGTCCTAGGAAACAATGTTTACATTCGTTTAAAGGAAGTACATTCATGAACTTGTTTTGTGAATCGAAAGAGAAATCGCTAGGCTTATTGGTATTGTTATTCATTGCATATATTTGGATTACCAATATGTGTGAGTTAGTAGAACCGATCATGAGTTGTTATGTATCTTGGTAAAACTAGTCATAATGCCTGACTTATGTATTGGTATGACTTTTATTAGTGTAACCGATCATAAGTAATCACCTAAGATGGTATGATCGATATTTGTAATTGGTGTGACCGATCCTAGTAATTGGTGAAACCGATCCTAGTAATTGGTGTGACCGATCCTAGTAATTGGTGAAACCGATCCTAGTAATTGGTGTGACCGATCACAAAAGAATGTGTAATCGATCCTTGTAATTGGTGTAACCGGTCCTGGTAATTGGTGTAACCGATTCTGGTAACTGGTGTGACCGATCACAGGTAATACCATGAGAATATGGTAACCGGTCCTGGTAATTGACGTGACCAATTTGGTAACTGATGTAACCGGTCCCAGTAACCATATTAAGGTAGAACTGATCCTTGTGTTTGGTAGAACCGTAAACCCATGATTATTGTGTTGATTTGATCAATCACATAGTTCTTGGAAATTAAATAAACCAGTTCTAAACTTGTTTGGAAGTGTGGTATAATCGGTTCCAAGATTGTAAATATGAAAGAGGATTTACAAAGAAATAAGATGTCGACATACTTTGAACATGTTCACTAACTCTTATTTTTATTGTTCAACGAAATTCCTTAATAACTCAAGGAGATCCCGAACCGAAATAAGTTGAGAATCTTTTAATTAAGGTTGTTGTTAGAGCATTGCTCGGTCGAACTCGCATGCGTTGCTATCTCAAGCATGTTTGTCAATGTTAGTGATCAAAACTATAAGTCTTGATTTCTAGTCTACTATAGCTAAGTCTCGGACTAGGATAGAAAGTGTAGTTGAGCTCAAGAACTCCATGGAAATCATCATACAAGACGAAGGACTACTCAAGGAACCGGTGGAACTTCATCGACTAAAAGGTATGTGGAGACTTGAACTTATCTATCACTTAAAAGTCTATCTACTCTATCTCCTATTTTGAGACAAAAGTCGTTTTGCTATATAGACCTTGATTATACACATTTGCTATTTCGAGCCAAGTTTATCTCGCCTATCTATTTCTCGAAATATGTGTTGGTAAGCTTTCGCTTTGGCCAAGTTCATCTTTACCTAGTGACGAAAGTCATGTTATGCTTCAATCACTTTGAAAATTGTTTTGACGAAAAATGGTTTGTGAATAACAACTATATAACGTCCTCTAAGAATGTTCAATGATTGAAATGAGAGTTTAGATTATATAACCAATGGTGGATATAAGCATTGTGTGGTAACACTTATATGTATAAGTCCATTTTTTCTTAAACCGAAGTTTGCAAACTTTGTTGATCAAGAGAACCGAAATAAGAGTCGTGAACTCAGTCCGCGAACTAGCGGAAGTTCTCGACCCGATAAATTCTGCTGGAGTTTGAGAACTCCTTCCGGGAACTTAAGTCCGCGAACTAAGTCTGCGAACTTAAGTTGGTTATATCTAAAAACGATTGTTTGTGAACTCATTCATATTAACTAAGGAATGCTAAATGATAACCGTGGTTATAAAGTTCATGAACCGATTCGGGTGAATCAAATCGTTTTTGCTTCGATTGTGTCTTGTGTAGTTGCATAAGATTTCCTTGCAATTGAACAACTCTCTAACTAGTTCATTTGAGTCATTTGAACTAGTTTTGGTGAAGAAAAATATGGTTGATATGAAAGTGCTCATATGGCTAACCATTTGGTTAACTATTGTTGAACCAACAAATGTACATGTTTGGGTACGGTTACACAAACCTAAAATCGTGCATTTCATTTGTGTGTAACAAGCTAAGTTTTCGATCCAACGGTTGAAAGATATTAGCTTGAATCTAATCAGGTTTTCATCTAACAGTGAATATTGAATGCTTTGTTACTAAGTTAACATTGATTACAAACCCTGATTTGAAAGACTATATAAGGGAGAACTCTAGCAACTGGGAAACCTAATCCCCACACCTTCCGTGTTATACTAGTTGTATTAGCTAGAGTCGATTCTTCTTTAACCTTAGGTTTCTTCTTGAAAACCAGGTTAACAACTTAAAGACTTCATTGGGATTGTGAAGCCAGACCGATACTACTTTCTCGTAGTTGTGTGATATGATCTTGCTGATTCTATCGTTTTGAGTACAATCGTAACGATTGGCTTGAGATTAATATCTCCGATGGGCAAGATATAAAAGTAGTCACAAACATCTTCGTCTCATCGTTTGTGATTCCACAATATCTTCTTTCGCCGCGTCGATTAAGATTATTATGAGGTGAATGATAATACTAGGTTGTTCTTCGGGAATATAAGTCCGGGTTATC
This sequence comes from Papaver armeniacum, assembly GCA_023531295.1. Taxonomy (NCBI): domain Eukaryota; kingdom Viridiplantae; phylum Streptophyta; class Magnoliopsida; order Ranunculales; family Papaveraceae; genus Papaver; species Papaver armeniacum. The sequence continues at coordinate 83,493 of JAJJWW010012132.1, forward strand.
AATTGGAGCCTGTTCACCTTGATTTATCAAAAGACAAAACAAAACTTGTAGGTATTTCTGTGGGAGACAGATTTATCTATTCTATAGACTTTTCAGTGTGATACAGATTTGTTTATTAAAGTCTTTGACTTTGGGTCGTATCAACTCTTAGTTGTGGGTGAGATCATCTAAAGGAAACAAGTGCGTAGTATCCTGCTGGGATCAGAGAGGTAAGGAGCGCAATTGTACCTTGAATCAATGTGAGATTGATTGGGGTTCAACTACAGTCCAGACCGAAGTTAGTTTGTAGTAGGCTAGTGTCTGTAGCGGCTTAATACAGTGTGGTGTTCAATCTGGACTAGGTCCCGGGTTTTTTCGCATTTGCGGTTTCCTCGTTAACAAAATTCGGTGTACGTGTTATTTCTATTCCGCATTATATTTTGTTATATAATTGAAATATCACAGGTTGTACGTTTGAATCAATCAATTGGAAATCCGACCTTTGGTTATTGATTGGAAATTGATTGATCCTTGAACATTGGTCTTTGGTACCGTTCAAGTGATTTCTCTTGTATTCAATTAGACTCGCAGATTTCTATTTGCTTGAGAAAGAATTGAATCTAGAAAGAGAGATATAACTCTTTGATATACTTTATTAAGATTGAGTCTAGTTGATTCTCTTGAAAGAAATTGGATTTTGTCCATACAGATTGCTAAGCGAAATATTGGGTGTAGTTGTTGTACCCCCGCTTTTTCAATTGGTATCAGAGCAGGCAAACACGTTCAAGACCTTATAAGTTGTAGGATCAGAATATCGCAACACTGACGCCCTTGCGAAATTCATAAACAACACATTGCGAAGACATCGCAGACGAGTAATACAAATGACACAACGGATGACGACAGCCAGAACACGAGAAAGATATGAAGACCTAGCGAGATTTAGGATAACTTGCGAGGTTTTATATTTGTACACTTGCGAGAATGTCGCAAGTCAGATCCGAAAATAAAGGACAACTTAGCTGTCATCCATTATGTAATGTCCTATATAAAGAGATGAATAGGCTTATGAAAGGAGGAATCTTTTTAGAGAGTGAAGAGAAATTTTAGAGGAGAGAGAAAGTCTAGAGTAGCAATAACATTCGTGATTTCACTTCCTTCTTGTAAAATTTCTAACTCAATTAATAAAGAGATTGGTTATTGATCTTAAATATGTGTTAGATATTATGAATTCTTGTGAGGTGTGTATTGTAGGATTTCCTGCAATTACATATGGCGCTAGAAACAGGGACTGAAGATTAAAGATTGGAGATTGTTGTTAAAATTGTTCAAATTAAGAAGATGATTGATAAATTGGTTAAAGTAGAGAAAATCAAAATCAAGGAACGTAATAGAAAGTTGGAATGTAGTTTGATTACAAAAACAATGATTAATGAATTTCATGAAAATATCAGAGGGAGAATACATAAATGAGATTTTGAAGGAAATAAAATCGTAACAACGGAGAAAGCGTCACCTATGAAAGAATAGGAAAAACAGAAGATTACATTCACAGCTGCAGAGATATCAAGAGAAAGTTTAAACCACACGTCTCCTTTGGTAATCACAGTAACCACACGGAAAGAAAAAGAAAAATCAGCAAAAATTATGGAAGAATGGGCGGTAAACAGAACTCTAGTTGATACGGGGAGTTCGGCGAATATAATCTTTTACCATGCATACAGAGGAATGGGATACAAAGATGAAGAGATGTCTCCTTCAACTTATCATATTCATGGCTTTGGCAAATCAATAACAAAACCAAAAGGAGAAATAGAGGTGCGAATTTTGCTGGGAGAGATTGAAACACAAACGGCATTATGCGTAGTGGATATGGAATCACCATACAACATGTTGTTGGGAAGGCCATGGATACGTGCGATTAAAGCTGTAGCATCAACATTACATCAATGCATCAAATTTCCTATGCCAAGTGGTATTGGTGAAATTAGAGGGGAAGCTGATAAAGCGAGATTATGCTATCAAATTGAAGTGAAACAATATGAAGGATGTGCAAAGAAACGAAAAAATCGCAGAAAAATGATGAAGGAAGCAAAGAAAGAGGAGGAATTTAGGGCTTATATGATAAGAGCAGAGGAAAGAAAAGGGATACCCAGCGAAATTTTGGAAGAAGGAACTGAGCTTGCGAAGGAGATAAAAGAACCTACACATATGGGAGAACCTAAGGCCAGCTACACTGCGGCAGAACCAACGAAGGAAGTGAATGTTGGGACCGAAGAAGAATCCAAAATACTAAAAATTGGGACCAAGATGGAAGCAGATGAAGAAGAAAAAACCATTGGTCTGTTGCGAAATTTTAAAGATATTTTCGCATGGAACATGGATGAGGTGCCTGGTGATAGACCCATCTGTGGCATGCCACAGATTGGAAATTGACAAAAATGTAAGGCCATTCAAACAAAGAATCATAAAAATCGCGACAACGTATCATCCTCAAATAGAAGAAGAGTTGCAGAAGATGCTTGATGCAGGGATTATAAGACAAGCAAAATATCCAGAGTGGATAGCAAATATGGTCGTAGTACCAAAGAAGAAGAAATGGATAAGAATTTGTATAGATTTTACTGATTTAAATAAAGCTTGTCCGAAGGATAGTTTTCCATTACCGGATATTCCACAAATGTTCGAATCAGCAGCGGGAAATGATAGAATATCTTCTCTAGACGGATATAAAGGGTACAATCAAATTCCTCTCGCTGAAGAAGATCAAGAGCATACTGCTTTTTTCGCTCCCAGAGGGTGATATTGTTACACAAAAATGCCATTTGGCTTGCGAAATGCTGGAGCAACATACCAAAGGATGGTAGAAAAGGTATTTGCGAAGTGGATACACAAAACATTGGAATTATATGTAGATGATATGCTAATAAAAAGTAAAGAAGCAAAAAATCATGTCCAAGATCTGAGAGAAATTTTTGAACAAATGAGACATTTTAACATCAAGGTAAATCCAGAAAAATGTATTTTTGGGGTGGCATCGGGAAAAATTTTAGGTTATATTGTATCCAAAGAAGGAATACAAGTTGATCCAGAGAAAGTACAAGCAGTTCGCGACATGCCAACACCGGCGACGGTAAAAGATGTACAAAAGTTAAATGGACTCTTAGCTTCGTTGGGAAGGTTCATTTCGCGATCATCAGATAAGTGTAAGCATTTCTTCAATATACTCAAAAAGGGGACGAAGTTTAGATGGACAGACGATTACGAGAAAGCTTTTCAAAGAATAAAAGAACATCTGACGAACATATCTATTTCGCAAAAGGCAGAACCGGGAGAAGAATTATTAATCTACCTTGCGACAACTTCGCATGCATTAAGTGTTGTGTTATTGCGAGTAGATTCAGGAGTTGAAAAACCAATCTATTACATCAGCAAAACATTCAATGCAGCAGAGAAAAATTATTCAAAGATTGAAAAACTAATTTTGGCATTAGTTTATGCAGCATTTAAACTTCGAATATACTTTCAGGCGCATGAAATAAGGGTACTGACACAAATACCAATCGAGTCGGTAATGAAAAATTCAAAAAGATCGGGCGAGTCGAGAGATGGAATGCACAGATATGACATTTCAAAATCAAATATGAAATACTATCTTCACCAAAATCGCAAGTTGTTGCAGACTTCTTAGCAGAATTTCCTTTAGAAGATGATGAAGCAGTGGAAGAAATGATGGATATAGAAGAAGAACATGGGAATCCAAGAGATCTGTTAACATAGCCAAATAGATGGGAAATATTGGTGGATGGATCATCAAATGGGGAAGGTAATGGAGTTGGAATTGTTTTGATTTCGCCAGAGGGCAACAAAATGGCTTTTTCCTTCAGATTGGAGTTTGCATCCACCAATAATGACATAGAATATGAGGCTGTGATACATGCCCTGAAATTCGCAATAGAAATAAAGTTGGAAAATGTAAGAATTACCAGCGATTCGCAACTAGTCATTTGTCAAATAAAAGGAGAATACACTATAAATGAGTCATCCATGAAGAAATACAAAAAACTTGTTGAGGAATTATCAGCGAGAATCCCAAAAATTAAATGGAGACATATATCAAGAAAAGATAACAGACTCATGAGATGCCTTTGCTTTTATCTCAAGTATGATGACGGACCCAGCTGCGAGTTGCATAAAGATACAAACACTTTTATCACCATCAATCAATAAAGAAGAAGAAGAAGAAGAAGAAGAGGTAGAGGTAGATGTAATGATAATAGAAGATGGAGAACAAATACCTAGTATTGAAGATTGGAGAGCAGAACTTCATGCATACCTGAAAAGAGGAGAAACACCAAGAAATAGATTGGAGGCACACAAATTAAAAAGCCGTGCAACAAATTATGAACTAAGGGATGGGATATTGTACCGGAGATCTTTTAATGGACCTTCACTCAGATGTTTAACACGAAAAGAAGGAGAATAAGTACTAAAAATGTTACATAGTGGGAATGCTGGCAATCACAGTGGTGGAAGATCTTTGGCATACAAAGACAAGATGCAAGGTTATTATTGGCCATTTATGCACGAGGATGCGAAGCAAATATCAAGGCGTTGCGAAGACTGTCAAAGGCACGGAAAGAAAATACATGCACCAGGAGCACCATTAACATCTTCAACAAGTGTATGGCCTTTTGGAAAATGGGGTTTAGACATTTTGGGACCATTTTTACCAGGAACGGGGCAGAGAAGGTATTTGATTGTCGCTACAGACTATTTCACAAAATGGGCTGAAGTAAAGGTTGTACAACATATTCGCGATAAAGATGTTTTTACATTCATATTTGAGAATATCATATGCAGATTTGGAATCCCCGCACAGTTGGTGTCCGACAATGGGAAACAATTTGAGGGACAGAATATAGAACTGTTACTTAATGCATTTAAGATAAAATGTGGAAAGTCAACTCCTTTGTACCCTCAGGCTAATGGACAGGCAGAAGTAACAAATAAAACAATCGCAGAGATATATTGAAGAAGAAATTAGAAGGACATAATATAGCATGGTGTGAACAAGTTCATAATGCAGTGTGGGCTTACAATACAACCAGGCGAGAAGCTACGGGAATGTCACCTTTCTGTTTAACATATGGAGTTGAGGTTGTACTACCAACAAAAGTTATTATTCCAACAACAAAGAAAGAAGCTTGGGAGAAAAATCTTAGTGCGGGTAATATTTTAATCAAACTAGATGAATTAGAATAAAAAAGATAAAGAGCTCTACAACATATGGAGAATTACCAACGAAGATTAGCCAGAGAATATAATAAACGTGTTAAGACACGCGAATTTCAACCAGGTGATTTGGTACTGAGAGAAACACCAGTATATCAGCGAGAAAGTGGTGGCAAGCTTGCGAAAAAATGGGATGGACCTTATATCATTAAGGAGATAGTTGGAACACGGGGATATAGATTGATGGATCCTGAGGGTAAAGATGTGGGCCACAGAGTGGATAGACCATGGAATAGGTTATACTTAAAGAGATATTACCCGTAAAAGATTGTGGGAAAAGATTAGACTCCGAAGTAATGTATGATTGAAGCGAAATGAATTTATATGAAAATTTTGCGAAAGAATCATTGCGAGATTGTACAAAATAAAGAAAGAACATGCGAAAATCTCGCACAGAAAATAACAAGAGATAATAAAAAATCAATGACATATCAGAAAGGGGCAAACCTGCTATGGCGTACACCCTAGTTCGCGAAATCAAAATTTCGCAAGAGGCAAATATAAGACCTAAAGTACGTCATAAAAGGGGGTACCTGTTAACATGGCTCAGGGAAAAGGTTACACCGCCCCTGGAAACTGAGTCATGGAGAATTGGGGTCAATAAAGCCCATCCAGGAGAGGTACCTTGGATTTTCAATCTAAGCTTATGACTTAGGTTGGACGACCGAGGGTCTCTTCTAAGGAGTCAGCATATGACCAAGGCGCCGAGGTACACGGTTGAGCCAAGAGTGCCTGGGGCATTTGAAGTGTCTCGGCCATTCTTGGCAAGTCCCGGCATATGTTGTACTCGGCCCGAAGAAAACTCCACTTAGGGTGCAGTCTCGTAACCATAAGCCCTATAGGCAAAAGGGATAAGAGGCTGCGAAAACAACTGGTTATTGTTAAGACCGGATTGGGGGAGCTAGCCTTGTATGGCAGAAGTACGCCTCCTTGAAGGGGCAAACAAGGAGATGATAAGGGCGGCACCCTCCATTAGGGAGTTGATAAGTGTCTTAAGACGCAAATGTCATGAGGCTTTATTTTCGCAAGAAAATTTAGGCTTGTCATATTTGTGCGACAATCCTGAAGAGGCAATAATACAAAAAATAAAGATAAGACGAGATCAATGGGTCAGTACATGAAAGTGTAAGGACGTCCTGCGATTTCGTCGCAAGACGGCAATGTTATGGGGCTTTATTTTCGCAAGGATTTTTAGGCCTGTCATATTGTCGCAACAAAACTATCCTGCAGAGGCAAAAATACTAAAGAAATGATAAGGCAAGATCAAGGGGTCATTACATGAAAGTGTAAATACGTCCTGCGATTTTGTCGCAATGACAAGGGGTGGCACAATAAGACCTTTAACTAGGAAGGCAAAATAAGACCACATGATTCAATAAAAGATTTATAAAAACTAATTATCATTTATGCAGGTCATCCCTCACAAGAAAGATAATGAGAGGCAGTATGGGAATTGTTCAACAATGGACATTATCTTTCTCGCAAATAAACACAATAAAAAAAAAAAAAAAAAAAAAAAAAAAAAAGTAAGTGCACCTCAAAGAGGATTGAAATACATCATATGCAAGAAGTTGTGTAGGTGAAGAGGTTCAAAGAAATAAAATTACAAAAGAAGTTCAACTCTCAACATCAACTTTTTCGCAAGAAGGAGATAATGGACATCCTTCATTAATTTTTTCACTCTCGCTAGCTTTCTCGATCTCGCCAGCTTTCCCAGCTTCGCCAGTTCTTCCTTCATTTTGGTTTGTTTCAATTTATCCTCCATCTGGATTATTATCAACACCTTCATCATTTGGAAGAATTTCTTTTTCATTTGCGAAATCTTCGCCACTTTCATAATAATAATCGCTGTCCGGAGTACCAGGGACTTCATCATCATCTACTTCCAAAGGATCGATGGATACAGGGGAAAGAGATCTGGATAATAAAATTTCATTCACAATAACTTCAGCCCTAAGATGAACTTGTCGAAGAAGTGCCTTCTGATGATTCCTACTTTGGATATCTTTGGAGTAAGAGAGATAATCAAGTCTTCTTTCTGCCCGATCGCGAGAACGAGCAAGAGAAGTAGCAAGTAATGCATTTTTTTTACGAATCTTGGCATAGTTAGATTCCAAAGTAGAAAGGGAGGAGCGAAGATCTTTCTCATATTCTGCAAACACAAAGAATAAAGAAAATCATATAGGCGAAAGATTCGCAAAGAAGAGGTAGTAAAAAGACTTAACAAAGGAAAAATGGTCGAGGCAGTCAAATTTCATGACTACCTTCCTTTTGCGAGATAAGATATTGAGTTAAAGCCAGGCAACTGTTCTCCAAGTGATCCATGGCATTGTCAAACTTATCACCAACCAAGCCTTTCAACCAAGATCGTAAATTTCTTTCATTAGAAATAAGTAAGGTGTTTTGCTTCGCAAGAGAGGAATAGGATTCTTCTAACTTGGAATATTGATCCTTGAGTTGACTTGTTTTTATGCTTAAAGCTATTCTACCTTGAATAAGTTTATCTCTCTCCGCAGAAGATGATTCTGTTACTTCTTTGAGTTTATTTCTCAATGAGCAGAGAGATCGTTCTTGATCATTGCATACTTTTTGGCAAATGCTAAGTTCTTGCGAAGAGATCGCCACCTTATTCAAAAGAACTCGTTTCTCCTGAGATAGGGTTTGATTCTCATCTGATAAAGTTTCGAACTCCAGATTAGCTTTAGTCAAAAAGTAAGAGAGGCGAGACAATTCATTACTTAATAAATTTTGCTTTTGGACTAATTGAGCATTTTCCTTGGTAAGGTTATTTATTTGATCAACATAATACGTATGAAGATTATCTAATTGGTTATATTGATCCATCCAAGCATCTCTATCCATGCGGGCTTCCTCGGCGACGGATTCAGATTGATATATCTCCATTTTTCGTTTCTGGTTTAGAGCTTAAAAGTGGAGTAGAAATTTCAAAAAAAAAAAAAATAAAAAAAAAAAATCACCTTTTATTTTCTCATTCTTCCTGCGAAGATTATCACGATCCAGCGAAACGTTTTGAAGCTTTTGATTCTCAAGATGAAGAGTGTCACATTTCAAGGTCATAGCTTGGAGGTTACTTTTCAAAGCTTCAATTTCCTTCTTCAAAGATGTTTGGAAACCATTCTATCAGAGCCAAAATATTTACTTACAACCTCGCAAACACCAAATTTGATAGGATCAGTGGAAGCTTTCTTGACATCATCGAGAAGAGCGGATAAAACCTTGAAAGCAATATCCATCCCTTCTAAATTTTCTTTAGTAAAAGGGAGAGATTCAGATGATGAAGCAATGATGGCAGGAGATGGGAGAGTTGAATCATCTTTCGCCATAGGTATGTCATCGGAAGACGAGATTTGATGAGGATTAATGACTGGGGTTGAGGCAATGTTAAGAGAAGAGGCATGGACAGTAGAAGAAGAAAAGGTTTCATTCGCAACAGGGTTATTGTCAGGACTTTTATTTATAGAAAGATTAGTTACAGGGGATGAATCTTCAATGACATTTTCGCAAATAAGAAGAGGGGATTCCGCCTGCGAAGATGTCGCAGGAGGTGTTTTTGAAAGTTTAAACAAAGAAAATGAAACAGTTGTTTCAACATTTTTAGGATGGCGAGGTTTTTTTGGGGGCCTCTCGACATTTGCATCACCCTGCGAATTACAAATTATATAAGAAACAGAGGCAACAATATTGTTATTAAAAGAATAAGTGTTTCTTAATACCTTGTTATTCGCAGGCTTCCTTTTGTTCCCAAAAATTTTTTTTCTGCGAACTCTTGGGAACATTAGGGTTCGAATTGTAAACTTGGTCTTGGAAGTGTTTTTCTTTGAAAACAGAAATAGTATGGGAATTGTCTAAAGATGAAAAACATCAAATAAAATAATTTCAGCAGATAAAATCAATTTTAAGAAGATCAGTTTCAGCAAAATAAACAAACCTTGATGGCTCCATGAGAACAGTAGCAGAAAGATGAAGAGGATTTATGAAAAGATGAACAGTGAAAAAGTTGCAGATGACAAAAAGAAGATTTACAGATGAAGAGAACGAAGTAAAAGAAAGAAGACATTTTTACGATGGATCTCTTCTTAAATAGACAAAAAATGATGACCGGTTAGCATTTAAAGTGCCGGTGAAAAAGGGAAAATTTAACACGTGTAAACGGTTATGCTTAATTTACGGAATCTTGTCGGCAGAAAGGAATGGAAAATTGCGGCATTTTGAAAAGATTAGTTCTCATGACATTCTCTCCTTCGCAGAGAAGACATGAGAAGAGGCAAGATGTAGGATCAGAGTATCGCAACACCGACGCCCTTGCGGAATTCATAAACAACACATTGCGAAGACATCGCAGACGAGTAATACAAATGACGCAACAGATAACGACAGCCAGAACAGGAGAAAGATATGAAGACCTAGCGAGATTTAGGATAACTTGCCAGGTTTTATATTTGTACACTTGCGAGAATGTCGCAAGTCAGATCCGAAAATAAAGGACAACTTAGCTGTCATCCATTATGTAATGTCCTATATAAAGAGCTGAATAGGCTTATGAAAGGAGGAATCTTTTTAGAGAGTGAAAGAAATTTTAGAGGAGAGAGAAAGTCTAGAGTAGCAATAACATTCTTGATTTCACTTCCTTCTTGTAAAATTTCTAACTCAATTAATAAAGAGATTGGTTATTGATCTTAAATATGTGTTAGATATTATGAATTCTAGTGAGGTGTGTATTGTAGGATTTCCTGCAATTACATAAGCCTGTTTTTGTAGCGATCTGACTCTATGGACAGAGGTGCTATCTCTATCAACGTACCACCAGTCTTCGATGGCTATAATTACTTATGGTGGAAAATTTCTATGCGAGCTTTTATTCAAGCACGTGATTTTCAATCATGGGTATATGTTGTTAATGGCTATGATGCTCTCGTTGTGGCAGTTGGAAATGTAAACGTTCCCAAGAATATTGGTGAATAGCCTCAAACATCTTAGAGATACTTTGCCGCAAAGAAAAATTCAATGACGGTTTGAATGCCATCATACATGCCATTACCTAAGATCAAATCTTCAAAGCACCATGTGTCAAATTGCACCAAGTCTAAAGAAGCGTGGGATATATTAGAAATCGTATTCGAAGGTAATACCAGTGAAAAGGAAGCTAGGCTTCAAAACCTTAATTCCTATTGGGAAAACCTTTGTATGGCAGATGAAGAAACATTTGATGAGTTTAATCACAAAGTGTCTAAAATTGTTAATGCATCTTTTGCATTGGGTAAGACTATTCCTGAAAAGGACATTGTGATGAAAATTCTCAGATCGCTCCATCTAGATACGATTCTAAGAAGCATGCCATCGTTGAGGGAAATAACCTTGATACACTTTCCAGAAACACTCTGATAGGAAAGTTAAAATTTTTTGATCTTGACACAGGTAGAACGTGACCAAAATAAGTGCATCCTCTCACTTGTCTTGGGATGATGAATGTTGCTCCAATCATGTTGATTTTGATAAATCACCGATAATAAGAAAGGTCAAGGATTTGATAAAGAGAATGTGAAAAAGAGGGGGTCTAACAACCACACCCAATATTTCGCTTAGCAATCTGTATGGACAAACTCCAATATACTTTCTAGAGAATCAACTAGACAATCAGACTCAATCTAGATAAAAAGTATATCAACTAGTTTATATCTCAATCTCTCGATTTGATCTTTACTCAAGCAAATAGAAATCTGCGAGTCTTTATCAAAGAGGGATAACTTGGATGGTAACAAAGACCAATATCCAAGTGCCAGTCAATTTAAATCAACAACCAAAAGGTCGGATATTCTAATTGATTGAACAATGCACAACCTGTGATATTTCAATTATATAAACAAATATAATGCGGAATAGAAAAAACACAGACACCAGAATTTTGTTAACGAGGAAACCGCAAATGCATAAAACCCTCGGGACCTAGTCCAGATTGAACACACTGTATTAAGCCGCTAGAGACTCTAGCCTACTATAAATTAACTTCGGTCTGGACTGTAGTTGAACCCCAATCAATCTCACACTGATCCAAGGTACAATTATGCTCATACGTCTCTGATCCCAGCAGAATGCTACGTACTTGATTCCCTTAGCTGATCTCACCCACAACTAAGAGTTGCTACGACCCAAAGTCGAAGACTTTAATAAACAAATCAGTATCACACAGAAAAGTCTATAGAATAGATAAATCTGTCTCCCACGAATAAACCTATGAGTTTTGTTCCGTCTTTTGATAAATCAAGGTGAACAGGAACCAATCAATAATCCGGACTTATATTCCCTAAGAACATCCTAGCATTATTGATCACCTCACAATAATCTTAATCGACGCAGCGAAAAAAGATATTGTGGAATCACAAACGATGAGACGAAGTGTTTGTGATTTCTTTTCTATCTTGCCTATCGGAGATATAAATCTCAAGCCAATTATTTTAATTGTACTCGTACGATAGAAACTGCAAGATCAGATCACACAACTACAAAAAAAGTAGTATCGGTCTGGCTTCACAATCCCAATGAAGTCTTTAAGTCGTTAACCTGGTTTTAGAAGAAGAAAACCAAAGGTTAAAGGAGAAATGAATCTAGCTTAGTAGACTAGTATCACACGTAAAGTGTGGGGATTAGGTTTCCCAGTTGCTAGAGTTCTCCCTTATATAGTCTTTCAAATCAGGGTTTGCAATCAATGTTAGCTTAGTAACAAAGCACTCAATATTCTTCGTTAGATGAAAACCTGATTAGATTCAAGCTAATATTTCTCAACCGTTGGATCGAAAACTTAGCTTGTTATACACAAACGAAATGTTCAATTTTGGGTTTATGAACCGTACCCAAACATTAACATTTGTTGGTTCAACAATAGTCAACCAAATGGTTAGCCATATGAACACTCTCATATCAACCATATTCTTCTTCACCATAACTAGTTCAAATGACTCAAATGAACTAGTTAGAGAGTTGTTCAATTGATTAGATCTTATGTAACTACACAAGACACAATCGAAGCAAAAACGGTTTGATTCACTCGGTTTGGAAAAGCATTCCTTAGTTTATATAAATATTAGTTCAAGAACAACCGGTTTTAGATATAACCTACTCAAGTTCGCGGAATGGGTTCGCGGACTTAAGCTCGTGGAAGGAGTACACAAACTCCAGCAGAAATTCTCGGGTCGAGAACTTCCGCCAGTTCGCGGACTTGGCTTGCGCCACTTCCATTTCTCTTGATCAACAAAGTTCGCAAACTTTGGTTCAAGGAATAAGGACTTATACATATATGTGTTTCCACAAAAATGCTTATATCCTACCAATGGTTATATAATCTAAACTCTCATTTCAATCATTGATACATTCTCAGAGAACGTTATATAGCCGTTATTCACAGACCATTTTTCGTCAGAGCAATTTCCAAAGTGATTGAAACATATCATGACTTTCATCACTAGTGTTTATGGGTGAAAATTATTCCTGGAGGTTTTGGTAATTTGGGGTGTGTGGATGAGGAATGAATCTAAACCCTAAACAAATGCATTGCACGGTGAGTGCTTGTAGATTCGGAAATCAATCTGTGCAAGTCCGGCCTAAACAAAAAAATGGCCGTTCCAGACTTGTTTCGGTCACAAAGTGAAGGAGATGGGGTTGATCTTAGGGAGGGAAGCGAAGAAGGTGTTGAGATTGTGAAGGTGTTGGCTATGAATGACTTGTATTAGAAAGCTGAACTGCATTGCAGGAGTAAGCAATCAGTTCCGGTGTTTGAATACGATTGTATAAACACTTGCCTTTGTTGTCTGGACTTGTTTTGTTTCTCTTGTCTCCTGTTTTTCTCCTGTGTTGGAAAATAGGTAGGAGAATCTATTTATACAAGTCATTTGAGCCTCATTCACGTCTCTCGTGGGAAGTGGAGGAAGTGGAATGATGGAGTAGTGGAGGTGTGTGCTGGTGTTACATGACCAGTCTTGCCCACTTCTCCTGTCATCTCTTAACCGTCCATGACTTCCTGACACGTTCTTGTGATGGCGTATTGCACGCTGCACGCTGTAAACCGCCAGACCAATACCCCAGTATGTATCCCCCAGTTTGTGACATGATTGATGTCTTGAGTGTGTAGATCGTGGGATCCACGAAAGGTAGCATGTAATGCTAAGTTGAATAACTGCGTTATTCAGAAAGTTGATACTTGTGAAGTATCGTGTGTATTTTATGCAGGTACTGCATCATGGTGTGGTAAAGTTACGGGAGATGATTACCATGACGTCTCACTGACCAATTAACTCCTGACCAGGGTTGTATAACCAAGCCGGTGAAGTTGGACGGACGAGATGATCTTTGAGACACTCATCTGCGACCGTTGATGGAATCAGGGTTTTGAAGAGGTGCGCAGGCATCACTCTTCAGCTTGGTCAAAACTAAGCATGGGAAGGGTTTTGGGAAGGACCGACCGGGCATGCGTGTAAACAACATGCCGGTGTACACGTCCGTACCTCTCTGTCCCATAAAGGCGCGATCTAGGCCACTCGATTTGACCGGCAAAGAGGGGTGGTTGAGATCGGTTTTGCAGAAATCCATTGCCGCAAAGGAATTGGAAACCGCGTGACATGCCTAGTTTGGACGCGCGTTCCAAGACGACCAATCTTGGTCGGTCTTGGCCGATCGGTCTGGTGTGAAGTTGGTAGGCTGGTGTTCACGCCTATACCTGAATATCCCATGAAAACGTGATCTGAGCCATCCAAATCGTCCGGCAAAGTTGAGCGGTCGAGATCAGTTTGCGATTTGGGAGGTGTGACCACGCTAGTTTGGGCGCGCGTCTTGGAATAACCAGGCATGATATGCCTTGGCCGATCGGGTGAGGGGATAGATGGGTCCACGGTGGTCATGATGGTATGACCAGGACTGCTTAATCTAATCTTGGACCCTCCATTCGTGTCGGAGAAGATGGACGCTCGTAATGCTCAAAACCCTAATTTTGGGTTTCAAGGTGTGCGACCATGCTTTATTCGGCGTACGGGTGGGATAACCAACCATGGTTGGTCTTGACCGATTGGTCAGGTATGTAGGCGGGCCCACGGTGATTGTGTTGACATGCTCTGTGCCCTTTGAATCTACATCTACACCCTCCATCTATACCTGCAAAGATGGATGGTTGAGACTGTTTTTGCGACACATGTAATATGCCGCAAACCCTAATTTAGGGTTTTCCGTCCATACGCTCTGGTTTGGACGTTTTTGGCAAGCTAGGCCAATATTTTGGGGAGGCCGACCATGCGGGGTCCGCGTTGGTTGCAAAGTGGATATTCCATACCTGCTTGGGGGTGATGGAATTGATCTGGGTCATCCAATCATGCTTGTGGAGTTGGATGACTGTGATCGTATCCGGACTAATACGGTTAGTCCGGATGCTCAATCGGGCTAGTATAACACACCGAGAGGGGCTCAATCGGGCTAGTATAACACACCGAGAGTCAGCATGTACGGGTATTTCGTACATGGTTTCATTATAATGCTTGGAGGTTCGTGTTGCTCTGTAAGAGCAACACTCGATCGTCATGACGTGCGATAATGAGTACATGAAATACAAGGCTGATTGCGCATTAATTAATAATGCTAGAAATTCACGGGGTATATGGGATTGTTGCTACATGCTCCAACCTGGATGAATTTCGTGTATTCCTGAGAATGGGATTGTTTCCACATGCTCCGTTCTAGGTGAATTAGTAAAGTGAAGGAGTATCCAACACTTATTAATGGCTTTATCTTTTACAAGATGTCGGCGCATGATTTTACGTTTTTTACAATTTTAACCTTAAATGAAAATCCACCATCAACATTAAGTCCCCCGCCTAGCACATAATGGTTACACTATTGTGGGGTAGGCATGAGATGGTGACATACATATGTGAGAAAGACAGGATAAAAGAAGTTTACCGGAAGAGTATTGACCGACCGCTAGTCGCCCACGCCGTTGTGCTTGTATGGAATCCTTTGGTGGGACCGGTTTCCTTCTTTGGGTATTTGAATCAGAAAAGGAATCAAAAAAAGAGGTATCCTTGTTCTATTGGGATTCTTCTAATTTTTTGTCTATAAAAGAGACCAACCCCTTTGCTTTTTCTCACGATTTTTTTTTTTTTTTGTTGTTGAGCAGCTCCCGTCTGTGACTGCCGCTGCCGCTCCCGCCAACGCTGCTGCCGTTGCTACTGCCGGAGTTGTCGTCGTCGTTGCCGGAGTTGCTGCCGTCCAAGGTAAGTTTCGCTCCTTTTTTTTTTTTTTTTTTTATATATAAAGGTAAAACCCTAGTTTGCTAGGTAAACACCTTTTGTAAGATGTGCATATGCTTAGTTTTTTCCACCGAGGTTGATACGCCAATATTTTCTAGAATTGCTTAGTAAAACAACCCGTGAATCCATGATCATGTTGTTTTTTGTTTCTTTCCACCATTGCATGCAAAACCTAGCTTTTAGGTTGTATCTTGAAAAGAAAAAACCTTGGCTTGAATCTCGTAGACACGATTCCCATGAATAAAGAAAAATCGTGTTATGATGCGTGCGAATGAACGCGAGCCCGCCGTGCATGTTTGATTGAACGTGGGTCTCACCCACATATGCTTGACCGAAAGTCGACGCTATATTAGTCTTGTGCCCGGACTTGAAACTTGAGTAATACCGAACTTGAAATTTATACCGGACTTGAAACCAATACCAGACTTGAAATTTGTACTGAACTTGAAACTTGTACCGGACTTGAAACCAATACCAGACTTGAAACTTGAGTAATACTGGTGTTTGGACCCAATCCCAGCTCTTGTGCATTTCAACGTGTCTTGTCGTGCGTGACTACACGCTTCATGTGCTTTTCATACAAGTTCTAACTCCTGTCTTTTATTTCATTGTGGAATGAAGAAAAGAATTCATGTTGAGATGTCTTCCGGAGATAATGTTGGTGCCAAGCCAGGAAGTGTTAACAGCTTCAAAGATATGCCGAACATCGATGACGAGTTGTTCACCTCGCCTTTTCCAAACATTAGAAGACATCCTTCTCATAAGATTCCCGCTTTCCGATTCGAGAAAATATAGAAGCTGATCCATCTTCTTCTTCGGCACTGTAGAATACACCTAATTTACTATCTAGTAGTTTATGCTTTCTTTGCTATTTTTCTTGTAAATTATGTATTTTACGCTTGTTTTGAGTTT
The DNA here is from genome assembly GCA_023531295.1 of Papaver armeniacum. Classification (NCBI taxonomy): domain Eukaryota; kingdom Viridiplantae; phylum Streptophyta; class Magnoliopsida; order Ranunculales; family Papaveraceae; genus Papaver; species Papaver armeniacum. The sequence goes on from JAJJWW010012132.1 coordinate 99,986, forward strand.
TGTAGCTACTTTGGAGTCGCACGGAGGAAAAGAAGAAGAAATCACCCAATTTGAGCTAAAAGGGCAAAAAGGTCATTTTGAGGGTGAACACTATCCGGAGCCGAGTAATGGTTAAGGGCAGCTCTTTTGGGAGGATTACTAAACGCAGTCCATCCGAGTTAAGGGGTAGCTATCCGGGTGTCCCTTATCATATATCATTGTGTGGCTGCATACAAGGTGGGTGCAAATAGCCGCCCCACATCTAAAACCTAAATTAGGTTCGTTGTCTGAATCACATTCAATTCATTAGAATTCTTTGAAATTGAGAGGCGCGACCATAAGCAATCATCTGCATCTGAATCAAGTTGAATCGAAGTTGATCGAGAGAGAGAGAGAGAGCTTAAACCGAGAGGAGAAGAGGATGACGATTGCTGCTATAATGCGAAGAAGAAGAACAAGATATTATTGTTGATTGAGTTCTGTTGTGATCTTTTGAAGAAATTAGGGGTTCGACACGGAAGAAACGGCTTGACAAATCGAGAAGGGTTTCGATTGACATGGGAGAATGGTGATTCGAGAAGCGGTTATGAGGGATTGAGACGTTCTTTGCTCTCGAGTTGATGAGAAAGAACGGATGGAGCTTCTATTCAAGTTGGGTTTGTAGCGGATTCGAAGAACAGAGATGAGGTTGTTGTTGGTGGTTGTGATTGGTGGTACTATTGAAGAGAGCAAAAAGGGTTTGGTCGAGATTCTGAGACGTTTGGAGATTGGAAGAAATGGTGAATCCGGTGGTCTCGAACGATTGAAGCTCGGGGAGAAGAGAGGCGGGAAACGATGATGGGATCCGGTTACGTTAGATAGTACCGTAATGAAATTTATCGGAGAACAGATCGAAACCCAGTGAAGAAATAGGTTCGAGTAATCGAGAGATTGAATGGGTTTTTGATGGAGACGATTGAGCGAGAGATTGGATCTTTGGGTAACCAAGGTTTGCTAGTTCGTAAAATGAAGACTCGAGAAAGAAACAACTTGAATTGGAACCGCGTACACAGGGAACATTGGAGTGAATATGCATAATTAGATGTATGTCTAGGTTTCTTAACAGAGAAGACCCAAAAAACAGCTGAATTCAGTAGGAAATGTTGGAGAAACAAAGTAAACTCTGTCGGATTCTCTGCTCCGATGAGTTAACACAATCTCAAGCGACACCGATCCAAAGTGATCCCGATTGATGATCAACCCGGTCAGACGAGTTAGACAGCCGAGTGAGCGACTCGAAGATCGACTGTTCCCTCCCTTTGACTCGTTGACTAACGATGACTGACGGTAGACCTCGTTTGACCGTTAGTCCTAACGGAGGACCGGACGGAATATTCCGTCGAATATTCTCTCGACGGAGAAATTTCCAGGTGGCCGGCGGTGACGTTTTCCGGCCAAATTCCGGCCACAATCCCAGTTTTCCGGCGAGCAAAATTCCAGAACTTTCTATGGACTTCTCTCATGGGTATGAAGACTTGGGCTAGGAATTGGATGGAGAATTGGACTCAAATTTGGAAAGAGAAGGTGGAAGAGAAGAGAAAGACTTGGATTTGGAAATTGAATTGCAAAAGAATAAGGATTCTATTCCTTGGAAGAATTGGAGAATATTGAAGCTTATAAATAGAGAAGTTTTCTACAACTTCTACACACACCTCTCCACACACATCTCTACACACACAATTCTTTTCTTTTCTTATTCTTTGTGTGAACTTTTAACATGAGTAGCTAATTTTATTGATTGAGGATGAATTCCTAGTTTTTAAACATATGATTTAAGTTTTTGTTTTCAAATTCTATCTTGAAGTTTTTCACATAAATATCGATTGTTTTTACTAATAGGAGTGATCTTAAAGACATTCATGATTGATTGATAGATTGTTTGGGGTGGCCAACTAAATTGATTTGTTAATTCAATCTAAAGCTAGTGAAAGTTAGGGGATAAGTAATCGTTCTTTGACTCTTTACATAAGTAGCAAACACGAGACCTTGCGGAGGGATTCCGTGGAGCAATTGTGTGTAGAAACAACGTTAGCAAGTAGACCTTGAGCTAAGAGTCTAACTACTAATATCGACCTAAGAAATTCACAAAACCTAATGCATGAGCCAAGTTACATCTAGGTTGAGCTAATTCTAGGTGGCTTGGTGATTAGAATCCGGTAGGTCGAGAACTTCCGTGTCCGGTGATAAAAGGGATTTAGGGGTTTAGCACGAGCTAGCTGCTTTACCTACGGTTGGTGATAATTTGTGACTAATAACAAGTAGAATAGAACATAACTTGATTCATTGTTTCGTAACGAAGAAGGATTCCTTGATCTTGTCTCTCTTATTGCTTTCAACTTTATCTTTTAATTACTTTGTTTATTTTTATTTTGCTTTTTACACCCCCCTTTCGTGACAACTTTTACAACTAAGATCTCTTGCTCCTCGTGGGAACGAACTTGACTTCCATTATATTATTTTTAATTGAGTGGAAATTTTGAATTAATTTGATTGCACCTACGACACGCATCAAATTTTGGCGCCGTTGCCGGGGAGCAGCGGATGATTTTAGTTGTTTTTATTTTTCTTTTTGCTTTATTCTTGCTTTGTTGGATTCTATTCCGTATCTAACTTAAGTTTTTGAATCTTATTTTAGGTGCCATGTATGGTGGACGAGAGCAAGCATATTACAACAATCAATACGGTTTTCAACCTCAACATTATGACAACTTCCAACCATCCTTAGGATACAATCAAAACCAATATTTTGGCTATGATAAATTTCCTACCGAACCTTATGGATATTCTCATACATATCAACAACCTTATGACGGGTATGTAAGTGGACAAACACACGGATGGAAGGATAGTTATGCATCTAACAATTTGTTTTCTAGTAATGTGCAGACAGAGAATTTGGAATATACTCCTCTTCATCGTGTTTTTCCTTCACTTTTTCCAAAAGAGGAGATGCCGTCTAACGGTGGTAAGCGTGTAAACGTCAGGAAACTTGCACGGAAATTATACAAATTGGAAGATGATGGGGACTCGGAAGAGCTTGTCGCAGAAATTAGTAGGACTATTCATATGGAACTTAAACGACGTCGGGATAAAGGTTATGAAACCGATGAAGATTCTTATTATGGTGAGTCCGACAATGAAGATGATTGTGTTGAAAAGGACCAACCTTTGGAAACTTTTGATGACGCTAGTGTAGATTACTCAAGCCTTGATCTTAATAATGATCAATCACCTATTCAAAAGGAAGAGCTTGAGGAAGATGCATTTATTGCTTGGCAAAATTTTCTTAAGGAAAGATGGGAGTCCGCGGAAGTGTATGAATGTACCGACAATGAGGAAGTTATTCCAACTCCGGATCATAATAACGATCCTTCACCTATTCAAAAGGAGGAGATTGGGTGTGACTTACCTATTGTTGTAAACGAAGTAACACCCGCACAAGAAGATCTTACAATCTATACCGATGAGAATCACTTTAGTGAATGGCCCGACTCCGATGATGAGAATGTTGAAGAGATGATTCTAGAGGATGAAACCACATTCATTGATTTTGTGGAAGACCCAATTGAACTTGCTAATGATTATGATGATACCGAGACTATGGTTAAGGTAGAAAACGACGAAGAGATTGTGCAAGATTTGATAGAGGACCACGATATACAAGAGGTAAGTAATTCACATGAATTCTCTAAGGATGAAGAGGATGCTATAATACAAGAATTTGTGAAAGGTTTGTCTAACCCTTTGCATATTAATTCTTCTCCTACCTCTTATTGGTTTGAATGTATGTGCTTCAAAGTATTTTTGGAAGATTTTGTTTCTAAATATCCACCATTGGAAACACTTGATGCTAACACCATGCAGGTTTGCCAAGAGGAATACACGGAAGTTCCCGAATTCTATGTTCTTTATACACTTCCGAGTGTGGACGAGAATAAGTGTGGGGAAATTTCTATCGAGCGATAACATCACTATTGTTTTCTTGTGCTAATATTTGTATGGAGTTATTGTTTGCAAAACAGGTATTATGGGTGGATCCTCAAATTTTCAGATTGTTAGTATATGGGAATGAATCATGCAAGAGCCAAGTCGGGCCGTCGACTTTAAAACAAGCGCTTAATGGGAGGCAACCCATCGGTTTTGTATTTCTTATCCTTTTGCTTTTTGTTATTTCTTTTTCTTGTTTCTTATCATGTTAAAATTTCCCACCTTGACTTTACTAGGAGGATTCAATTACATTGAGGACAATGTAAGGTTTAAGTGTGGGGGAGTGGTTAAGCATGTTTTTAAAACAAAAATTACAAAAAAATGAAAAAATTTAAAAAAAAAAAAAAAAAAAAAAAAAAAAAAAGTTTTACTTAAAAATTCCAACTTTTAAAGATTTTAGAGTCACTAGCATATTTCTAGGTATGTTTACATAGAGATTTTGACCGACATAATTGAACTTGGAAATGTTAGAGAACTACATTCGGATTTCTTGTTTGTTTGAGTGTTAAATAATGGATTTAATCATGCGGTGATGCGAATTTGGTGCAGGGAGAAGTGCGTTATTAGAGTTGCTGATCAATCATTAGTGGAGACTACCCGTATTCATATCATGTGAGGCACCGACCAGAAATCTTCCATCTACTAAAGAGCTTCTTTTGAGTGTGTGTCACCGTAAGTCAATTAGGGTAGAATGGTGAGCTACCCAACCTCCCACCACTAAAAGCACTACTCTTTGATCTCTTGAGTGCTAATTTTGTCAATCATGAGGGTGACGTCCATGGATGAAAGCTTCCTTCTTGTAGTTCGATTTGCAGTTAGCACCATTCTCTCTCGACAACAACGGATCCATAGAAACACATTCATCATCAACAAGGAGCGACATCAAAATCTACAAGGAAAGTTGGAAAAGTTTAAGGTTTACAAGCAACGGAATGAGAAAAAGAGCAAATTTCAAATATAAGTAAAGCAACATACAAATGAGCGGATTTACATATATGTTGAAGACTTACACTACAATGAGGTAATTTTATATTCAAGTATGAAGACTTATTCATGAAAGCGAAGAAAATAAAAGGTGAGAATTTTTGAAAGTTTATGATTTCAAGACGATACAAGTTGTGAAGAATCAAGCGGTAAAATACTTCTCCCACGGCCATGGGTTATTTTTGTATTTAATTTCTCTTGTCAAAAATATTAAAAAAAAAAAAAAAAAAAAAAAAGGAAAAAAAAAAAAAAAAAAAACAAGAGAAATATTTAATGAGCCGTGGGGAAGGAAAATCTATAAAGTAGTTTCAAGCGACAAGGATTTTAAGGTAAAAGAGTTATAAATTGACAAGGATTTATGAAATTCAAGGGTTTATCATCAATAGTTGAAACCAAGGACGAAGACCATGAAGATCAAGACGAGGAGCGGAAGACGTTTCTATTGGATGCCGTGAGAGTGGTGTTATCATAATTGGCGATCGGATGTGAAGGTAAGTAAGTATTCTCATCCTCGATAAAAATGGTTGATTTCCTTTCGTAGAGATCGTCAGAAAAATGGTTTTTCAAAATATTAAAAGATGTGGGTTTTTAAAAATATTTCGGAAGTTATCCTTCCCACCATTCAACGTGATGCAGGATTTCTCTCTTCATTCCTACCTGCACACATGTGAGAACCATAGAAAAGCCGTCTTTTTGAGTGCAATTATCATAAAATCTTATTTGGTGAGGCAGAAGTCGAGGCGAAATGCTTATTGATCGTTTCTCAAACACGCATTCTCTCATTATGGTGTGGTTATTTCTCACTCAACATTTAAGAATGAGAATATGTTCTTTGGTATTTCTAACTTCTTATTACTAGCATGCGAAACTCTATGTCCTCATAACTCTTTGGATGCTTGTGACGCTTGAACGCTTTGAAGTTGTGAGTTTTTAGTTTGATTTGCTCGAGGACTAGCAAAGTCTAAGTGTGGGGAATTTGATAGGTGTAGAATACACCTAATTTACTATCTAGTAGTTTATGCTTTCTTTGCTATTTTTCTTGTAAATTATGTATTTTACGCTTGTTTTGAGTTTTGTAGCTACTTTGGAGTCACACGGAGGAAAAGAAGAAGAAATCACCCAATTTAAGTCAAAAGGGCAAAAAGGTCATTTTGAGGGTGAACACTATCCGGAGCCCGAGTAATGGTTAAGGGGCAGCTCTTTTGGGAGGATTACTAAACCTTGATCCGGTCCGGTTAAGGGGTAGCTATCTGGGTGTCCCTTATCATATATCATTGTGTGGTTGCATACAAGGTGGGTGCAAATAAATCGCCCCACATCTAAAACCTAAATTAGGTTCGTTGTCCGAATCACATTCAATTCATTAGAATTCTTTGAAATTGAGAGGCATGACCATAAAGCAGCATCATGCGGGTGGTGAATCGAAGTTGATCGAGAGAGAGAGAGCTTAAACCGAGAGGAGAAGAGGATGACGACTGCTATAATGCGAAGAAGAAGAACAAGATATTATTGTTGATTGAGTTCTGTTGTGATGTCTTGAAGAAATTAGGGGTTCGACTGGAAGAAACGGCAGAAATCGAGAAGGGTTTCGATTGACATGGGAGAATGGTGATTCGAGAAGCGGTTATGAGGGATTGAGACGTTCTTGCTCTCGAGTTGATGAGAAAGAACGGATGGAGCTTCTATTCAAGTTGGGTTTGTAGCGGATTCGAAGAACAGAGATGAGGTTGTTGTTGGTGGTTGTGATTGGTGGTACTATTGAAGAGAGCAAAAAGGGTTTGGTCGAAATTCTGCATACCTGGAGATTGGAAGAAATGGTGAATCTGGTGGTCTACGAACGATTGAAGCTCGGGGAGAAGAGAGACTCGGGAAACGATGATGGGATCGGTTACGTTAGATAGTACCGTAATGAAATTTATCAGAGAACAGATCGAAACCCAGTGAAGAAATAGGTTCGAGTAATCGAGATTGAATGGGTTTTTGATGGAGACGATTGAGCGAGAGATTGGATCTTTTGGGTAACCAAGGTTTGCTAGTTACGTAAAATGAAGACTCGAAAGAAACAACTTGAATTGGAACCGTCCGTACGGGGAACATTGGAGTGAATATGCATAATTAGATGTATGTCTAGGTTTCTTAACGGAAGACCCAAAAAGGCCCGAATTCGGCCGGAAATGTTGGAGAAACAAAGTAAACTCTGTCGGATTCTCTGCTCCGATGAGTTAACACGATCTGCGGCGATTACCGATCCCGGCCGATTCTCGATTCGATGATCCAACCCGATCGACGAGTTAGACAAAGTGAGTGAGCTGACTCGATGATCGACTGTTCCCTCCTTTGACTCGTTGACTAACGATGACCGACGTGTGAGACCTCGTTTGACCGTTAGTCCTAACGGAGGACCGGACGGAATATTCCGTCGAATATTCTCTCGACGGAGAAATTTCCAGGTGGCCGGCGGTGACGTTTTCCGGCCAAATTCGGCCACAATCCCGATTTTCGAGCAAAATTCCGTAACTTTCTATGGACTTCTCTCATGGGTATGAAGACTTGGGCTAGGAATTGGATGGAGAATTGGACTCAAATTTGGAAAGAGAAGGTGGAAGAGAAGAGAAAGACTTGGATTTGGAAATTGAATTGCAAAAGAATAAGGATTCTATTCCTTGGAAGAATTGGAGAATATTGAAGCTTATAAACAGAGAAGTTTTCTACAACTTCTACACACACCCTCTCCACACACATCTCTACACACACAATTCTTTTCTTTTCTTATTCTTTGTGTGAACTTTTAACATGAGTAGCTAATTTTATTGATTGAGGATGAATTCTAGTTTTTAAACATATGATTTAAGTTTTTGTTTTCAAATTCTATCTTGAAGTTTTTCACATAAATATCGATTGTTTTTACTAATAGGAGTGATCTTAAAGACATTCATGATTGATTGATAGATTGTTTGGGGTGGCCAACTAAATTGATTTGTTAATTCAATCTAAAGCTAGTGAAAGTTAGGGGATAAGTAATCGTTCTTTGACTCTTTACATAAGTAGCAAACACGAGACCTTGCGGAGGGATTCCGTGGAGCAATTGTGTGTAGAAACAACGTTAGCAAGTAGACCTTGAGCTAAGAGTCTAACTACTAATATCGACATAAGAAATTCACAAAACCTAATGCATGAGCCAAGTTACATCTAGGTTGAGCTAATTCTAGGTGGCTTGGTGATTAGAATCCATTGAGTCGAGAACTTCCGTGTCCGGTGATAAAGGGATTTAGGGGTTTAGCACCGAGCTAGCTGCTTTACCTACGGTTGGTGATAATTTGTGACTAATAACAAGTAGAATAGAACATAACTTGATTCATTGTTTAAGTAACGAAGAAGGATTCCTTGATCTTGTGTGATGAGGTTCTGTCTTCAAAGAAATAAATATCCGCCATCTCCTATCGACTTCAAGACTTGTCATACTCCACTGGCCTCTTATGAAGGATGGATGAGGAGCATGTTGAATAATAAGAACATTAAAGCCAATTTGACCAAAGCGCAAATCCTCGATGCAGTCATGGCATCTGCTACTCTTGAAGTTAAGAAAGAGACGCTGCAGCTTGATTACTTTCATTTCTCGGTGGCGCCCTTCTACTCATACTGACTATATCTAGATGGGGCGAGATGACCATTACCCTGGAAAGCGTAGCTGCATTGATGAACCTTCCTGTTGCTGGGAATCTTCATTATGAGCTTTCTGACATGGAACAACGTGATTAAGACACTATACTCCGAAAGGTGGCAGAATTCGACGATCTGGATAAGGAGGAGAAAAAAGATACAAGATGCTTTTACACCTGGTGGGTATCAGAATGGTCTCATGTAAACCCAGAGCCGAATCAGGAGTTGGAAAACGAGCTCAGTGTGATTGCATTCATGTCTTTGTGGTTATCCAGAGATATATATGACGACGGTTCTGGAAAGAAAAACATAAGGGGTGTTCTGGTTAAGATTGCTATAAAGCTAGCAAAAGGCGAAGTTCTTCCCTTAGGTGCCTTGTTCCTTGGATCATTGTATTCTCATCTGGACGCCTTAGCAATGGACATGTATGTTTCCAACGGGTACAAGAAGGTGGAGTCGTATGTCCACTTCGCTTTTCTTCAGGCGTTCTTGTGGGAACATTTCAAAAGTTATGCTCCTGCTCCTGCAACTTCGCTCGGCAATTTGTATGGTGGCTCGAGGATACTCCGTTGGCAGAGGAGGCGTCCCGGAACCGGCGCGAGACTCGTGGATATCTTTGATAACGTGTCTTATGTAACTTTCCGTCCATGGGGACCGACCCACTCTTCCATTGTTCAGCCGAAGACTTTTGTTATCGCTTATGACGGTCTTGATGTTGTGTTGCGTATCGATGCCAAGACTGCGAAGTTTGGAAAACTTATTTACCTGCACAACTGCATTCCGGGATATATTCCGTCTCTATTCAACGAAGCTTTGACCGTGACTCCGTACAACATCGACAGGGCTGCTCGTCAAATGGGATTTGACCAGGGCGTCCCATTTATCCGCCCATCAGAGGTTCCGAAAGAATTTCTCTCGAGTATTCTCAATGCTGACGTGTTTTTAGAACGGATGAGTCTTCCTTTCTGGCCTATCGGGAGAAATTCAGTGGTAACCGATCAATATAAGGAATTCTGGAAGAAGCAACTGTTGGCTTTTGAGGAGCTCTCAAAGGTCGTTATGACAGGTTCCCGTGGTGAGCCATCTTATAACGTCCTGAAGGAGCACTTCCGGTTGAGGCCACTTCCAGCCAAACGGACCAGAGCTGAGGATTGTAGTCCCCAAGCAGGAGAGATATCTAAGAGGCAGGCATGTGGTTCGGTGATCCTCAATTCCTCCAATATGCAGGTATTTAAATCTCTTTCTGTTGATTCCTTCATTTCTCCAGAGTAAATTCTTCTAAGAGTGATCCTTGCTTGAAATCAGGGAATTCCGAAAGAGAACGTCTTCACAAGGTTGGCGCGCATTCAGAATGAGAAGGCTGGTAATGTTGGCCTTCATGTTGAAAAGTCGGGCGGTACGGATCTTCATACTGAGAAGTCTGGCGATACCGATCTTCATGCTGAGAAGTCTGGCGATACCGATCTTCATGCTGAGAAGTCTGGAGAAACCGCTCCTTTTCCCGACCATGACAGAGATGATGCAAGCTCGGTTGGACAAGGCGCCTCCCTAAGTGATCTTGTTGATGGGGCCGTGATGGAAATTAGCACCCAGAGCGAAGTAGATACCGGGAGGAATGTAAGAGAGGCAACATCCGCTATTGTTGAGGTGGCTCCCCTTGAAGAATGTTCTAAGCATGTTCCAATCAATAAAGTTGTCGTGGCGACTTCTTCTGAAAGACCTCCTGCAACTGACAAGGCTCCTGTGACTGGTGAAGTATTGGTAGCGCAACCTGGAGCTTTGTTCGATCCTCCTTTTATTGTTCCTTATCCAGGTCATGTGTTGGTTGGAGGATTCAGTATACCGGCTCGGTTCAAAGAGTTGTACACGGTAATATGGGAGAAACATGGCCACATTGCTACCACTACGAAGCTCAAAAGTCGTCTTGCATTGGTCAACCGCGTTCAGGAGGCTTTATTTTCTATCCATGGGATGAGTGTCACAACTGGTCGAACAGTTTCTGAGGAGATGATTGAAGACTGGAAGTGCCATCGAGACGTGTTTGTGCAGTACAACTTCAATGCTCCTTGGTTTCTCAAAGGGTTCTCCGAGATTCAGGAGCTCCAGAAGTTACAAGGTGAAGCCCCTTCTGCAGAATGTGTTACTCGCCAGGAAGAAGAGGTTGAAAAGTTGTCTGAGGAGTTGAAGTCAAGCAGGCTGTACTTCAAAGGATGAAAGTCGCTCTTGCCCAGAAGGACGAGTTACTGCTGAAGGACTTTCCTTGAAGGATTCGTGCTATACACTTGTCTCTTCTTTTTCTTTTTGAGTGATAGTGAGGATTTCTTTTCATAATTTGACTTCCGGTTTTGAATTAATAGGTAATTGAATTGGTTTATTTTGAGATAGTTTTGTGAATAACTTTTCTGAAAGAGGTTATTTTTAAAAAGAATTTGCATCTTGGTTATGAATGATTGCACATGTCATATGAAATTGCAAATGTCGTGTAAAAGGGAGGTATAAAGGGAAGCAAACATGCGTTTGACCACTGAGCCTCTTTCTCTATGTGTGGGATGCTAAGTCCCCAGTGAATTCTAAAACTATCTTTCGTGTAAAATTGCTGAATAGAACTTACTTGCTTTTGAAGTCTCACTTGTATCAACCCGAAGTAGCCTCTCCAAGGAAGTCGTCCGCATTAATCTTTCAGAGAATGAGAGCTATCCCTCTGAACCAAGTTTCTCCTGAACAATGCGCTTCAAAGCGTTGCACTCACTGGTAGGGTAGTGAAGGAACCGGTGGAAATGACAGTACCTCGGGTCCATTACTTCTTGGTCAGTGGGTGGACGCCATACCGGAGGTAGCTCCACCTCTCCGTTTCTCACCCACGCCTCCAGCAACTCCAAAATCTTCTTTATTGGGAAGGGAAAGTGTAGGTACCTTGAGTCTAGCTTTTCCTGTGTTAGCGGGCGTAGTGATGTCTCTTCGTGGCTTAGATGTGGATCACGTTCCGGAGATGAAGTTGGAAGATCTGTGGGTGTCATCATATCTGCGGATCGTTTGCCTGGGTAGAGGGACGTGGAAGGTGTCGTAATATCACTGCTGAGTGATTGAATTGAACGCTCCCATCCTCTGTATCCACGTATTTCCTGATTGATCTCTCCTTCCTCAAGCATTTCTTCACTTGCTTGGAAGGTCGATGCGGATTGGACAGTCTTCCGGGCTTCAATAAGAGCTTTGAGATATAAATCTTCTAGTAGGGCTCTGTAGGTTGCAGGCTCGCTTTCTTTCTCTGGCAGATGTTGTAGTGCTCCGGACAAGTCTTTTCCTCTGTGGAGTTGCCTCGAGTCTTCATTGCTGGCTGGACCATGTTGTTCCTCTTTCCTGAGTCTCCTGCGATTACGCGCTCTTTTTGCTTCTCCACTGGTAAAGTTGTGACTCCTGGCTAAGGATTCAGCGTTTCTTGCACTGCCTGAGTAGATGCACGCCCGACCCTTCTTGTAATTGTCTTTGTTATATCATTCAAAAGGCGGAATGTTTCGCTCTGTCTTCTAGCGATACCGGCTTGATTTGCCAAGACATCCTCCAGCATTCTAACTATACTTCCCATGATATTTGAACCACCTGTGGTCTCCTGGTGAGGATACATCGCGAGATGAAAACCGAAAAAATTGAGGATTCAATTTTTTGCAACCGATAGATCAACCTCCTACTATGGTTGCCAATTGTTTATGGGTGAAAATTATTTCTGGCGGTTTTGGTAATTTGGGGTGTGTGGATGAGGAATGAATCTAAACCCTAAACAAATGCACTGTGCGGTGAGTGCTTGTAGATTCGGAAATCAATCTGTGCAAGTCCGGCCTAAACCAAGAAATGGCCGTTCCAGACTTGTTTCGGTCACAAAGTGAAGGAGATGGGGTTGATCTTAGGGAGGGAAGCGAAGAAGGTGTTGAGATTGTGAAGCTGTTGGCTATGAATGACTTGTATCAGAAAGCTGAATCAGCTTGCAGGAGTAAGAAATCAATTCCGGTGTTTGAATACGATTGTATAAACACTTGCCTCTGTTGTCTGGACTTGTTCTGTTTCTTTTGTCTCCTGTTTTTCTCCTGTGTTGGAAAATAGGTAGGAGAATCTATTTATACAAGTCATTTGAGCCTTATTCACGTCTCTCGTGGGAAGTGGAGGAAGTGGAATGATGGAGTAGTGGAGGTGTGTGCTGGTGTTACACGACCAGTCTTGCCCACTTCTCTGTCATCTCTTAACCGTCCATGACTTTCGACACGTTCTTGTGATGGCGCGTTGCACGCCGCACGCCGTAAACCGCCAGACCAATACCCCGATATGTATCCCCGATTTGTGACATGATTGAGGTCTCGAGTGTGTGGATCGTGGGATCCACGAAAGGTAGCATGTAATGCTAACTTGAATAACTGCGTTATTCAGAAAGTTGATACTTGTGAAGTATCGTGTGTATTTTATGCAGGTACTGCATCATGGTGTGGTAAAGTGACGGGAGATGATCACCATGACGTCTCACTGACCAATTAACTCCTGACCAGGGTTGTATAACCAAGCCGGTGAAGTTGGACGGACGAGATGATCTTTGAGACACTCATCTACGACCGTTGATGGAATCAGGGTTTTGAAGAGGTGCGCAGGCATCACTCTTCAGCTTGGTCGAAACTAAGCATGGGAAGGGTTTTGGGAAGGACCGACCAGGGCATGCGTGTAAACAAGCATGCCGGTGTACACGTCCGTACCTCTCTGTCCCATAAAGGCGCGATCTAGGCCACTCGATTTGACCAAGCAAAGAGGGGTGGTTGAGATCGGTTTGCGGCAGAAATCCATTGCCGCAAAGGAATTGGAAACCGCGTGACATGCCTAGTTTGGACGCGCGTTCCAAGACGACCAATATTGGTCGGTCTTGACCGATCGGTCTGGTGTGAAAGTGGTAGGCTGGTGTTCACGCCTATACCTGAATATCCCATGAAAACGTGATCTGAGCCATCCAAATCGTCCGGCGAAGTTGAGCGGTCGAGATCAGTTTGCGATTTGGGAGGTGTGACCATGCTAGTTTGGGCACGCGTCTTGGAATAACCAGGCATGATATGCCTTGGCCGATCGGGTGAGGGGATAGATGGGTCCACGGTGGTCATCTTTGGTATGACCGGACTGCTTAATCTAATCTTGGACCCTCCATTCGTGCCGGAGAAGATGGACGCTCGTGATGCTCAAAACCCTAATTTTGGGTTTCAAGGCCGTGCGACCATGCTTTATTCGGCGTACGAATTGGGATAACCAACGATGGTTGGTCCGACCGATTGGTCAGGTATGTAGGCGAGCCCACGGTGATTGTGTTGACATGCTATGGGCCCTTTGAATCTACATCTACACCCTCCATCTATACGCAAAGATGGATGGTTGAGACCGCATTTTTGCGACACATGTAATATGCCGCAAACCATAATTTAGGGTTTTCCGTCCATACGCTCTGGTTTGGACGTTTTTGGCAAGCTAGGCCAATATTTTGGGGAGGCCGACCATGCGGGGTCCGCGTTGGTTCGGCAAATAGATATTCCATACCGCTTGGGGGTGATGGAATTGATCCGGGGTCATCCAATCATGCTTGTGGAGTTGGATGATTGTGATCGTATCCGGACCGATCTGGTCGGTCCGGATGCTCAATCGGGCTAGTATAACACACCGAGAGGGGCTCAATCGGGCTAGTATAACACACCAAGAGTCGGCTGTACGGGTATTTCGTACATGGTTTCATTATAATGCTTGGAGGTTCGTGTTGCTCTTACAGAGCAACACTCATTCGTCATGCCGCACTGATAATGAGTACAAGAAATACAAGGCTGATTGCGCATTAATTAATAATGCTAGAAATTCACAGGTATATGGGATTGTGCTACATGCTCCAACCTGGATGAATTTCGTGTATTCACAGAATGGGATTGTTGCCACATGCTCCATTCTAGGTGAATTAGTAAAGTGAAGGAGTATCCAACACTTATTAATGGCTTTATCTTTTACAAGATGTCTGCGCATGATTTTCTGGTTTTTTACAATTTTAACCTTAAATGAAAATCCACCATCAACAACTAGGTAAAGATGAATTCGGTTAAAGCGAAAGCTTATCAACACATATTTCGAGAAATAGATAGGCGAGTTAAACTCGGCTTGAAATAGCAAATATGTATAATGAAAGTCTATACGTCTAAACGATTTTTGTCTCAAGAGTAGGAGATGGCGTAAATAGACTTTTGAGTGACAGATAAGTTCAAGTCTCCACATACCTTTTAGTCGATGAAGTTCCACCGGTTCCTCGAGTAATCCTTCGTCTTGTATGATGATTGCCATGGAGTTCTTGAGCTCAACTACACTTTCTATCCTAATTCGAGACCTTTAACTACATAGGCTAGAAATCAGACTTATAGTTTTGATCACTAACATTGACAAACATGCTTGAGATAGCAACACATGCGAGTTCGACCGAGCAATGCTCTAAAAATCTCCCCCTTTGTCAATTTTAGTGGCAAAACTATTAATACATATGGAATACAAAAATAAATAAATAAACTTTTGTAGCTCCTATTCCACATGTCTAATCTTCAACATTACTCGAAATCTTCGTCACTTCCAAGTACTCTAATGATCCCAAAGGTTGTAAGTTTAGCATCATCGTTGTTGAAAATCCGTAGCTATAACAATAAGAAAACAAGAGTTCTTAATCATTGTTATACAATGTCATAGTATCATTACACAGCGTCAAAGTTCAATTGTATCACAACTTTAACAACAATACTATGGTGATATGTATCACTCCCCCTTAGTCAATACTCCATCTCACATGGAAACCACTCCCCCTTACATAATGATCCGAAAACCATATGTATTTGTAGTGTGAACTACATATTAATTCTCCCCCTTTTTGTCAATAAAATTGGCAAAGGTACAAGAACGGGATCCTTATGAAATTTCCGAAAGAGACATTTCATGACCAAAAGAAAGAAACACACATCATCTTATTTAGATGAAATCATAAAGCCGAAGCTAAATGCCTTCATCAAGGAGTTTTAAAGATACAAGATAACCCCTATAATATTCCACAGCCGAACTCCCCACAAAGATATAGCAATTAAGCGCAAGTTCAAAAAGAACTCTCCCCCATAATATGTCATTCCCGAAAGAACAACAAGAGCGACCTTAATTTCGAAAGAAAAGAAGGATTTCTTTGGACATAACAAATCACATACAAGTATGAATTTGAATCCATAATACTCAATTAAATTAACCACAAGAGAACCCATGATTAATTTAATCGAAATACACAATCAAACTAATCACAAAGAGTAATCAATTTAACTGGCCATACTCACATAAGAGAATCTATGGAGCAATGACTAAGTTAATCATGAAAATAACCAACCCAATCAAAAGTGCTCAAACATAAGAAAACTTATGGAGTCATAACTAAAAAACCAAACAAGATGATTAATTTAGTTCAATATGCTCGTCATAAAGTATCTTATGGAACAACAACAAAGCTAACCATGAAAATAATCAACTTTGATTGTTTTAGTGCTCAACATAAGACACATTACGGAGCCTCACAGTAATACACAAAAAATATGGATCAGGGAAGATCAATTACTGCGTAATACACAAGGATTCATTCTATTTTCCATCACAATTTGCATCATGACATATAATAGACATAATCCTTGAAAAACAAAAGATTTTAACCTATCTTCCATCAATAATTGACAATATAGGCTTAACTTTTGTATTTGTCAAAAGTCCATTTATTCCTTTATCAATATAAGAATATCGACTTACGAAAGACTTTACTTTTGATAAGATATGGGACAATCATAGTTCATGGACGCAAACACACATATCCCATAAACAATTGCAATATATAATACTGCAAAAATTATCTTCCAAACAAGTTTAGGATTTAAACCAATAAATCTAAATACAAGAAGATGAGCATGTTGGACATAGCTATGTGTAATCACAATAATGGCTATTCCAAACTCTAGTTATTCTTCTAAACAAAACAAGAAAAAAGTAGAAGATTTACTAGACACATAAGCTAAACAAGCTAAATCAAAACCAGACTCATATGCCAAAGCCGGACACGAACTGAAGTCAAATGGACTGTTCTGGATCCTCATGAGTCTTGAGATTTTCAAGCTTGTGAACGACAGAATCCTCTGCAACTTTGAGAAGAACATTATTATTGGGAAGTTCTTTAACACGGGTCTTTATGAGAACAAGGTCAAAATTAACCTTTTTCAACTCAGTTCTTACCACATCAAGACACTTCATAGTATCAACAAGTTGCTGCTTTGCATCCTCAAAGTTCTTAAGGAATTCAAGAACCATATCGGATGAAATCTCTTCAACCTCCTCAATATCCGAATAGGAAACAGGAGATTGAGAAAAGGATCCTTTAAATTGAACAAAGGTTCCCTTCTCTTTATCGAACTCGAAGTATATACCATTGTCAACGAAGTATTCAGGCAGATCCCAAGAGCAAGAAGAAGATGCCATTGAAAATAAGAAACCTAGAGTGAGATATCTCAACTCAATAGGAAGGGTATATAAATATATTCGAGAGATTTAGGGTTTACAGGATTAGTTTATGAGAAACCCAAAACCGTACGTGTACCTGTAAGAGGATGATTCACAAGCCCGTAACAAACTTTTAGTTTTTCAAAAAACCAAGTTTGAAACCAAAAAAAAAAAATATCTAATAAAAAGGAAGGATTAAAAAAATACTCATGTAAGAGTGCATGACTAATTATCCATCTAAGAACGATAAAAAATTAGCTAGATAATCAGAACCACTTTGCAAAGAGTATACCTATTCAATTCTCACATAACTAAGATTTTTGGTATGTTAGATATCAACCTTGTGATTAATTTACACAAGTATGAGTGTTTAGCTCATTAAATGACTGTCGTCTTTGTTTATCCTTCTTTCTTAGATTGGTACTCAACTCAGAGAAGTAAGGTTTGGCTAGTTCAGCATATCTATCAGAAGATATTCTCTGAGGACTAAATCTAGGACCTCTTGCAATCGGTTCAAGAGGATCAAAATAGATAGGGGTCCATTTTCTAGACTTCAATTTACCAGTTTTATAAGCACGGGGAATGCTTTTAGTAGCACAAGAATTTATACCACTAGACTGCACTTGAACCATGTGATGACTTCTAGGAAGAAGATCATATTTATAAGGATTCTCGTATTATGTGGATATGCGATTCACTGCATTAGTCGACTGACTATTTGTTCCATTGACAGTGGAAAGAAGCAAATTGTGAAGTTTAGAAATTTGTTTCCTCCTGGCAAAACAATGGATAACATAGTGATTCTTTTTCCCACAAAATGTACAGATTCGTGGAGGAGAAGCAATAATTGGCACCTGTTTTAACTTCATATGTAGGATCAGAATATTGCAACACCAACACTTCTGCGAAACTCATAAACGTTACGTAGCGAAGTCGTCGCAGACGAATAAAATAAGTGACGCGATGGATGACGACAGCTAGAACACGAGAAAGGTGTGAAGACCTAGCGAGATCTAGGAGTGTCGCGAGATTATACATTTGTACACTTGCGACACTTCGCAAATCGTTCCCGAAAATAAAGGACAACTTAGCTGTCATCCATTATGTAATGCCCTATATAAAGAGCCGAATAGGCCTATTGTGAGGGAGATCTTTTTTCGAGTGTTGAACAAGTCTTTAAGAGAGAGAAAGTTTATAGTGATTGTATTTTCTTTAGCTCTTTTCCATTTTATCTTGTAAACATTCAAGAAATTAATCAACAAAAATTATAATTGTTCATCTTCAATGGATTGATTGTGTGGATTCTTGTGAGGGGTGTAGTGTAGGATTTCCTGCAACTACATATTGGCGCTAGAAACAGGGAGAGAGTGAAGATTAACATCGTGATTTGAAAGAATTTGGAGTAATAGGGAAGGAATTTCATATAATTTTCAACAATTTATTGAAATTGAGAAATGGCTAGAAAAAGATATGCATCAGAACAACCAACAACTGTTAGAAGGAGTAGGAGACTTGCTGGAGAAGGGAGAAATGAAATGGGGGAATCCTCAAGAATGAACACAAGAAATAATGAAGAAAATCAAATTCAATCACCAATTCAACCAGTACCGAATTGAATTGTGGATTATGATAGAGTAAGCGTGCATACTTGGAGATCAGACTCTGTGGACGAAAAGGGGGAAGAACAACAATTGATAAACAATGGACAAGAGGAGAGAGACCAAGAAGTGATTAGAGAAATAATTCATGGAAATGAAGAGATCACAGCATTAGAGACATTGAGACAAACAATACATGAAGAAAGGCGATTAGAAGCAGAGGAACGTGCAAATTTGACAAGGCAAAATCATGAGTTGAGGATGGAAAATATGAGATTACAAAACAGAAGGTCGAGAAGCACTACAAGGTCAAGCTCAAGATCAGTTAGAGAGGAAAGAAGGAGAACTTTACCTATAGAAAATGCTAATGAAGAAAATCGAGAGGAAGTGCAAAATCCAGGCGAAGAACGTTGTGAAAGAAGAGAAATAATGGAAGATCGCTATATCCCACGTCCCGAGACTCTTCAAAATGGGCAAAATAATGGAAATCAAGGAAATAGGCAGCGTTTGGGGCGGAATAGTCCAGGTGATAAAGAAAATCAGGAAGAAGGAAGAAGAATATTGCATGGGAGAGAAGCACAGAGGAAGCAAAAAGAAATTGAGGATGAAATTGAAAGACACTATGTTGAGCAAGCACGTCTAGCTTGCAAAAGATAAAGATTGAGAACAGAAATGGAAGAATAGGAGTTACAAGAGGCAATTCGCCAGAATAATCATGATAATAGAGAAAGAAGGAGAGAACAAAATCGCAACAATGGTAACATCAATGAAGAGTATGAAAGAGTACAAAGGAGAATCGGAAGGCAGCAAAGAAGAGAAAATGATAGGTATAACGGTGTGCGAATTCAAGAGAGGGGTGAAAGAGGAGATCGCAGAGAATGACAAGAAGAGAATGATGAACAAGAAAGTCAAAACAGACATGAACGCAGAAGAAGAGAGGCGGAGTTAAATAGACCAATGGAGCCAAACTCTGGTGTAAATGAACAAATTCTGAGAGAATTGGCGGAAATGAGAGGAATGTTAAATAATAAAAGGGGAGGAGGTAAGAGACAATTGGATGAAGCCATAGAAGAAGCTGCGAAGACTCCATTCACATAAGAAGTACAATTAGGAGGAATACCCCCAAAGTGCAACTTACCTACGTTAACCAGCATTTTCGATGGAACAACTTGTGCGATACAACATATCAAAGCTTATGTGAGATATATGTTAAAGTGGGAGAACCATGATGCTATATTGTGCAAATATTTTGCATCAAGTTTGACAGGAGAAGCTTTGAAATGGTTTGAAAGATTACCGAGGAATACAATAACATCTTTCAATCATTTGCAGCCTATATTTTTAGGGGCATACATAAGTAATAACTCCTCGCGACCTGGTATTGAAGATGTATTTGGGTTAAAATAAAGGATTGGTGAAAGTTTGAAGCATCTAACAGTGAGATGGAAGACAATGTGCAGTGATATGGCTGGTCGTGTGGATGAGAGATATCTCATTTTATCATTCATTAACGCTATGTTCGCAACTAATCTGCTATATATTCAAATTTTTAGAATCAAGAATACAATCACAATGACTGAGTTGCGAGAACTTCAAGAGGAGTACATTGCTCTAGAGGAAAAGCAAAACGAGATGGAATCATACCCCGTTGTGAACACAAGTTCAAAAGCTGCAAATGAAAGTTTGTTACCTAAACTAATAAACACAGTGGCGAGCACCTCGCAGGGTCTACAAGAAATGATAACGGATGATGGTCAGCGAAAGTTGGTAGCCATGGGGAGTCGTGATCAGGGGGAATTTGAGAGAGAGAGAAACTTCTATAACCGTGGAGGAAATAACAAAATTCAAAGACTTGATCAGCCGCAAGAAACTTATGGAAGTCAGAGGCAGAGTTATCATAGAGGACAGCGAATCCACAGGGTAGTCTGGGAATAAATCAAGATGCCACCATTGAATGCTAGTGTGGAAAAAATATGGGAAGCTATAATCTTAATGGAAAATATACCTGCGCCATGGAACATGGGAAGTGAGCCACCTCCGAGTGACAGAAGTCATGAATTTTGTTATTATCACCATTTTCATGGACACTCCACAAACGATTGTAAAATGTAAAAAGAATCATCCTCAGAATGATAGACCAAGGGAAACTAAATCAATTTCTAAAAAATCAACCTCAATCTCAACCATTACCACCACCGCCAGAAATTCACAGAGTAAACACAACAAAAGGAGGAGAAACGTTTGTGATAGAAGTTGGATCGAAAGCCAAGAATTTGTCTTGCAACTCTATTGTACATTCGTACAGGACAGTAGAAGATTTTCATGATAGTGTTATCAGTAGAGTTTTCGCAAGAGATGCTGATAATAGAGAAGTAATGAACATCGCGAATACATCGCCACTAAAGCAATGGCAAAAGCAGATTATTTCTTTTACCGCAGAAGAAGTACCTGAGGGTGTAGATATGCATGACAACCCATTAGTGGTAAGATTGGAGATTAACCCAAAACCTGTTGATGATGAAGATGATGAGGCAGAAAATTCATGGGCAATCAATAGAATCTTAATCGATCTTTTGGAAGCTCGTAAATATCCTTTTTATCATACTTACAAGACTATGGGAGGGAAGGACGAAGATCTAATACCTTCAACGTATAAGATCTATGGTTTCAACGGTACTGCCAACAAGCCTAAAGGAGAAGCTCATATGCGAATACCGCTGAAAGGATTATCAACTGAAATTTTGTTCTGCATAGTCGATGTGGAATCTCCCTATAACGCATTGATTGGGCGACCTTGGTTACATGAGATTTTGGGTGTAGCATCGACTTATCACCAGTGCATCAAATTTCCTCATCCCACGGGTGTCGGAGTCATAAAAGGAGATTGGGTTGAGGGACATAAGTGCTGTGAAGTTGATGTGGAATCTTTCAAGGAAAGAGCTTCTCAGAAGAAGAACTGGAAGCAAAACATCAAAAATGAACAAAGAAGGGAAAGACTAATGGTGGATGCAATAGAGGTGAGAGAAGAAAATACGTTGCGAAACCAATGCCTGAAGAAAGTTGGAAATTGTGATGATTTTGCAAAAGGGAAGGCAGTATTAGGAAATTTGAATAATGAAGAAGTAGAGAGCAACATAAGTAAGAGGCGAAATGAGTGAATAGTTGATTCTAGACTTGCGAAGGTTGTAAAAAAAAAAATTAACTTTTGAGTGATAAAGACAGGTTGAAGATGCAAAGACTATGATAATCGAAAAAAGAATACGCGAAGCTTTCGCAGGAATTTGAATGATAAAGACAAGCTGAAGATACAAAGACTATGATAATCGAAAAAAGAATACGCGAAATTCTCGCAAAAGTGATGACAAGAAACAATCTAAAAACAATGACATATCAGAATGGGACGAACCTGCTATGGCGTACACCCTAGTTCGCGAAAGAAATTTCGTAAGAGGAAAATGTAAGACCTAAAGTACGTCATAAAAGGGGGTATCTGTTAACATGGCTCAGGGAAAAGGTTACACCGCCCCTGGAACCTGGGTCATGGAGATTTGGGGTCAATAAAGCCCATCCAGGAGAGATACCTTGGATTTCCAACTATATATATAAGGTTATACCCTGGTTGGACGACCGAGGGTCTCTTCTAAGGAGTCGAGCGTATGATCAAGGCGCGAGGTACACGGTTGAGCCAAGAGTGCCAGGGCATTTGAAGTGTCTCGGCCATTCTTGGCAAGTCTTGGCATATGTTGCACTCGGCCCGAAGAAAACTCCACTTAGGGTGCAGTCTCGTAACCATAAGCCATATAGGTAAAAGGGATAAGAGGCTGCGAAAACAACTGGTTGTTGTTAAGACCGGATGGGAGGAGCTAGTATTGTATGGCCGATGTACGCCTCCTTGAAGGGGCAACCAGGGAGATGATAAGGGAGGCACCCTCCATTAGGGAGCTGATAAGTGTCTTAAGACGCAAATTTCATGAGGCTTTATTTTCGCAAGAAAATTTAGGCTTGTCATATTTGTGCGATGATCCTGAAGAGGCAATAATACAAAAGACAAAGATAAGACGAGATCAAGGGTTCAGTACATGAAAGTGTAAGGACGTCCTGCGATTTCGTCGCAAGACGGCAATGTCATGGGGCTTTATTTTCGCAAGAAAATCTAGGCCTGTCATATTGTCGCAATAAAATTATCCTGCAGAGGCAACAATACTAAGAAATGATAAGGAAAAATCAATGGGTCTTTACATGAAAGTGTAAAGACGTCCTGTGATTTTGTCGCAATGACAAGAGGTGGCGCAATAAGACCTTTAACTAGGAAGGCAAAATAAGACCACACAAAAGAAAAAGAAAAAATGAGATCTTGAAAACAACCAAGAAACATTGTCTCGCGAGAATTCAGCAGCAACAGTTGCGAGACTGAGGCATGTTATCATCTAAAGGTTATTTGCTTAATCTTTCATTTGAAAACAAATAACAGAGGCAAGTATGGGAATGAATAGATTGAGAATATGTTATTTATTTTCATATGATAGATTTACGCACTCACAATATATTCTATATTGCAAAAAAGAATTGCTTTTTTAACATGTGCAGAAAGGGACAACAAAAGTAGAATTTGTATTTGGAGATCCAAGAAACTTACAATAAGAGATTATAAAAATGGAAGATTAAAGGGATAAATGTACAGATGTTACAAAAAGAGAAAGAAGAAAATGGAGCTATTTCTTGTGTGATTCTTCTTCAGATCCTTCTACTTCATTATCTTCATCGATTCTTCTTCGCTAGCATCGCTATCGAGATATCCAAAGAAGGCATGTTCTCAGGAATTTCGTCAAGAAGACAAGGGTATGAAGAATGAGGGATACTGTTGTCATCGCAGATTGTCTTAATAGTTTGATTGCGAAAGAGAACAGCATCATTTTTGAAGTTCGCCACAGTAATTTGTAGTTGCTTCTTCAACTTGGAATACTTGTCATTGCGAAGAGAGAAGTCCTTTGCAATTTGCTCTTTTTCGGATTCAAGTTCTTCAATTCTTTTCTGAAATCTCTTCTCACCTCTGCGAACGTAGAACAATAAATCAGCAACTTAATAACAGCTTCATATATAATAAACAATTAAGTAAAGAGGAATGATCAACACCCTTCTCTATCAGAAATCATATCCCTAATCAAGGCTGTATGCTCAACTTGAAGACTAACATTAACACCTAAATTATTTCTGGCGTCATCTAGAACTTTCGCAGCCCAAGCGAACTCATCGTCACTGTTTATGAGAAGAAGGGAACGAATTTTATTCTCTCTTTCGCTAAGAATAGTATTTTGGCGAATGGATTCATCCCGTTCAACTTGAACTTCAAGAAGAGTTTTTTGAAATTTTGCTAATGTTTGGGCACCTTGATTAGCAATGCGATCTTTGTCATCTATAAGATCACTAACCTTCTTCCTTAAAGTACTAATTTTCTCTTGGGAACTAAGGTGTAGGTGTTTAAGTTGGTTGGCTAAACTTAAACTAGATCTATGATCAGCTTCTAAGAGATGGAATTTGGATTGAAGTTCATTTAGAGAAAGATGTTTGATTCTGTCATTTGAAAAGCTATTTAAAGAATCATTGAGATGGGCAAGAAGAGCATCGTTATCCATAGACTCGGGAAATGTGTGAAGAAGAATGGCTTCATCAGAAAGGTTATAAACGTCTGCGAAAATGATAAGTCAGATAAAGAAAAATAAATGACAGAACAAAAGCAAGAAAAAGAGAAGAATTTTATACCATAAAGTTGTTGATTAGCATTTTGAAGGCTAGATATCTTGTCCTTCTGAGAACAAGACTCAACTTCCAATTGTTTGTTCTTTTCACGAAGAGTAGCAGTTTCATTGACAAGTTCTTTATCTCTCTTGCGAAGAGAAACAGGTTCATCTTCCAATTCTTCATTCTTCTTCTTCTTAAGTTGAAGGTTTTTCTTTTCGAGACTGTTGCGCCTTTTCTCGAGATCTGAGGCAACAACAAAGGAAGCTCTCCCAGACTATAAAGGAAAATAAATAAATTGTCAAGATGAGGTTTATAATTGAAATCATGCAGAAATAAGGAAATATAGATATACCAAGGCACTAAGTGCGTTTAGGAAGCCGGGAGTCCTTTGCTCTAGAAACTCCACGAAAAGAATCATCATCCTCAAGTAAGGAGCATCGCGAGATATTTGCGAGAGCTTCGCATGTGGCAGAAAAATGATCATATCCAATTCCTTGCATAGAATCAGAGAAAACACTAGATAGTTGCGCCATAGCAGATTCAACTGGATGATTCTCCTTCGCAAGAGAGGTATCAACATCATCATTATCTTCATCGAGCTCTCATTTGGATTGAGGACCTGGAATGAGAAGAAGAATGGATTTTCCGTTTTTAGAAGGTGGAGCAGCAGATTTCTTACGGCGAAGAGGAATTTTACTCTTTCCTTTAGCTTTGCGACTTAGAGAAATATCCTCTTCTTCAACAACTTCAACGCCAACCTTCGCACACGAATGAAGATAAGAAACAGAGGCAACAATATTGTTAAAAATAATGAAGAAAAGTATTTCTTACTTCATCCGTGATCGACTGGAGAATTGCCAGATTACTCGCCTTAGGATTTCTCTCGTAACTTTTTCTCAATTTAACAATCTGAAAATTTCGCAAGATTAGTAGATGTAAAAAGAAGTAATAATTAGAAACTGAGCGAAATTCGGGAAGCACACCTCTTTAGCTTTCTCGGGCCAGTTAAATACCCAAGGTTGATAGTTGGCGAGGTTCGCAGGAGTACATTCGAACCTAAAATATAAGGTCCATTCAAGAATAGTGGAAAGACACACCATTTTTCGTCTTTAGAATGGCGAGGAACATTGTTCTTGCCAGAATGCCAATCGATATCTTGCATAAGTACTTTGTCGTTTGGGGATATTTTCTCTTCTTTTCAAATGTGCACCCAATGAGTTCTATCGTTCTTCATGTTTATTACTTCATAATTCTCAAAGGAACTCTCTCTCTGAATACTTCTCAGCGAATATCTCTAAATCTACAAATTTAGGATCTCTGACTGCATTAGAATAGAGAGACCCCTTACCAGCGCCACGATTGGCGAACTCAAGCATTAAGCGGATACAATCTCCACTTAATTGGTAAACAACTAGCGAGAATTTTTCATGAGCAAGAATTTCATAAAATAAAGGAAGTTCAGGGTTGTAGAGAGGAATGGGAAGGCCGGCGAGAATCTGACCTAGCGAGAGTATGATCTTTTGATTATCACAACAATGATCAGTAAATAATTTGGCGAAAAGAATAGATGAAGATTCTTGATGGGGAATAGTGGATAATGTGAAACCTTTCTCTTGTAAATCCTTTTGAGCCTCTCCCAAGAGAACTTCATATCTACGACCAGGTGGAGCCATTTTCAGAGTATGGGAATGATTAAGGAGTTGAAGATCAAAGGAAAAAGAAAATTTACTGAAAGCGAAGCGGAAGTTACGGAGGAGAATTGAAGAAAAATTGCAGAGAGAAAGTAAAAAAGAAGAAAGAGAAGATGAGAAAACTATATATAGAGAAGAATTCTCGAGAAGATAAACGCATTTAATGCGAGAAGAGACGTGAATGGTTGAGAAGTAACGGTTGAAAGAGACGTGTCAAAAAATGGGTGGAGAAGAGACACGTATTATAGATTTAGTGTAAAAGTATGAAGTCAAATCGCCAAACAGATAAGGATGAACAGTTGTGGCAGTTTGAAAATAATAATTCTCATGACATTCTCTCCTTCGCAGAGAAGACATGAGAAGAGGCAAGATGTAGGATCAGAATATCGCAACACCAACACTTCTGCAAAACTCATAAACGTTACGTAGCGAAGTCGTCGCAGACGAATAAAATAAGTGACGCGATGGATGACGACAGCCAGAACACGAGAAAGGTGTGAAGACCTAGCGAGATCTAGGAGTGTCGCGAGATTATACATTTGTACACTTGCGACACTTCGCAAATCGTTCCCGAAAATAAAGGACAGCTTAGTTGTCATCCATTATGTAATGCCCTATATAAAGAGCCGAATAGGCCTATTGTGATGGAGATCTTTTTTCGAGTGTTGAACAAGTCTTTAAGAGAGAGAAAGTTTATAGTGATTGTATTTTCTTTAGCTCTTTTCCATTTTATCTTGTAAACATTCAAGAAATTAATCAACAAAAATTATAATTGTTCATCTTGAATGGATTGATTGTGTGGATTCTTGTGAGGGGTGTAGTGTAGGATTTCCTGCAACTACAACTTCATAGCCATATGAGAAGATTCTAAGTTATGTAAACTTTTCTTGACACAATCTTCTTCTGGAGAGCATCTCGTCATGTACTGTGATTCGTGAGAATTACTTTGTACAGAGGAGTTTCTCCTTAAGACAAAGTTTTCCTTTTCCAAGATCTGCACTGTTCATGGGCTAGACTCAGATATGATTCTAGTTTCTCTTTCTCGACACGAAGTTTGTTAAGATATGATAAATGAGTCTCGATCAAACGTTTCTCTCTAATTGAGTCTTCCTTGACAATTTCTTCAAGAACACTAATCTTTTCACGCTGTTGAGTAGTTTCTTGGAGAAGTTTTTCAATATTCTTAGAGAAGGACTCAATGATGTTGTAGAGTTCATGCTCTCGATCAAGAGACTTTTCAAATTCATCAATCAGATGATCATGATCCTGGAAATCAATAATCTCAGCAGCGTTTTTTGAGATTATGGTGAGCTCCATTTCAGCTTTTGTCATCGTGCCTAATGTCTCATCGGAAAGAGATGTGTTGACACAAGGTGGAATAATCTTCTTACCTCGGGATTCGGAAGAATCAGCTAAGGAGTAATCCTTTGAGGTATTCCCAAGACATTTGGCATACTTAAAAGCTATTGAAGACATCTTGGTATGCGTAGAAGAGATATTATCCTCCGACTCAGATTGCAACAAACACAGACTTGTAAGGTCTTAAGCGTGTTTACCTGCTCTGATACCAATTGAAAAAGCGGGGGTCTAACAACCACACCCAATATTTCGCTTAGCAATCTGTATGGACAAACTCCAATATACTTTATAGAGAATTAAGTAGACAGTCAGACTCAATCTAGATAAAAGTATATCAACGAGTTTATATCTCAATCTCTCGATTTGATCTTTACTCAAGCAAATAGAAATCTGCGAGTCTTTATCAAAGAGGGATAACTTGGATGGTACCAAAGACCAATATCCAAGTGCCAGTCAATTTAAATCAATAACCAAAAGGTCGGATATTCTAATTGATTGAACAATGCACAACCTGTGATATTTCAATTATATAAACAAATATAATGCGGAATAGAAATAACACAGACACCAGAATTTTGTTAACGAGGAAACCGCAAATGCATAAAAACCCCGGGACCTAGTCCAGATTGAACACACACACTGTATTAAGCCGCTACAGACACTAGCCTACTACAAATTAACTTCGGTCTGGACTGTAGTTGAACCCCAATCAATCTCATACTGATCCAAGGTACAGTTATGCTCATACGTCTCTGATCCCAGCAGGATGCTACGTACTTGATTCCCTTAGCTAATCTCACCCACAACTAAAAGTTGTTACGACCCAAATTCGAAGACTTTAATAAACAAATTTGTATCGCACAGAAAACTCTATATAATAGATAAATCCGTCTCCCACGAATAAACCTATGAGTTTTGTTCCGTCTTTTGATAAATCAAAGTGAACAGGAACCAATCAATAATCCGGACGTATATTCCCGAAGAACATCCTAGTATTATTTATCACCTCACAATAATCTTAATCGACGCAGCGAAAAAAGATATTGTGGAATCACAAACGATGAGACGAAGTGTTTGTGATTTCTTTTCTATCTTGCCTATCGAAGATATAAATCTCTAGCCAATTATTTCAATTGTACTCATACGATAGAAACTGCAAGATCAGATCACACAACTACAAGAAAAGTAGTATCCGTCTGGCTTCACAATCCCAATGAAGTTTTTAAGTCGTTAACCTGGTTTTAGAAGAAGAAAACCAAAGGTTAAAGGAGAAACGACTCTAGCTTAGCACACTAGTATCACACGCAAAGTGTGGGGATTAGGTTTCCCAGTTGCTAGAGTTCTCCCTTATATAGTCTTTCTAATCAGGGTTTGCAATCAATGTTAGCTTAGTAACAAAACATTCAATATTAACCGTTAGATGAAAACCTGATTAGATTCAAGCTAATATTTCTCAACCGTTGGATCGAAAACTTAGCTTGTTATACACAAACGAAATGTTCAATTTTGGGTTTATGAACCGTACCCAAACATTAACATTTGTTGGTTCAACAATAGTCAACCAAATGGTTAGCCATATGAACACTCTCATATCAACCATATTCTTCTTCACCATAACTAGTTCAAATGACTCAAATGAACTAGTTAGAGAGTTGTTCAATTGCTTAGATCTTATGTAACTACACAAGACACAATCGAAGCAAAAACGGTTTGATTCACTCGAATCGGTTCATGAACTTTATAGCCACGGTTTGGAAAATTATTCCTTAGTTTATATAAACATTAGTTCAAGAACAACTGGTTTTAGATATAACCTACTCAAGTTCGCGGACTGGGTTCGCGGACTTAAGCTCATGGAAGGAGTACACAAACTCTAGCAGAAATTCTCGGGTCGAGAACTTCCGCCAGTTCGCGGACTTGGCTTGCGCCACTTCCATTTCTCTTGATCAACAAAGTTCGCAAACTTTGGTTCAAGGAATAAGGACTTATACATATATGTATTTCCACAAAAATACTTATATCCTACCAATGGTTATGTAATCTAAACTCTTATTTCAATCATTGACACATTCTCAGAGAACATTATATAACCGTTATTCACAGGCCATTTTTCGTCAGAGAAATTTCCAAAGTGATTGAAACATATCATGACTTTCGTCACTAGGTAAAGATGAATTCGGTTAAACCGAAAGCTTACCAACACATATTTCGAGAAATAGATAGGCGAGTTAAACTCGGCTCGAAATAGCAAATGTGTATAATGAAAGTCTATATGTCTAAACGACTTTTGTCTCAAGAGTAGGAGATAGAGTAAATAGACTTTTAAGTGACAGATAAGTTCAAGTCTCCACATACCTTTTAGTCGATCAAGTTCCACCGGTTCCTCGAGTAGTCCTTCGTCTTGTATGATGATTGCCATGGAGTTCTTGAGCTCAACTACACTTCCTATCCTAGTCCGAGACCTTTAGCTACATAGGCTAGAAATCAAGACTTATAGTTTTGATCACTGACATTGACAAACATGCTTGAGATAGTAACGCATGCGAGTTCGACCGAGCAATGCTCTAACAGAAGGAATATATGTGATGAATATACATCTTCAGTTAATGATTCAGATGATTCAATGGAAGACAAGTCTACTTTGGATGTCTCAGATGAGTCTACTACATATTCTCTATCCACTTCAATTTATGATTCAGAACTTGAGT
This sequence comes from Papaver armeniacum, assembly GCA_023531295.1. Taxonomy (NCBI): domain Eukaryota; kingdom Viridiplantae; phylum Streptophyta; class Magnoliopsida; order Ranunculales; family Papaveraceae; genus Papaver; species Papaver armeniacum. Next base: position 130,289 of record JAJJWW010012132.1, read on the forward strand.
ATGATACAGAGTTTCTTGATCTCTTGAATAAAGAGATTCTTCAAGAGAACCTTCACTTAAAGGCCTCCTTGAAGAAAATTGAATCATCACTCCAGGCGAAAAATATTCAGATAGAGCGTCTTAATGACAAGTTCGTCAGAACCATGTATCTAAAGGAAGAAGCGATTAACACTCTCAAGTATAACCTGCAAAGGTTATCTGGAAGCTCTGACAAAATTGCAGCAATGTTATTTGGTCAGAGATCCTTTGGAAAAACAAATGGTTTGGGGTTCAAAAGCAAAGCTCAAAGTTCAAAGTTTTCCACTCTGACTAATCAAGAAACAACAACTGTTGATTTTTGTGTTAAACAGGAAGAGTCACATAAAGACGAAAAATCCTCATTAACTTGTTCCTTTTGTGGACATTCGAAGCATGATCAGAATACTTGTTGGAGATTCAAAAGGAGCAATTTGAGAATCACCAAACTTCAAAAGAACATGCAGAAAATGAATCTGGATCAGGATAACCAAGATCCTCTTAAAAAAATCCAGATCTAGACGAGGTAAGAAATCTGTTTACACGACAACCAGTGATAATCCACGAAAAAAATAAGAGGTGTGAGCATGTGACTCACTCTGTCACCAACTGACATTGGTGACGTCCACATCCTCATTTTTAGCTTGGGAAAAATGAGGTTTGCACTAAAAATGACTCAAGATGTTGTTTTTTGTAGATCCTTTTCTTATATTTTTTAAGAAAATATTTTTCTAAAAGGATGGAAGGTGGATAACTAATCCTGAAAAACTTATTCAATGTCTTCTAGGGTTTAGGGTTCATAAATCCGGTTTTTATTTGTGTCATCTCTTTCTCATTTCTGTTCAAAAGATACAATCTCATGGCTCCTGTGACTAGAGGAATCTCAAAAAGAAATGCAGTTGAAGTAGTTAATGTGTATCTTTGTGAAGGAATCTCTTCCTCAAGAGTAAAGAAAGCGAAGTCGACAATCGTTGAAGAAGGTTCTTCCTCTAACTGTCTCTTGTTTGTTTGTTATTATAATGATTTTAGAGGCATGGTGAAAGATTTCATCAACAAGAGAAATGATTTAAAATCTCAAATCGTTTCCTCTTTGGAAAAGATAACTCACTGTGAACAAATTTTGTCTCTAACCAAGAACACCTAGGGTGAACTAAAAAGAGAACTTAGTGAGTTAACTGACATTTCTGAGGACCTAGAGGAATTGAATGATCCTGTAATCAATATTCAATAATGAGAAGGAATTCTCTGTAGATACTCTAAGAAAGCTCTATAACATCTAGTAAATCTTCTATTTTCTTGTTTGTTTAGAAGAATAACTAGAGTTTGGAATAGACATTATTGTGATTACACATAGCTATATCCAACGTTTTCATCTTCATGTTTTTAGATTTATTGGTTTAAATTCTAAAATTGTTTGAAAGATGATTTTTGCAGTATTAATCTTTATGGTTTTATATATTGCAACTTGTTATGGGATATGTGTGTTTGCGTCCGTGAACTGTGATTGTCTCATATCTTGTCAAAAGTTAAGTCCTTTATATGTCGATATGCATGTGTTGATAAAAGAAGGAATGAACTTTCGACAAATACAAAAGTTAAGCCTATTATGTCAATTATTGATGGAAGATAGGTTAAAATCTTTTTTTACAAGGATTATGTCTATTGTATGTCATTGTGCAAATGGTGATGGAAAATAGAATGAATCCTTGTGTATTCCACGGTATTAGGTCGATCTCTGATCCACAATTGGTGTATATACTTTGTTGTTCCATAAGGTGTCTTATGTTGAGCTCTATCAACTGAGTTATTGTTTGTCTTAGTTGTTGCTCCGTGAGGTACTTTATGTCGAGCATGTTCAACTAAATTAATCATCCTTGTTTGGTTATTTAGTTGTTGCTCCGTAAGTTCTCTTATGTCGAGCATGACCAATTAAATTGATTACTTTTTATGGTTAATTTGGTTGTGTATTTCCGATTAGATTAATTATGGGTTCTCTTGTGATTAATGTAGTTGAGTATTTTTGAGTCTCCATAAGTTCGCTTATGTTGAGCATTTCCGATTAAATTAATCATGGGTTCCCTTGTGGTTAATTTAATTGAGTATTTTGGATTCAAATTCATACTTGTATGTGATTTGTTATGTCCAAAAAAATCCGTCTTTTCTTTTGAAATTAAGTTCCCTCTTGTTGTTCTCTCGGGAATGACATATTATGGGGGAGAGTTCTTAATTGAACTTGTGCTTAATTGCCAAATCTTTATGGGGAGTGCGGTTGTGGAATATTGTAGGGGTTATCTTGTATCTTTATAGACTCCTTGATGAATGAATTTAGCTTCGGCTATATGATTGCATCTAACTAAGATGATATGTGCTTTCTTTTGGTCATGAAATGTCTCTTTCGGAAATTTCATTAGGATCCCGTTTGCGTACCTTTGCCAATTTTATTGACAAAAAGGGGGAGAATTAATATGTAGTTACACTACAAATACATATGGTTTTTGGATCATTATGTAAGGGGGAGTGGTTTCCATGTGAGATGGAGTATTGACTAAGGGGGAGTGATACATATCACCATAGTATTGTTGTCGAAGTTGTGATACAATTGAACTTTGATACTATATAATGATACTATGACACTGTATAACAATGATTGAGAACTCTTGTTTTCTCGTTGTTATAGCTACGGATTTTCAACAACGATGATGCTGAACTTACAACCTTTGGGATCATTGGAGTACTTGGAAGTGACGAAGATTTCGAGTAATTGTGAAAGATTAGGTATGTGGAATAGGAGCTACAAAAGTTAATTCATTTATTTTTGTATTTCATATGTATTGATAGTTTTGTCACTAAAATTGACAAAGGGGGAGATTGTTAGAGCATTGCTCGGTCGAACTCGCATGCGTTTCTATCTCAAGCATGTTTGTCAATGTTAGTGATCAAAACTATAATTCTTGATTTCTAGTCTACTATAGCTAAGTCTCGGACTAGGATAGAAAGTGTAGTTGAGCTCAAGAACTCCATGGCAATCATCATACAAGACGAAGGACTAATCAAGGAACTGGTGGAACTTCATCGACTAAAAGGTATGTGGAGACTTGAACTTATTAATAGACACATTTTTTGTGTCTAAGTTGTCCTCAATTTTCTCTATGTTGGTGCTCGATTTTGTACTTATTACGGTGTTTTGTGTGTTTGTAGGTATTTTTGGGAAATAAACATTTTTGGAAAAATCGGCTCGAAAAATTATGCGGAGCACCCCCGGAGGACATTTGCTATGCGGACTCTCACTTTGGTTAAGGGGTACCTCAATTACTAAGGGGCACCTCAGTTGGGCACCTGCTATTCGCACTCCCGATTTGGTTAGGGGGAGGTCATCCCCAACCTTTCCAATTCCAGTTTTGGCAGGAAATCAGGTTTCAATGGCTGCAAAATTAGGGTTTGTGTTTTAGGCAAGTTTTAGAGAGACTCAACGGCTGAATTTTATTGGGTTTGTTCCTATGGGCTTAACAGGCGTGGTATGATCGTTAAAATCTATCCAGTTTGGCTGGATAATCAATTTTGAGAAAAATCAGAGTTCACGAGAAAACCCGAGTTTTCTTCACTCTCTTCCTGTGACTGCAACATGTTGACTCGATCGAGATACAAGTTTTAACCAATTTGGAGTGTGTCTGCTGAGTAATATCTCACGTACAGAGAGAATAAGGGAAGTTGTTGGTAAAACATGGAAGTATGGAGTTATTCACGGGATATCATAATCTCCGTGAGTTTGAGACGTGCACTGCTCGAGTTTGGAAGAATTGGGACGCTGTATGGAGTGTGCCGAGCAACAACAGGTGCGTGAAGGAGATAAGTAAGGATAGTTGACAGCATCAGGCGCGTGCAAAGAAACAGAAAAAGGAAAGAAAAATATTCCGAGAACTGCATTCACTCCTAGAATATTTTCTGCATTTATTGCGAGATATGGAGGTGTTGTGAGTATAAATAGAGTTTCCTGAAGTCAGAGAAGGGAGTCGAGAGTTTGGGAGAGAAATAGCACGTTGTAGAGATAGTTTTGATCATCAACATAGAGGAAGAGAAGAAGAAGCACAGTCTACACCAAAAGACCGTCCTTCTTTAGCGTCTTATATTGTAACCTTAGCGACTGTTTTCTGTGACAGTTTCTAAGTATCGTTTCCTTCTGTGGCGCTTATTCTGTATCGTTTCTGCATTATTCATCTTGTGAACAATTTTTGAGCAATGAAAAATCATTTTGAGCGTGTTTCCTACATGATGAGCGGCTAAAAATTCCCGGTGACCAAGGCAACGGAGGAAACTATTCTCTTATGCATGATTGGTAATTTTCTTTTATAATTTCAATTATTATTAATTTAATTTAATTCACTAAGATCACTTTAATATATGTTTTTATAAGATGAAAATGGTTTTCTTAATTAGTTGTGAATCAATTTGATGTCTTATGCTTAGAAATAATTCTTTGATAATTCATGCTTAGGGATTACAATTTAATGTTTGGAAACCTTACAGATATTAGTGAGTTAATGTGAAACAGGGCTTAATAATAATTCTGGAAATAATTTTTATCAACCAATCAGTTAAAAGAATAGTGGAATCCGGAGTCTTGGTCTAGTTTTAAAATCTTGATATCACTTTATTTGAGTTTATTTTTGTTTAGCTTAGAAATTTAATTTAAAAATCGAACCTTCACAAGTCTCAACGAACCTATTACTACAACATCATTGAAAATAACCATCAATCTTTGGCGTCGTTGCCGGGGAAGCAATTAGGTTTAGCTCTATTTCATTTGATTGATTTTCTATATGTTGCGTTTATTCATCTCTATATCATTTTTTATGGATTTGAGCAAAACCATGTCTAGCTAAATCTAATGTTAGGGTGAAGGATGAACTTGTAGGTTTTATTTACTCATGTTCTAAAACAAGGGTTTTCCACCAACTTTGAGCTTAATGTTATTTGTTTGAGTTTCTCTACAATGATTTATCTTCTATTCAATTTCTCATATTATATGCCATGTATAGTCTATTGTTAGGTTGATAGAGATACTCACTGAACCTTGTTATTGATTGTTTTATGAATATCCGAAGACTATGTATGCCATGTATACTTAAAACTAGGGATTTCTACCTTAGGTTGAGAACAAACAATCTTTTATGATAACTCTTGTCTACAAGTCCTTAACGAAATATATTCTGTGTGTTAGTAGCTAGGTTTGACACTATGCACAAGTAAACTCGAGATCTTGTGATAGAATATGAGTAAAAATAGCTTGCAACGGATTCCGAAGCCCTAATATTTCCACATCCCTGATTTACAATCTTTATAAATTTGCTCTATTAGACTTGTAGCTTATTATCTTGGTACAACAATCTCTGAATATTGAATTGGTTGGTTAGTTTTTGATATTGATTAGTAGTAGTTTTCACACTCCTTGAGGGAACGAACCGTGCTTGCTATTGTGTGCTATTTTTGACACCGTGCACTTGCGGTAAAACAAAGTTGGTTCTCCGACTCATCAATTTTTGGCGCTGGCGACGCAGACTTGTCTTTAGGCTAGAGTTTTTAGATTTATTTTTTTAGGTTTTTATTTATTTGTTCTACTTTACGTTTTTGGATTTTTGTCTTTTTACTATAGATTTTGGAATTTGGAGCGAAAGAAAAATTTGCCAAAGCTTTTGGTGAATACTTAAAGATTTGGAGTTAAAGACAAAGCGAAAAGAGCGAAAGAATATTAAAAAAAAAAGAGAGAGAAAATTTTATTAGATTTTGTTTTTATCTTTTAGATTTTTTTTTTAGTTTTTAGAAATTGTATTAGGATATTCTCTATTTTTATTATTTTTTATTTTTGCACTTCCCTATTTGGACTTTGGACTTGGACATTTGGACATTCTTTTATTTTTTAAACCCTACGGGAGGGTAGTTTTAAATATAAACTGTTTGCAGAGAAGGACGGCGATTACGATATCGCCTCGGCCCCTCGGGTTCGTACATGACATAGGAGTCGTGGCCCGAGTCGACTACAACGGTTCTTCGCCCGTCTGGTACGGGAGGTAAGTTTTTTGAAACACCCGCGAATCCCTTGTCAGCGGGTTACTGTATTCCTTCGTTTGCATATATGTCGAGGAACTGAAAACGGCTGCTTTAATTTCCTAATAAAGGGCAAGCCTGGCCATACAAGATAAGGGTTCGGATTTCATCACCGTTCTCTTCTTGCCCACCTTAGGAAAACGATACCAAACGCGAACCCAAGCTTAAAATACTGATTAGAACGATACCGATAGGGTAACGAGCTTAATAGGAAAGTCATTCGAAAAATATTGGTTACTCTTTTAAGCATACTTCGAAGTTCATGATGGTTTCTGTAAGTTGAATGTGCCGCCTTGTAATGTCGGTGAGGCCTTGGGTATCAAAGATCCACTGAGCTTCCCTCGTCTCTATTCAACTTACTTTAACTCATATTGATTCCAGAGGGGTTTGCTTAAATTATAACGAATTCCCTTTCGAAGGATTAGAAGCTGGTCTAGAAACAATCTAAGTGGAGCCATCATGCTTTTTGTTTGCTAGAAATCCGTAGGTTTGTTGTGGTAGAGTCAGCCTTGTTTGTGTTTTCTTAGAACTTCCCTTCATTTTAGGACTTTTCTTTTTAATTTTGTTTTTCTAGTGTATGCCTGAGGTTATTAGAGAGCGGGCTTGGAAAAGAGACAATCTAGGTCGATTGATTAGTGAAAAACCTAGTAATTCTTCTTGTGGAAGCGAGGAGCTCGAAGACTCTTCTTTTGAGAGCCCCGTTTTTGGAAACTTCGGTTTTGAGAATTTGTCTCTTCGTGAGGAAAGTACCCCTAGTACTTCACCTATGCCAGCAATGGCTACTTTGAAAGATTACATGTACCCAACTAGGACCAACCGAGCATCGTGCATTAAATTTTCAACCTCTACGGCTAATTATGAGTTGAAACCTGGTATCCTTCAGATGGTCCCTAAATTCTTAGGAAAAGACGATGAAACCCCTTACTTTCATGTTAGGGACTTTGAAGAAGTTCGTGGAACAATTAAGATTAAAGACCTTAGTGACGAAGTCTTGAAACTTAGGATGTTCCCCTTTTCCTTAAGAGATAAAGCCAAGTCCTGGATGAATAACCTACCATCTGGGTCTATAGAAACATGGGACGAACTTACTGCTGTTTTCTACTTAAAGTTTTTCCCTAAGCATAGAACCGCATCTTTTAGGCACAAAATTAGTTCCAGTGTGCAGCAAGAAGGAGAATCTCTTTATAGGTTTTTAGAGAGATTTAATGATCTTTTGTCGCAATGTCCTCACCATGGGTTCGAGAAAATGAAACTAGTTGAAATTCTTTATGACGGTTTAGACTATTAGACCAAAGCCATGGTCGAGTCTATGTGAGCTGGTTTGTTCACGAGTAAAAATGCTGATGAAGCATTCTCCTTCTTAGAAGATGTAGCTGAAAAATCCCAACAGTGGGAGTCTTATATTGAACCCCCTAAAAGACTCTTGGTTAATAGAAGTAGCACAAGTGTGGTAGATACGAGTTTTGCTTCAGATGCTAAGTTTGCTGCTTTGTCTAGAAGGTTAGAAGCTTTGGAAATGGGTCAGTCTAAAAATAGGTCCCTTGTTGAACCTAATAATAGAATTAGAGCCTCTCAAGTCTCTAGTTGTGGAGTAGAACCCGATAACTCGTTTTGGGAAGGTCAGGTTAGCGAAGAACAAGCCCATGCTGTCTATAACAACTCTAGGTTTGAAATCCTTCAGAAGTTTGACCCATACTCAGAGACCTACAACCCTGTTTGGAGAAACCATCCTAATTTCTCTTGGTCTAAAGGCCAGAATCAAGGTCAATCTAGTAATTCTCAGCCTCCCCCAGGTTTTGGTTATAATAAGAATTCTTTAGGTCAAGCCCAGTTCCAGAACCCTTCTAAGAATAGAATGACTAGCTTAGAGGAATCTCTTAGTATATTAAAAAAGATCAAGGATATGTTAACACAGATCCAGGAAATGTTAGTAAAGAGCCAGGTTAGTTTTCAACAGGAAACCAAGCAGAATTTTCAAGCTAATGCCCAGACTCTTGCTAAGTTAGAACTTCAAGTAGGTCAAATAGCTAAGACTCTAAGTGAGAGAGATGACGGAAGGTTCCCTAGTCATACTGATCCTAATCCCAAAGGGGAGAAATCGTATAATCATGTGAATTCTATTACAACCCTTAGGAGTGGAAAGAAAGTTGACAATAAGGTCGCCATGCCTAAAAGTGAACATGTTGTAGTTCACCCTTCTGAGCCAGAAAATGAGGAGACTGATAGAGTCTCTAAAGAGACCAATGAAGGTCCTAATGAGTCCGGCTTTGTTCCTAGAGCCCCATTCCCACAGCTGCTAGTTCCAACTAAGAGGGAGTCCAACTTTAATGATATATTGGAGGTTTTTAAGCAGGTAACTATCAACCTTGCATTATTAGATGCAATTAAGCAGATTCCCGCTTATGCCAAGTTTCTTAAGGATATGTGTACGCGAAAGCGAAAGCTTAGTGTCCAGAAGAAAGCCTTTTTAGCTAGTCTCGTGAGTTCTATTATTCAAAATACCACTACTCCTAAGTATAAAGACCCAGGGTCCCCTACCATTTCTTGCACAATAGGTAAATACCATATTGAGAAAGCGTTGCTTGACTTAGGAGCCAGTATGAACTTACTACCATATCATGTGTACCTTAAGCTAGGACTTAGTGAGATGAAACCTACCCAGATGACACTTTAGTTAGCTGATAGGTCCGTTAAAATTCCTCGTGGTGTGATCGAGGATGTTCTTATAGAGGTCGACAAGTTTATTTATCCAGTGGATTTTGTTATCCTAGATACCCAACTTGTCCCTGACCCAGAGAACCAGATACCGGTAATTTTAGGTCGCCCGTTTTTAGCTACATCCAATGCGATCATCAACTGTCGAAATGGTATTATGAATTTGTCTTTTGGTAATATGACTATTGAGCTGAACATTTTTAATATTAGTAAGCTACCCTATGAACTAAATGACTTGAGCATAGAAGAGGTAAACATGATAGGAACATTAGTCGAGGAGTCATTACCAAACACTATGTTAGAAGATCCATTAGAGAAATGCCTAGCTCACTTTGGGATTGATTTTGATTATGATAATGTGATTAATGAGGTGAATGCTTTGTTAGATTCAATCTCTTTGTTAGACACTAGTAATGGATGGAAACCTAAGCTCGAACTACTACCAATTTCTAAGTCTACCCTAGTTCCTTCATTAGAAGAGTGTTTATGGGTGAAAACTACTCCTGCAGAATTTGGTAATTTGGGGTGTGGATGAGGAATGAATTTAAACCTTAAACAAATGCACTGCGTGGTGAGTGCTTGTAGATTCGAGAGATCAATCTGTGCAAGTCCGGCCTAAACCAAGAAATGGTCGTTCCAGACTTGTTTCGGTCACAAAGTGAAGGAGATGGGGTTGATCTTAGGGAGGGAAGCGAAGAAGGTGTTGAGATTGTGAAGGTGTTGGCTTGCTTATGACTTGTAACAGAAAGGTGAGCAGGCTTGTGATTGATGCAAGCAAGCTCTGGGTGTTGGAATACGTTTTTTGTATTAACACTTGGTTTTATGTCTCGTCTGGACTTGTGTTGTTGTTTGAAATAGGGCGGAGAACCTATTTATACAAGTCATTGAGCCTTATTCACGTCTCTCGTGGGAAGTGGAGGAAGTGGAGTGATGGAGTAGTGGAGTTGTGCGTCGGTGCCACACGACCAGTCTTGCCCACTTCTCCGTTCATCTCTAACCGTCCATGACTTCCTAACACGTTCTTGTGATGGCGCGTTGCACGCTGCACGTTGTAAACCGCCAGACCAATACCCCAGTATGTATCCCCCCAGTTTGTGACATGATTGATGTCTGGAATGTGTGGATCGTGGATCCATGAAAGATAGCATGTAATGCTGAATTGAATAACTGTGTTATTCAGGAAGTCGATACTTGTGAAGTATCGTGTGTATTTTATGCAGGTACTGCATTATGGTGTGGTAAAGTGATGGGTAATGACGCCTCACTGACCAAATAACTCCTGACCAGGGTTGTATAACCAAGCTGGTGAAGTTGGACGGATGAGATGATCTTTGAGACACTCATCTGCGACCGTTAATGAATATTAGGGTTTTTGAAGAGGTGCGCAAGCATCACTCTTGACTTGGTCGAAACCGAGCATGGAAAGGGATTTGGAGAGAACCGACCGAGCGTGCATGTAGATAGCATGCCGGTGTACACGTCCATGTCTCACTGTCCCATGAAGGTGCGATCTAGGCCACTCAATTTCGGCAAAGAGGAGTGGTTGAGATCAATTTTGCAATAGGAAATTGATGCCGCAAAAGGCCGCGCATCATGCTTTTTTCGGCGCGCGTTCCAAGACGACCTAATTAGGTCGGTCTTGGCCGATGGGTTTGACGTGAAGATGGCGGTGGTGTTCATGCCTATACCCGAATATCCCATGAAAACGTGATCTAAGCCACTCAAATCATCCGGTGAAGTTGAGCGGTCGAGATCAGTTTGTGGTTTGGGAGGCGTGGCCATGCTAGTTTGGACGCACGTTTTGGATTAACCAGGCATGATATGCCTTGGCCGAACACGTGAGGAGGTAGATGGGCCCACGGTGGTCATCTTTGGTATGACCGGCCCTTGCTTAATCTAATCTGTGACGCTCCATTCGTGCCGGAGAAGATGGACGCGCGTGATGGCTTGAAACCCTAATTTTGGCTTTCAAAGCCGTGCGCCGTTTCTTGTTTGGGTGACGATTTGGTCACGGCCAAACATTGTTGGTCTTGACCGATTGGTCAAGTGTGTAGGCGGTCCCACGGTGATCGTGTTGACATGCTCTGGGCCCTTTAAGTCTACATCTATACCCTCCATCTATACCTGCGAAGATGGATGGTTGAGACTGCTTTGCAACACATGTAATATGCCGCAAACCCTAATTTAAGGTTTTCCGTCCATAATGCTTGGTATGAACGGTTTCTTGGCAAGCTAGGCCAATGACCGACCATGCAGGGTCGGCCGTGGGTATTCCATACCGCTTGGGGGTGATGGAATTGATGCGGGGTCATCAATCATGCTTATGGAGTTGGATGATCTGCGATCGAGATCATATCCGGACGATACGGTCGTCCGGATGCTCAATCGGGCTAGTATAACACACCGAGAGGGGCTCAATCGGGCTAGTATAACACACCGAGAGTCGGCACAGCACGGGTATTTCGTACATGGTTTCATTATAGTGCTTGGAGGTTCGTGTTACTCTGTAAGAGTAACACTCGGTCGTCATGCCACACCGATAATGAGTCTTTGGAAATACAAGGATGATATGAAATTCACGGGAAGGGATTGTTGCCACATGCTCCAACCTGGAGGAATTTCATGTATTCACGAGAATGGGATTGTTGCTACATGCTCCATTCTTGGTGAATTAAGTGAGGGAGTATCCAACACTTATAAATGGCTTTATCTTTTACAAGATGTCAGCGCATGATTTTTCCGTTTTTTTACAAATTTAACCTTAAACGAAAATCCACCATCAACATTAAGTCCCCTGCCTAGCACATAATGGTTACACTATTGTGTGGTAGGCATGAGATGGTGACATATACAAACGTAAGAAGACAAGATAAAGAAAGTCTACCGGAGGGTTTTCGGCCGTGGGTAATCCTCCATACCCGTGTGATCACGAGGCCTTGACAGACCGGCTTCCTCCCTTAGGTGCTTGAGCTAGGGGTAGGATTCTTCTTCACTGGAACTCCGGTGTGGGTGCTTTACACACTTTCTTAGGTTGAATCGCTAGAATCCGGATGACCTTCGATTCTCGATTAGGGTTCACAAGAAAGCCCGACTCGGTCGGTGTTGAATCCTCATTCATCGGGCGCCGCAATCGTTTTAGGGTTTCCTCAGCATATATGCAGGTGTAGAGAATTTTGAACCATTTTTACGTTTTTTGCAGTAGAGCTTCCTTGCTAAAACTTTGTTTCCCCATCATGTCTAATAACAGTGGATCGTCTTCTTCATACCATCCAGGATCTTCCGTTAAACGTGCACGACCTCGCGTCTCGAGCTTCATGATCAATCCCTGTTCGTGTTCTCCGAGTCAAGAAGATCATACCGGTTTGTCTTTTCTTCCTTTTACGAACCATTGTTTGTTCTTCATAACGGTCGGAGTAAATAATCCCTTCATTCTTGCGAGAGATATCCTACCGGAACATGTGTGACAATTATTGATGACGATGACTTAACCACTCCTCTTCCTTCAAACTCAAACACGCTTACCCCTGTGAACCTCGAAGACGCTGACCTGGGTATCTCATCTTATGAATACCCAAATGCAGGTCTTTCATTCGATGTTCGCATGAAATGCTTATCCTCCATCTACCAAGATGTCGGTGGATTCCTGGTGCGGAAGGAGTTTGTGCCTTTGTACACCAGGTTGTGAAGGAAGTACGGCCATATCGCAACCAGGAACGTGGTCCGACACTGTTCCTCTGCTTTGGTTACCACGGTAAACTGCCTTCTTCCCATGATTGCTGAGATGGAGAGTATTTCTATCCGCAACGTTGCTGAATCAAGTCTTGAAAAGTGGGAGAATATGGTATCTACCTGTGAATCCATGGAGTTCAACGTGGGCTGGTTGCGGCAGCGTCTTGATATCATCAAGGTTGATCGAGCTGGTATCCTTGTAAATGTTGTTCCTGCTGCGAAGGCTATTTTGGAAGAGGAGAAGGCTCTGGCTGCAGAATCGGAGAAGGTAGAGCAGGCTGTGCAGGACTTGAAGAAAAGAACAGAAAGATATCACGCTAGGACCGGAGATGATGCTCTCAAGGAACTATAATCTTCTAGACGGCCTCTTCTAAACCTCATTCCTTTATTGTTAATGACGTTCATGTCAAAAGTTTTTAAACGTCTTTGCGGAATAAACTGCATTGTTTTTTGATTGGTGAAACAGTTTTTTCATTGACACATCTCTCGAATATAATTGATGATTCAAACATGTAATGAAAATAAATGCCTCGTATTGTTGACACTGATGAGAGACGGTGGTCGGGCATGATATGCCTTGAGCCACTTTCCATTGATAATCGCTTCCGGCTCGCCTCCGTCTACCTTAATGATCTTGTAGTAGTAGGTATTGTAAGCCTTGGTGACTGCGTAGGGACCTTCCCATTTTGGTGAGAATTTTGGTGCAGACATGTCTTGTTGGATGTGTTTGGCCGTTTTCAAAACCAAATCTCCCACTTTGAAAACGCGTGGTTTCACAATTTTGTTGTATGCCCTGGAAATTCGATCCATGTACACCGAGCGTGTTCTTTCGCTTTATTACTTCTAAAATCCAGTGTCTAACTCGCTATTCTAGAGTCGAGACTTCAGCCTCGTTCCAATGGATCCCGGTTCTTCTTTGCAATCCCGGGCTGATGGGATTATGATCTCTCGCCGGGAGAATTGCATCCGCTCCGTAGACAAGTGAGTACGGCGAAACCCCAATGGAGCTTCTGGGTGACGTACGGTACGCCCATAGTGCCATTAGCAACTGATCATGCCATCCCCTAGGATTGTCGTGTACCGTTCGACTGATGATCCGGATCAATGTCTTGTTGGTACTCTCAGCTTGCTCGTTCCCTTGAGGATAGTAGACGGTGGAGAAGACCTGTTTAATGCCATACTCCTCAAGTAATTCCGTACACGCTTGTTGGCGAAGGGAGTGCCATTATCAGTGATGATATGCTTGGGCACGCCAAAACGACAAATGATGTATTCTTTAATGAAAGCCGCAATTGTTGCTCTTGTGGTTCCTCGTAGGGGAATGGCCTCTACCCATTTGGTGAAGTATTCCGTCGCGGTTATGATGTACTCGTGCTGCTTCGATGACAGTGGATTGATTTTCCCGATAATGTCCAGTCCCCAGATGTAAAACGGCCATGGGATGCTTATAGAGTGCGAGAGGGTAGAAGGCGCATGAACAAGGTTCCCATGGATTTGGCATTTGTGATGACTTTGAACAAAAACGGCTGCATCGTCCTCCATGGTCGGCCAATAGTATTTCTCGTGTATTTGGAGAAACAGTTTCCTCTTCCCTTGATGTTCTCCTTCGTGTGTCTGCATTTGAATGATCGGGATTTCTTCTCCGGCCAGGCATCGTAGCAGATAACCCCCGAAGCTCTTGCGATATAGGATCCCTTTATGGAATATGAACCGCTTGGCTCTTTGCTTCATCTTAATGGCGTCCTTTTGACCGGCAGGAATTATCCCATCACGGAGATAGCTAATGTAGGGTTCTCTCCAGTCCCCAGTGCGGTTCACATTAAAAATCTCCAATTGGTGTGGTGGTGCCGGCAATTTGAGCGGGACTTCAAGTAGTCCGGATTGAGCCTCCATCTCTCGGCCGTAATAACCCGAGACGTTGAAGTCGCGGTAAAGCGTTACCACCGGTGATTGTCCACAAATTTCATTGTGAATACGATCCGATTGTAGTTGTGCTTCGTCACCTCCCGGACATCTTGACAGGGAGCCATCTCGGATTCCGATAATGTCTGACATACCATGAAGCATGAAGAAGTTTTGCGGGGTTTTGAGACTGACCTTTCCTTGGGAGAGTGAGTCGTTGAGCTCTCGAATGATCGGAGTTCGCCAATCTCGGTCTTGGTGTCTTTGTATTGCGGTAGCCACGTCGATTCTATGGTTCTCCTCTTCACTGTCAGGGTTTCTTCCGCCCCTTCAAACTTCAGTTTGGAAGCCAATGTTGCTAGGCAATCGGCGTGTTTGTTGTTGCTGCGACCAACATGGGTTATGGTTGCATCGGCAAAGTAGTTTAGTAACCTCTGTGCTTCTGATCGGTACGGGGCTAGTTTTACTTCTTTCAATGCATATACTCCATTCATTTGATTCACCAGTAACTTGGAGTCACCTCTTATCTCCAGACGTGTGACTCCTGCTTGTTTAGCTATTGAAAGCCCTATGAGGAAAGCTTCATATTCTGCGGAGTTGTTGGTGCATTCGAAGTCTAACTTGAAGGAATGTGAAAATACTTCTCCGGTTGGAGAGACTAACACCATGCCTGCTCCTCCAAGACACGCTAGGGGTAGCGGAGCCGTCAAAATACAAGAGCCACACTTCTTCTTCCGAATAGAGACGTCAGGAAATTCTCCGGGGAGTTCTTCATGTAGTCTCATAGTGCCTTCTCCAGGAAATGCTGCCAGTAAGTCTGCAAATGCTTGGCCCTTGATAGCTCTAGGCAACGCACACGTTATGTCTAGTTCTGACATTTGGAGAAGCCATTTGCCTGTCCTCCCGATCGGGGACCGGCTTTGAAAGTAAAAACTTTGCAGGATCGATTTAGACACGAGTATCACCTTATTAGATAGCGAGGTAATGCCTAAACTTCGAATGGAATGGATTAAGGCTAAACACGCTTTTTCCGCTCTCGAAGTTAGATAAGGGGTATCTGAGTTCAGCGTCTCTCAATATTCGGCTGAAATAGTATATGGGACGTTCGATTCCCTCATGTCTTCCTGAGCGAGTAAAGCCCCTACGGCGGTGTCACTGAAGGCGGTGTAGAGGACCAGTGGCTTCCCTTGTACAGGAGACTTCATGACGGTTGGAGATGATAGTATTCGTTGAATTTTCCGAAAAGCTTCTGTTGGGTTGCGGTCCAAACAAAGTCGGCTCCTTTCTTGACAAGGCGGTGAATGAGGCGATAAGTTTGGCTAGACCATGCTCTTTCACTTTCTCTCTCCTATTGGTATAAAACGTCGAATGTAGTTCACCTTGCCCATGAAACTATGTAGTTCTTTCACGGTTCGGGGAGGCGGCATTGTGAGGATAGCTCGTTGAGTTTTGGACGGGTCTACCTTTATTCCTTCTGAAACTATGTAGCGGTCACTGGGAATCCCGAGAAATTTACCCGAAGAGACACCGAAAGCACATTTCAAAGGATTCATCTTCAACTTGTATTCTCGACACCTCTCAAACACTTGCCTCAAGACATTTGTGTGGTCTGTTCGAGCTTTTGATTTGACCACAATATCATCCACATAGTCTTCTACTTGTTTATGCATCATGTCGTGGAAGATTGCCGTCATAGCACGTTGATACGTTGTGCCGGTATTCTTTAAACCGAATGGCATAACGGTATAATAAAAATTGCCAAGAGGGGTTCGGAAAGCCGTCTTACTCGCATCGTGCTCATACATCCTTATCTCGATTGTATCCGCTATAACCATCCATGAAGGAGAACATGCCGTGTCCGCTGGTGGCGTCCACTAACATGTCGATGTTAGGTAGAGGAAAGTCGTCCTTGGGGCAGCACTTGTTCAAGTCTCTGAAATCTACGCAGCACCGGATCTGCCCGTTTTCTTCTTTACTGGGACCACATTGGCTAACCAGGTTGGATGATGAATAGGCCTGATGAAGCCAGCAGCTTCTGAATTTCGTTCTTGATTTGATCCTCTAATTCATGTCTGAATTGCCTCGGAGGTTGCTTGATTGGCTTGGATCCAGGTATGACATGTAAGTGATGGGTGACCAATTTTTCATCCAGACCAGGCATTTCCTCGTATGTCCAGGCAAACACATCTTGGTACTCCTTGAGTAGTTGAACAAGACTCAAATACGTTAAATCCGTGGATAGAGTCGAACTGATAGAGACCGGCTTGGGATATTCTTCATTCCCGATGTTAACAGTCTCGAGCTCGTCAGTTGTGGAATTGGTTCCATCTTGTAGTTGCTGCGGGGCGTCTGGTACCTCATCTTGCGTTTCATCATTCTTGCGAGCATTCAATTGGGCGGAGAGGCCGGGTTCCGGTCTCTCCCGCTAATTGCTAACAGCGGCGCCGGTATATTGTTCTCCCCTTCTGATCACGTTTCACCTCGAAAGTGCGTCCCCTTTTGGTGTGAGCATGAGTTGGAGTCTCACCGGATAGAGATGGACGCCTCGTTACGAACGTGTCTTTGTAGTGTTTGGCCTCCAGTGGTGTAAGTCGGTCTCCTTCCTTGATTGACGCCCATGTGGGTAGTGGGGTGCACAGGACTTTGTCTGACCCTCCCTGTGTGGTATCTTTTGGCTCGAACAGCTCCACTCCGCATATTGGTGCATACGGAGACAATGATGCAGGAATGCGGATGACTTTCTCGTCTAGCATGGTCTTCGGGCACTGGTGATACGTAGAGGGAATGACCTTGTTGTCATGAAGCCATGGTATCCCTAGTATCATATGGTAGTCCGGCTCCCTTTCTATGACTTCAAACCTTGCTTTTGATCGGACAGGTCCTACTGATAAATTCAGATTGACATACCCGTATGTGCTGGTCTGGTTTCCTTCGAAGTCCGTCATCGTGGTAGGCTGCCGTACAATCTTGCATGGGTTAACCTTGGCTGTCCTGAGAGTCTTGAGAGTGATTACGTTCGAAGATGCTCCTGTGTCGACGAGGGCTCTCCTGAACTCTG
This sequence comes from Papaver armeniacum, assembly GCA_023531295.1. Classification (NCBI taxonomy): domain Eukaryota; kingdom Viridiplantae; phylum Streptophyta; class Magnoliopsida; order Ranunculales; family Papaveraceae; genus Papaver; species Papaver armeniacum. The sequence goes on from JAJJWW010012132.1 coordinate 147,810, forward strand.
AACCCTTGATGTGCGCGGTAACATGTAGGGCCCGGTTGTGACCTTCTTCGCCATCATGTCGTCTTCGTAAATGTAACATTGTTCGAGATGCTTCCGGCGCAGATTAGAATTTACGGACGAGAAGGAGCAGTGTACATCCAAAGCTATTTTATTAATTGCGTGAACGTCTCTGCCCGTTGATTCTCGGAGAGGTGCGGGAGTTCGCACAAGCTTTCCACTAGAGATGCCGCTTCTCGGTCCACTGGTCTCGGTTCACGGTGAAAGCTGTTGACCGAGGGGAATCGATCCGGTGTAAAGGTCTCTGGTACACTCATTTCTGACGTCATCTTGATGAGGAGATCAAGTATGTTGTTTACCGCTTCTTTGATAAGCTTAATGTTCCTCGTGTGAATCTCCTGTACCCGAGCTAACTCGATTATCGTTGGGATTCTTCCTGTTGCGCCAGCAGGTACACCGTTGGGTAGGAGGGTATCTTCATTGGAGGAACTTCGACCGAGATTTGAATTTGTTGGGGAAGTCCTAAGACCAACCATCTCGGAACTTAGCCAAACAGGATTGGGTATTGAAGAAATTGATTTCACAACCGAGAGATTAATCTCCCACTGTGGTCGCCAATTGTTTATGGGTGAAAACTACTCCTGCAGAATTTGGTAATTTGGGGTGTGGATGAGAAATGAATTTAAACCTTAAACAAATGCACTGCGCGGTGAGTGCTTGTAGATTCGAGAGACCAATATGTGCAAGTCCGGCCTAAACCAAGAAATGGTCGTTCCAGACTTGTTTCGGTCACAAAGTGAAGGAGATGGGGTTGATCTTAGGGAGGGAAGCGAAGAAGGTGTTGAGATTGTGAAGGTGTTGGCTTGCTTATGACTTGTAATGAGAAAGGTGAGCAGGCTTGTGATTGATGCAAGCAAGCTCGGGTGTTGGAATACGTTTTTGTATTAACACTTGGTTTTTCGTCTCGCCCGGACTTGTGTCGTTGTTTGAAATAGGGCGGAGAACCTATTTATACAAGTCATTGAGCCTTATTCACGTCTCTCGTGGGAAGTGGAGGAAGTGGAGTGATGGAGTAGTGGAGTTGTGCGTCGGTGCCACACGACCAGTCTTGCCCACTTCGCCTGTTCATCTCTAACCGTCCATGACTTCCTAACACGTTATTGTGATGGCGCGTTGCCCGCTGCACGCTGTAAACCGCTAGACCAATACCCCAGTATGTATCCCCCAGTTTGTGACATGATTGATGTCTGGAATGTGTGGATCGTGGATCCACGAAAGATAGCATGTAATGCTGAATTGAATAACTGTGTTATTCAGAAAGTCGATACTTGTGAAGTATCGTTTGTATTTTATGTAGGTACTGCATTATGGTGTGGTAAAGTGATGGGTAATGACGCCTCACTGACCAAATAACTCCTGACCAGGGTTGTATAACCAAGCTGGTGAAGTTGGACGGATGAGATGATCTTTGAGACACTTATCTGCGACCGTTAATGAATATTAGGGTTTTTGAAGAGGTGCGCAAGCATCACTCTTCAGCTTGGTCGAAACCGAGCATGGAAAGGGATTTGGAGAGAACCGACTGAGCGTGCATGTAGATAGCATGCCAGTGTACACTACCATGTCTCACTGTCCCATGAAGGTGCGATCTAGGCCACTCAATTTGACCGGCAAAGAGGAGTGGTTGAGATCAATTTTGCAATAGAAAATTGATGCCGCAAAAGGCCGCGCATCATGCTTTTTTCCGGCGCGCGTTCCAAGACGACCTAATTAGGTCGGTCTTGGCCGATGGGTTTGACGTGAAGATGGCAGGCTGGTGTTCATGCCTATACCTGAATATCCCATGAAAACGTGATCTAAGCTACTCAAATCATCCGGTGAAGTTGAGCGGTCGAGATCAGTTTGTGGTTTGGGAGGCGTGGCCATGCTAGTTTGGACGCACGTTTTGGATTAACCAGGCATGATATGCCTTGGCCGAACACATGAGGAGGTAGATGGGCCCACGATGGTCATGCTGGTATGACCGGCCCTTGCTTAATCTAATCTGTGACCCTCCATTTGTGTCGGAGAAGATGGACGCGCATGATGGCTTGAAACCCTAATTTTGGCTTTCAAAGCCGTGCGCCGTTTCTTGTTTGGGTGACGATTTGGTCACGGCCAAACATTGTTGGTCTTGACCGATTGGTCAAGTGTGTAGGCGGTCCCACGGTGATCGTGTTGACATGCTCTGGGCCCTTTAAGTCTACATCTACACCCTCCATCTATACTGCGAAGATGGATGGTTGAGACTGCTTTGCAACACATGTAATATGCCGCAAACCCTAATTTAGGGTTTTTCCGTCCATAATGCTTGGTATGAACGGTTTCTTGGCAAGCTAGGCCAATGACCGACCATGCGGGGTCGGCCGTGGGTATTCCATACCGCTTAGGGGTGATGGAATTGATCCGGGGTCATCCAATCATGCTTATGGAGTTGGATGATCTGCGATCAGATCATATCCGGATCTGATACGGTCAGTCCAGGATGCTCAATCGGGATAGTATAACACACCGAGAGGGGCTCAATCGGGCTAGTATAACACACCGAGAGTCACACGTACGGGTATTTCGTACATGGTTTCATTATAGTGCTTGGAGGTTCGTGTTACTCGTAAGAGTAACACTCGGTCGTCATGCCACACCGATAATGAGTACTGGAAATACAAGGTTGATATGAAATTCACAGGAAGGGATTGTTGCCACATGCTCCAACCTGGAGGAATTTCTTGTATTCACAAAATGGAATTGTTGCTACATGCTCCATTCTTGGTGAATTAAGTGAGGGAGTATCCAACACTTATAAATGGCTTTATCTTTTACAAGATGTCAGCGCATGATTTTTCCGGTTTTTTACAAATTTAACCTTAAACGAAAATCCACCATCAACAAAGAGCCTCCTAAGTTGGACCTAAAACCATTGCCAGATACCCTGAAGTATGTATTTTTAGGCCCGTCTGAGACTTTACTTGTGATTGTTGCTTCCGACTTGGATAGTGATCAGAAAAGTAGGCTAGTAACCGTCCTTCAAAACAACAAGTAAGCTTTAGGGTGGACCATAGCAGACATTAAGGGTATAAGTCCTACTGTTTGTATGCATCAAATTTATTTAAAAGGAAAATACCAAACCCTCTAGGGAGATGCAACATCGACTAAACCCCAATATGAAAGAAGTAGTTCGAACCGAGGTTCTTAAGTTGTTAGATGCAGGCATTATCTACCCCATTTCAGACAGTAAGTGGGTCAGCCCCGTTCAGGTTGTTCCCAAGAAATCTGGTATCACTGTAGTCCAGAATGATAACAATGAGTTAATCCCAACTCGAGTGACCACGGGTTGGCGTGTTTGTATTGACTATAGGAAATTGAACAAGGTCACTAGGAAGGACCACTTTCCCCTTCCCTTTATTGACCAGATGCTAGAGAGATTAGCTGGACATAGTTATTACTGCTTTTTAGATGGCTACTCTGGATATAATCGGATCGTTATTGCCCCAGAAGACCAAGAAAAAACCACTTTTACATGTCCCTTTGGTACCTTTGCGTATAGACGCATGCCTTTCGGGCTATGTAATGCCCCTTTGACTTTTCAGCGTTGCATGATGAGCATATTTTCTGACATGGTAGAATGGTTCTTAGAGGTCTTTATGGATGATTTTTCAGTATTTGGTTCGTCGTTCGATGAGTGCTTGCATCATTTGTCATTAGTGTTGACTAGGTGTAAGGAAAAGAATCTAGTGTTTTTTTTTGTTAAGTCCAAGGTTTATTAAAACAAAAAAATGTAATTACAAGAATTACAAGATGGGAGGCTCAAGGCCTCCCCACCCCCATAAACCAAATGGGCACAAAAAATAGCACCAAAAGCTCATAATAAGCTTCTAAAACACAAATAAATAACAAAAAGAAGAAACTAGGAACATTTAAAAATGTTTGCGCCCTTTGTTTCCAACTTTAAAATTCTTCTTCTTAGGAATAAGATCAGCAATCATTTGAGTTAAATCAAGGTCTCCATATTGCTCATTATAATCCTCATCATAAGCATCATCATAACCATAATCATCTTCATCAGAAGCATAATTACCACCAGGAACAAGCTTAATAGGAGATTGAAGCTTTTTCTTTGTTGTAACTCTTTCCGTAACCTCCCTCTTTTCCTTGAAATAGTCTCTTCTATAATCTGGATTTCTAATGAAATTGGTATGTACATCATCATTCTTAATATTACCTACTTCCTCAAGTTCTTCTTTTGTGAGAATGTTTTCAGACTCACGATTTTCCCTTATAGCCTTCAATCTTTTAAGGAAAGCAAGCTTTTTTCGTTTATCATCTGTACTTGGTTCGGTTGAATTATTAGTTGAATTTTGAACCACAGGAACTGAGACACTTACCATAGCCTTATCTTTCTTAGTTGTATTGTCATCTGTAAGCATTCCCCATTCCTTAGAAATTTTAACTTCCGCAGCCATAGCTGCCACATCCAATTCAGCTTCATTCTCATCCAAAACTTCCTTATTATTTGGCTGAACTTCCACATCTATCTCTCTAAAACCAAGTTCTGATTCCAAAGATTCATATTTATTTGTACAAACAATTTCAGAAGAGCATAACAATGCATCTGTTAAAGGCGTAAAACTGAATTTCTTACCTTTAACAGGCGTCCAACCCTCTTTAGAAGTCCCAGCATCTCCCGACTTGTTTTCCAAACTAACGAGATTGTTTTCCAAAGCCAAATTCGTTTTTTTCTTAGGATCATAATTTTGTTGCGACACAAACTCTGGCTTAGACACATAATTTAGGTTGGACACGGACTCTGGAGTTTCTTTTATCGTACCAACCAAATTGTTGTTCCCGGACTGAGCTTGCTTCACTGACGTTGCATGATTTGCATGGACAACCATATTTTGTTTTAAACGTGCAGCAAGGGTTTGCTGATTAGCAAAAGTGCTTTTACACTTAATCAACTTTAACTGAGCTTCACGAAATTCTTCCACAGAGCTAGCTAGTTCTGCCTCCAATTGTTCAAGTGAAGCATCAATTATGCTATCCTTCTTAGCTTCCTGTTCATCATCAACACGCAGCTGGACTGAATCAACAACTTTATTATCATTCCTTGAACCTGCAACACTTTGTTTAACCAGATTATTATCTAAATTTTCCTCCATTGTTGGTGTAACTTCTACCACATTCTCAGTATTATTACGTTTAACCTGCCAGAATTGTTTTGGAGTTGTATCTGTAGTAGGTTCCTTGCTAGCAGATTTGACATCCTTACCAAACGTTTTGTTTTTAACCTTCTTCTTACAATCAGCATCCTCATGCCCAATAATATTAGATGAAAAATAAAATTTAGGAGGATTCTGAATATCAAAATATTGCCAAAACTTTCTACCACCTGCAGTTAGGGAGATACGCTCATGAGTATGTTTAGAGAAATCAATATCCACCAAAACCGCTGCAAAGTGACCATATTCAAGGTTTAGGGTTTTCTGGTCAACCACAATTGGTGATCCAAGAGATTTACCCATTGAAAGCAATGATTTATCAGTCCATAATTCAATAGGGAGATTTGGAAAACGCACCCAAACAGCAGCATGGGAGGTTCTTTGCTTCTCTGAATTGAATCCTGGATACCAATCCATTAGTTTAAGAGCTTGTTGTTTAACATACCACTTTTTTGCACGTAGCTTATCCTTATCAGCTTCATTAGTTAACATAATAATGAAAAAACCCTTGGTCAGAGGCACAAACTTACAACCAATCTTCCATTGATCTTCAAGAGCTTTTTTAACTTCAGAAAACTTTAATCCTATAGGATCCAACCTAGAAATAAAACTGTGTTGGAAAGGCTTACACCCTTCCTGAAAGAAATTATTAGGTATCTCTAGAGCAGGCTCACCATCAACAAGACTAGGGTGTGGTAACGTTGAAACATCAATTGTTGTTGGGGTTAGGGTTTGACGCCTCTTAACTGTATCAGCAAACGTTGGTTTTTTAGCATGATTTTGATTAGAAGTACTAGGATCAGACAATACAGATTCAATCATCATTAAACAAACAAAGTTGCTTAAGATAATCAAAAAGTGAAGGAAAACTCAAAAAACTCAAAAACGTGAAAAAAACCTAGAGAAAAAACCGGACTTTCTCTTTCCTCTCATTTTTTCTAAAACCCGAAAAGAATCTAGTGCTTAATTGGGAGAAATGTCATTTCATGGTTCGTTCAGGAAATATTTTAGGGCATATTGTATGTTCTAAGGATATAAAGGTAGATAAAGCCAAAGTTGACCTTATTAAGACTTTACAGGTCCCAAAAACCGTAAAACATATTAGGTCATTCTTAGGGCATGCAGGTTTTTATCGTCGATTCATTAAGGATTTTAGCTTGATTTCTAGACCTCTTTGCAATTTGCTTGCAAAAGATGTTAAGTGTAGGACCAGAATATCGCAACTCCAATACTTCGCGAGATTAATAAACGACTGCGTCGCGAAGGAGTCGCATGGAGGTAAATAAATGACGTAATAGATGACGACAGTTAGAACATGAGGAAAGTATGAAGGCTTGGCGAGATTTAAGAGTGTCGCGAAGGCAAGCAGTTGTACATTCGCGAGCATTCGCGAGACACTTCCGAAAATAAGGGATGATATATTTTGTCATCCACTATGTAAATACCCTATATAAAGGGTCGAGTAAGTCTGTTGTGGAAGAGGTCTTTTTGAATTGTGAAACAAGTCATTAGGAGAGAGAAAGTAAAGTGTGATTGTAATTTTCTTTAGTTTTGTTCTACATCTCTTTGTAAATCTTTCAAGAAAACAATTAATAAAACACATCATTGTTCATCTTCCAATGGACTGATTAAACAGATTTGAGTGAGGGGTGTAGTATGGGAAATCCTGCAACTACATATGCGCTAGAAACAGGGATTGAAGAAGATCAACCTTGTGAATTGGAAGAATTAGGGATAACAAGAAAGAAATCTTGAATAATTTTTAACAAGTTACTAAGATTGAGAAATGGCTAGGAGAAAGAATGCATCAGAACAACCAACAATCATAAGGAGAAGTGGAAGATTAGTGGGAGAAAGAAGAAATGAAGTAGGTGAACCATCAAGGATAGATGCAAGAAATGGAGAAGAAGATCCAATTCAACCACCAATTCAACCATCAATTCAACCACCAATTCAACCATCAACTCAACCACCAATTCAACCAGCACTAAACAGAGTAATCGATTATGATAGAGTGAGCGTGCATACATGGAGATCAGATTCTACGGAAGAAAGAGAAGAAGTACAACAATTGATAAATAATACACGAAGAAAGGCGGTTAGAAGCAGAAGAACGTGCGAATCTAACAAGGCAAAACCACGAGTTGAGGATGGAAAATAGGAGGCTGCAAAATAGAAGATCAAGAAGTAGTAACAGATCGAGATCAGGATCGACTAGAGAAAATGGGAGAAGAACATTACCTGCGGAGAACATTAATGAAGAAAATTTGGAAAGAGAGTTAAATCATGGCGAAGGAGGTCGCGAAGAGAGAGAACTAATAGAAAATCGTTATATTTTGGTAAACAACCACGATGATGGAAATCAAGAAGATAGGCAGCCTCGAGAACAGAATAACCCAATTAATGAAGAAAATCAGGAGGAAAGAGGAAGAGCACTACATGGGAGAGAAACACAAAGGAAACAAAAGGAAATTGAAGATGATATTGAAAAGCATTACATTGAGCAAGCACGTCTAGCCCGCGAGAGAGAGAGATTGAGAGCAGAAATGGAAAATCGGGAATTAGAAGAAGCGATCCGGCAGAATAACCATGATAATTGAGAGAGGAGGCGTGAGCGAAATCGCAACGATGGAGATATTAACGAAAAATACGAAAGAGTACAAAAAAGTAGACACGAACGAAGAAGGAGAGAAGCAGAATTAAAGAGACCGATCGATTCAAATTCTGAGGCAAATGAACAAATTCTGCGAGAATTGGCAGAGATGAGAGGAATATTGAATAACAGAAGAGAATGAGGAGGGAGAAGGCAGTTAGATGAAGCTATCGCGGAGGCTGCGAAAAATCCTTTTACATTAGAAGTGCAGTTAGGAGGAATACCCCCAAAATGCAACTTACCAGCGCTAACTAGCATTTTTGATGGATCAACTTGTGCAGTACAACACATCAAGGCTTATGTGAGATGTATGTTACAATGGGAAAACCATGACGCTATATTATGCAAATACTTCGTGTCAAGTTTAACAGGAGAAGCTTTAAAATGGTTCGAGGGTTTACCAAGGAATACGATCATTTCATTCAATCATTTACAGGCTATATTCTTGAGGGCGTATATAAGTAACAACTCTTCGCGTCCTGGCATTGAAGATGTATTTGGATTAAAACAAAGAGTTGGCGAGAGTTTAAGACATTTAACTGTCAGATGGAAGACGGTGTGCAGCGAGATGGCCGGCAGGGTAGATGAAAGATACCTCATATTGTCATTTATAAATGCTATGTTCGCAACCAATCTATTATATGTTCAGGTTTTCAGAGTTAAGAATACAATTACAATGACTGAATTACGAGAGCTCCAGGAGGAATATATTGCTTTAGAAGAAAGACAGAACGAGATGGAGTCTTACCCAGTGGCAAACACAAATTCTAATGTTGCGAATGGAAGTTTATTACCTCAACTAATACACACAGTGGCGAGCACATCGCAAGGTCAACAAGAAAGAAAAGCAGTTGATATAGAACCAAAGTTAGTAGCTATGGGAAGTCGCGATCAGGAAGAGTTTGAAAGAGAAAGAAATTTCTACAACCGTGGCGGAAACAATAAAATTCAAAGACTTGATCAACCACAAGAAGCCTATGGAGGTCAAAGGTATAATTCGCAAGAGACTTATGGAGGCCAGAGGCAGAATTATCATAGAGGACAGCGAAGTCGCAAAGTAGTGTGGGAGGAAATTAAAATGCCGCCATTGAACGCCAGTGTGGAAAAAATATGGAAAGCAATACTTTTGATGGAAAACATACCTGCACCATGGAACATGGGAAGTGAACCACCACTGGAGATAGAAGTCACGAGTTCTGTTCTTACCATCGCTTTCATGGGCACCTAACAAATGACTGCAGAAACATCAAGAGAATTATCCTAAGAATGATTGATCAAGGAAAGCTAAATCACTTTTTAAAAGAAGAAGAGAAAGTTCAACATTTGCCACCCCCACCGGCAAAGGGAAAAGAAACATTTGTTATAGAAGTTGGGGCAAAGGCTAAAAATTTGTTTTGCAACTCCATTGTACACTCATACCGCACTATTGAAGATTTTCATGACAATGTACTTAGTAGAGTTTTCACGAGAGATGCTTTGATGATAAAGAAGTGATGAATGTTGCGAAGACATCGCAGCTAAAAGAGTGGCAACTACTGATTATTTCTTTCTCGGGTGAAGAAGTACCCAAAGGAAGAGAAATACATGATAGCCCACTTTGGTTGTGAAGCTGGAAATTAATCCAAAACCCATTGATGGCGAAGATGATGAAGCGGAAAATTGTTGGGCAATCAATAGAATATTGATTGATCTTGGCGATTCGATCAACATTCTTTTCTACCATACTTACAAAACTATGGTAGGAAGAGATGAAGACTTGATCCCTTCAACATACAAAATATATGGTTTCAACGGTACCGCGAACAAACCCAAAGGAGAAGTGCACATGAGGATACCCTTGCAGGGGTTATCGACTGATATTTTATTTTGCGTAGTTGATGTGGAATCTCCCTACAATGCATTGATTGGAAGACCATGGCTTCATCAAATTCTGGGCATAGCATCGACATACCATCAGTGCATAAAATTTCCACATCCTAGCGGTGTCGGAATTATAAAAGGAGATTGGATAGAGGGGCAAAAGTGTTATGAGGTGGATGTAGAAAGTTGCGAAGAGAGAACAACAAAAAGAAAGGTTGGAGGAAGAATGTACGGGATGAACAAAGAAAAGAAAGACTAATGGTAGATGCCATAGAAACAAAAGAAGAAGAGATCTTTGAAGTGATCGCACAAAAGCAATCGAGTATCATGATGCAAAGGAGACATTGAAATGGTGGACTAATGCGGAAGCGAGAAGGAAGTAAGAATAAAAGGTGTAAAAAATGAATAATTGCGAGAAAAGATAACAATTTAGTGATGAAAGCATGATAAGGATAAGAAGCAGAGATGATGGTTGCGGAAAAATTGTGCGAGAATCTCTCCATGAAGAATGTATACAAATCTATTGAATAATGGAATCGAGATTGTGCGATAACCCATGCAGACAAATGATTGAATAAATTTATAAAATGAATGAGGAGTGAATGGGACAAACCTTTATGGCGTACACCTTAGTTCGCGAATGATATTTCGCAAGAGGCAAATGTAAGACCTAAAGTACGTCATATAAGGGGTATCTCTTAACATGGCTCGGGTGGAAGGTTACACCGCTCCGAAACACCGGGTCATGGAGATTTGGGGCCCATGAAAGCCTATCCTGGGGAGATACCTTGGATTTCCAACTATATATATAAGGTTATACCCTGGTTGGACGCCCGAGGGTCTCTTCCAAGGAGTCAGTGTATGACCAAGGCGCCGAGGTACACGGTTGAGTCAAGAGTGCGGGGAGCATGGAACTTCCTTACCACTCTTGACAAGTCTTGGCACATGCTGCACTCGGCCCGAAGAAAACTCCACTTAGGGTGCAGTCTCGTAACCATAAACCATATAGGTATAAGGGATAAGAGGTCGAAAACAATCGGTTGTTGTTAAGACCGGATGGGAGGAGCTAGTCTTGTATGGCCGATGTACGCCTCCTTGAAGGGGCAACCAGGGAGAAGATAAGGGCGGCACCCTCCATTAGGGAGCTGATAAGTGTCAAAAGACGCAAATATCATGAGGCTTTATTCTCGCAAGAGAATTTAGGCTTGTCATATTTGTGCAATGATCCTGCAGAGGCAATAATACTAACGCGAGGGTAAGACGAGATCAATGGGTTTTTACATGAAAATGTAAGAACGTCCTGCGATTTCGTCGCAAAGACGACAATGTGCCGGGATTTTATGGTCGCAAGAACATTTAAACCTGCCATATTGTCGCAAATATAATGTCCTACAGAGGCAAAAATACTAAAAAAATGATAAGACAAGGTCAATGGGTCATTATATGAAAGTGTAAAGACGGCCTGCGATCTTGTCGCAATGAGGGGTGGCAAAATAAGACCTTTACTTAGGAAGGCATAATAAGACCACACAAATAATGATAAGGCAAGATCAATAGATTTTTTAATCCATGAAGATATCTTGCGATCTTGTCGCGGAGATAGTGTTTCAAGTCAAAAAAAAAAAAAAAAAATGATGATGATATATATATTTATATCTCGCGAGAATGGTTATATTTAACTCGCAAAGTCGATTATATCTTATGGACAGAGGCAAATGTGAAGTTATAATTATAAAGAAGGGTTGTTTGATTAATATATCTGAACAAAGGAAGCAAAAGTTGAAGTTTACATTCAATAGTCAAAGATATATGTATACAAATATTACAAGAAATCAAAGAAGAAAGAGAAGTTATTTCTTTCTTTGGTTCTTCTTCTTCATCTGATTCTTTGGTTCCATCACTCTCGTCGTCAGATTCTCCTTCTTCATTAGCTTCACTATCAGAAACATCTGAGACAGGCAAGTTCTCGGGAACTTCTTCGGCGAGAAAGGGATATGAATGAAGAGGGATGTTGTGATCCTTACAAACTATTTCCATAGCTTGATTGCGAAAACGAACAACATCATTATTAAAATTCGCCACTTTGTAGTTTGGAATTGCTTGCTTCAATTTAGAATATCTATTCTCGCGAAGAGAGAGATCCTTTGCGAGACGTTCTTTTTCGATTTCAAGCTCTCCAATCCTTGTCGAAATCTCTTTTGATTCGAAAACATGAGGAAATGAATTAATGTTATTAATACAAAAGGAAAAATAACGAGAAAAGTAAAGAAGTATAACAAACAACCTTCTCTTTCAAAGATCATATCCTTGATTAAGGTAGTTTGCTCGGTGCGAAGACTAACATCAACACCTAAGTTATTTCTAGCGTTATCTAAAACCTTCGCAGCCCGAGGCAAATTCATCATCATTATTTATGAAAAAAAGTGAACGAATTTGGTCTTCTCGCTCGTTAAGCATGGTATTCGACGAAGGAGTTCATCTCGCTCAACTTGCACATCAAGGAGAGATTTTTGAAATTTTGCTAATGCTGTGCACCCCTGTTAGTAATGCGATCTTTCTCATCTATGAGATCACTAATTTTCTTCCTTAAAGTTTTGGTTTTCTTCTTGGAGTCAACGTACTTTCGTTTAAAAAGATTAGCCAAATTTAAACTAGATCTATGCTCGATTTTTAAGAGATGATGTTTGGATTGAAGATCCTTTAATGAAAGAAGGTTAGCATCATTTGAAGAACTACTTAGAGATTCATTGAGGCGAGCAAGGAGGACATCATCATCCATAGGCTCGGGAAATGAATGGAGAAGAATGGACTCTTCAGAGAGATTATATATGTCTGCGAAAATAGTAAGTTAGGCAAAGAAAAGTAAATGGTAAAATAAAAGAAATCTGAGGAATAAAGATTGCTATACCATAAAGCTGCTGATTTGCGCTTTCAAGAGTAGATACTCTATTCGTTGAGAAGTAAGCTCAGCCTCCAGTTGTTTAATTCGTTCATCCTTATCGCGAGACGACGCAGCCCCAATTTCTAGTTCTCGAATTCTCTTGTTCAATTTCAAATTCTTCTTTTCAAGGTTGTTGCGTCTTCTCTCAAGGTCTGAGGCAGCAACAAAAGCAGCTCTCCCAGACTATAAAAGAAAATATAGAAATAATTAAAGATAAGAGCGGAGTCACGAAGAGGTAAAGAGGTGTGAACATACCAAAGCATTGAGAGCATTTAAAAGGCTGGGTGTTATTGTTCGAGAAACTCCGCGAAAAAACTCAATATCCTCCAACAATGGGGCATCACGGATCTTAGCGATAGTTTCGCAAGTAGCAGACAAGTTGCTATCGCCAAAACCTTGCATAGAATCGGTAAAAACATTAGACAAAAGCGCCATTGCGAAGTATATCGAATGACTTCCCTTAGCGAAGAGGTGCCAATCTCATTTTCATCTTCCGAATTCTCGCTAGTTTGGGAGTTAGAATGTGAAGGAGGTTGGAGTCTCCGTCTTTTGGAGGACGGAGCGGAAGATTTGTCCTTACGAGAAATGGCTTTATTCTTGCCTTTAGCCTTCGCAGCTGCAGTTTCTCCATCATTGATCTTTGCGGTTTCAACTTCTTCAACACCAATCTTCACACACGAATAAAGATAAGAAACAGAAGCAACAATATTGTTTAAAATAACAAAAGAAAATGTTTCTTACTTCATCCGTGAGTGATCGAAGTATCGCCAGGATATTTGGCTGAGGATCCTCTTTGTATTTCTTTCTCATTCTGATGATCTAAAAATTTTCTAAAAAGTTAATGAAGGAAAGAAATGGAAGACATAGCGAAGCAAATCTAAAATGAATGATATGTATATACCTCTTTTGTCTTCTCAGGCCACTTAAACTCCCAAGGATGATAATTCGTGAGATTGGCTGGGAGTGCATGTGAGCCTGCGATATAAGGTCCACTCAGAAGGAGAGGTACAACCCACCACTTTTCATCTTTGGAGTAGCGAGGGATATTATTTTTACCCGAATGCCGAGTCAATGTCCTGCATAAGCAATTTGTCAGCATCAACGTTATCATTTTTCTTCAATCGAACACCCCAGCGAGATTTATCGTTTCTCATAGTTATGACTGAATAATTTGCAAAGAAATTATCCACAGTATACTTCTCGGCAACTATTGGTAAATTCGCAAATTGAGGATCTCTAACATTGTCGGGATATAAAGATCCTTTACCGGCACCACGAGAGGCGAATTCAAGCATCAGGCGAATACAATCGCCGTTCAATTGATAAATAGCCCGCGAGAATTTCTCGTGAGCAAGAATCTCATAAAATAATGGCATTTCGGGATTATATAAAGGAATGGGGAGCCCTGCGAGGAGTTGACCTAGCGAGACTATAATTTTCTGATCATCACATTGATGATCAGAAAACAATTTTGCAGAAAGCATAGATGAGGATTCTTGATGTGGAATGGTAGATAAAGTGAAACCCTTTTCCTGTAATTTCTTTTGAACATCAGTAAAATGAGGAGCGTATGTACGACCAAGTGAAGCCATTATCAGAGTATAGGAATGAAGGAAGAAGTGAAGAATTGAAAAGGAAGCAGTAGCAGAAGCGCAAATTGCGGAAGGAGAAAGGTGAAGAAAAGTTGCAGAGGGAAAATAAAAAGAGAAGAAGAGAAAGAGGAGAAAACTATATATAGAGAAGAGAGTTCTCGAGAAAACAAATGCATTTAATGTGAGAAGGGACGTGAATGGTTAAGAATAATCGGTTGAAAGAGACGTGTCAAGAAAAGAGTGGAAGAAGAAACACCTGTAATAAATTCCGTACATAAACAAAACGAGTGAAAATGAACAATCGCAAGGTAAAGATAAGCAGTTGCGGCACTTTAAAATATTGGTTCTCATGACATTCTCTTCTTCGCAGAGAAGACATGAGAAGAGGCAAGATGTAGGACCAGAATATCGCAACTCCAATACTTCGCGAGATTAATAAACGACTGCGTCGCGAAGGAGTCGCATGGAGGTAAATAAATGACGTAATAGATGACGACAGTTAGAACATGAGGAAAGTATGAAGGCTTGGCGAGATTTAAGAGTGTCGCGAAGGCAAGCAGTTGTACATTTGCGAGCATTCGCGAGACACTTCCGAAAATAAGGGACAGTATAGCTGTCATCCACTATGTAAATACCCTATATAAAGGGTCGAGTAAGTCTGTTGTGGAAGAGGTCTTTTTTGAATGGTGAAACAAGTCATTAGGAGAGAGAAAGTAAAGTGTGATTGTAATTTTCTTTAGTTTTGTTCTACATCTCTTTGTAAATCTTTCAAGAAAACAATTAATAAAACACATCATTGTTCATCTTCCAATGGACTGATTAAACAGATTTGAGTGAGGGGTGTAGTGTGGGAAATCCTGCAACTACATTAAGTTTGTCTTTGATGATGCTTGTTTAGAGGCTTTTGAGAAGCTTAAGACTTTACTCACTACCGCCCCCATAGTCCAGGCACCTAACTGGAACCTACCCTTTGAGATCATGTGTGATGCTTCAGATTATGCTATTGGTGTTGTTCTAGGTCAGCGAGAGAACAAATTACTTCATGTGATTTACTATACTAGCAAAACTCTGAATGATGCCCAGTTAAACTATACCAATACGGAGAAGGAACTGTTAGCCATTGTGTTTGCCTTAGACAAGTTTAGACCTTATCTATTAGGTTCTAAGGTCATAATCTTCACCGATCATGCTGCTTTGAAGTATCTTCTATCCAAGAAGGATACTAAGCCTAGATTGATTATATGGATCCTCTTGTTACAGGAATTTTCCTTAGACATTAGAGACAAAAAAAGGTGCAAAAAATGTAGTAGCAGACCACTTGTCTAGGCTTGTTGTGGATACTCCTGATGATTCTCCTCCTGTTAGGGATAGTTTTCCCGATGAACAAATGTTCTTTGTTACCCAATTACCTAGGTATGCGAATATAGTGAACTATCTTGTTATTGGTCGAATGCCAAAATATTGGGGTAAACAAGATCGTTATAGGTTTTTAGCCGAGGTTAAGCACTTCTTTTGGGATGATCCTTATTTGTTTAAGTATTGTCCAGACCAGATTATTAGGAGATGTATACCTGAGAGTGACGGTCCGGTATTATTTCCTTTTGTCATGATCATGCTTGTGGGGGTCACTTTTGTGCTAAGAAGACTGCTTGCTAAGATATTGCGGTGTGGATTCTCATCGGCCTTCGTTGTTTAAAGACTCCCACAGTTAATGTGTTACTTGTGAACGCTGCCAGAAATTAGGAACCATTTCTCGTAGGAACATGATGCCCTTGAACCCTATTTTAGTTGTTGAGGTCTTTGATGTGTGGGGTATTGACTTTATGGGTCCGTTTCCTAATTCTTTTGGTAACCTATACATCCTTGTCGTTGTAGACTATGTCTCTAAATGGATTGAGGCGGTTGCGTGTAAAACCAATGACCATAGGGTTGTGATTGAGTTCTTAAAAGATAATATACTTACACGTTTTGGTACACCGCGTGCTATAATTAGTGATGGAGGGTCGCACTTTTGTAATGGACCTTATAGGCTTTTGATGAAAAAAATATGGTATTACACATAAGGTAGCGTATTCCCTCATGAAATACTCGATTTGAACGTCAAAGAGGAGTGGTCGAGATTGTTTTTGTGATAAGAGTTTGATACCGCAAGAAGGGCCATATAGCGTTTTCCAAGACGAGCTTTTGACGGTAGGCTGATGTTCAATGTCTTACGTCTCATGAAACGTGATCTAAGCCACCCAACTCCGTCCGGTGAAGTTGAGTGGTCGAGATCGATTCGCAATTTGGGAAGTGTATCCACGCATGCTCGAGCGGGGCGTTTTTGATTGGCAGGCAAATGCCTTGGCCGGCCGCATGAGGAGGAGATGGGCACTTGTGAGGACCCTCTCCACGGAGAAGATGATGCCCTTGAACCCTATTTAACCAATCATGGTTGGTTTTGAGGTATGCTGGCGGTCATGGTGATTTTGATGCTCCGGGCCCTTGAGTGGGAAGTGGATGGTTGACCATTTTATGGGTCCAAACCCTAATTTAGGGTTTTCCATAATTGGACGGTTTTGGTAACCAGTGTGTATTCCATACCGCTGGGGGTGATGGAATTGATCCAATCATGCTCGTGGGAGTTGTATCGATCATATGTCTCTAAATGGATTGATGCATGGTCATCCAATCATGCTTGTGGAGTTGGATGTTGTATCATATCCAGTGTAAAACCTGGGATGACCTAGTATAGGGTCAATGTGATTGAGTATAACACACCGAGAATCTTAAAAGTTTCATTATATGAATAAGAGTAACACTTGCCACACGATAATTACGGGAAATTGTCGGGGAAACAGAATGGGACCGTTGCTTTACAAGTTCCATTCTTGGTGAATCAAGTGAGGGAGTATCCAACACTTATAGATGGCTTTATCTTTTGATGGAGGGTCTATTTTAGTTGTTGAGGTCTTTGATTTGTAATGGACCTTATAGGCTAAATTTGATGTAAAAAAAAATATGGTATTGGTACACATAAGGTAGCTAGGCTTTTGATGAAAAAAATATGGTATTACACATAAGGTAGCTACCCCGTATCATCCACAGACTAGTGGTCAAGTAGAGGTTTCCAATAGGGAGATAAAACCTATATTAGAGAAAACAGTTAATCCTAATCGGAAAGACTGGCCGTCTAGGCTTACTGATGCCTTATGGGCTTACCGTAATGCATTTAAGACCCCCATTGGAATGTCACCTTATCGACTTGTGTATGGCAAGGCATGTCACTTACCTGTTGAGTTAGAACATAGAGCATATTGGGTTGTTAAGCAGCTAAATTTTTCACTTAACAAGGCAGGAGCCTATAGGAAACTCCAGCTCAATGAGTTGGAAGAGATTCGTAGAGATGCTTACGATAGTGCTAAGGAGTATAAGAACAAAATTTAACTTGTGCATGATAGAAATATTTTAAGAAAGTCATTTTCTCCAGGTCAAAAAGTTCTTCTGTATGATACTCGTTTGCATCTATTCCCCGGGAAGTTACGCTCTCGGTGGACCGGTTCTTGTATTGTTCACACTGTCTTTCCTCAAGGAGTTGTTGAGATCGAGACACTGGATGGTAGTAGTTTTTCGAAGGTTAACGGTCAGAGAGTGAAACCTTTTTTATAGCCCTTTCCTACAGGTGATGTTGAGGAGGTCCCTCTGGAGGACCCTGTTTACCCTTGATTGACCATCGAGGCGATTGTATGTTGTATATTAGTTTTTGATTTCTCTCTTCACCCAGGTACTATCTTTCCGACTTCTCTCTTTACTGATTCCTCATGTTACTTTACTTTTTGGTATTTCTCTTTCATTAAAAACATTGAGGACAATGTTAGATTTAAGTTTAGGGGTGGGAAGAAATTTTTTTTTAGCTTTTAGTTGCAATAAATAAACTCCGAGCCTAGAAATTTATGCTTATTAAGGTTGGCACTAACCAATCTAAGTGGATGGGAACATCTTGGTTGTAGGAGTTGAGGAACCAATCTGATTAGATAGAAACATCTATAGAGCCTATTCATAAAAGCACAGAGCTCAGGTGTTAGAAAAAAAAATATGATAGTTTCGCCATATCTCGTTGAATCCTTTTCACCTTCTGTTTTTATTTTTATTTTGTAATAAGTGATTTGGTAGGGCACACGATTCAAGTTGTTACCATTGCTAGGGTGAAATAGAGTGATTGATATACCAAAATAAAAAAAAAAAAAAAAAAAAAAAAACAAAAGAGACCGGACCATCAGACCAACCGGAATAAATTCAATAAAGTCGACCGCTGGTTCCCTTGTATATGCCAGTTGTGTTGACCTAGAGTTAGGATTATTGACCACTGGTCCCCTTGTATATGCCAGTTGTGTTGATATTAGTCAGACCGGTATCTAAGTCCATTAGGATAGGATCATCTTGGAAGTGGCCTTCAGACAGATATGGGAAACACCGTTCACCTTAAAACCATCTACGTTTTTCTCTACATCCATCTTCTTAATCTTTCCATGTGATTGGTTGACTCCGGTTATGATGTCCAGAAACTATCTAAGTAGAGGTCTTTCACTTATATATGAATTTTAGTATGCTTGAGTGCAAACTCGTGTACAGCAAATGGAATTTCGCATCAGGGTACTTCCTCCTATAGTCAATGATTGTATGCCAACCAAGGAGATTCTTTAGTGCCTTCCAAGGTTCTGCGTAGATAGCTAGGGTCTGGAGTAAAGGTTTTGTGGGTACACCTCTGGTAAACCCTCCCGAGATAACACTCGGCCGCTAGGGCCACCTAGCGGTTTAATGGCTTGCTGCACGTGCTAAGTGTAGCCGTGATTCCTGCGACAGTGAGTTAGGATTTTATTTTATTTTCTAGATTAAGTTTTGCTCGAGGACTAGCAAATAATAAGTTTGGGGGTATTTGATTGACACATTTTTTTTGTCTAAGTTGTCCTCAATTTTCTCTATGTTGGTACTCGATTTTGTACTTATTACGGTGTTTTGTGTGTTTGTAGGTATTTTTGGGAAATAAACATTTTTGGAAAAATCGGCTCGAAAAATTATGTGGAGCACCCCCGGAGGACATTTGCTATGCGGACTCTCACTTTGGTTAAGGGGTACCTCAATTACTAAGGGGCACCTCAGTTGGGCACCTGCTATTCGCACCCCCGGTTTGGTTAGGGGGAGGTCATCCCCAAACTTTCAAATTCCAATTTTGGCGGGAAATCAGGTTTCAATGGCTGCAAAATTAGCGTTTGTGTTTTAGGAAAGTTTTAGAGAGACTCAACGGCTGAATTTTATTGGGTTTGTTCCTATGGGCTTAACTGGCGTGGTATGATCGTTAAAATCTATCTAGTTTGGCTGGATAATCAATTTTGAGAGAAATCGAGTTCACGAGAAAACCCGAGTTTTCTTCACTCTCTTTCTGTGACTGCAGCATGTTTGACTCGATCGAGATACAAGTTTCAACCAATTTGGAGTGTGTCTGCTGAGTAATATCACACGCACAGAGAGAATAAGGGAAGTTGTTGGTAAAACAGAGAAGTGTGGAGTTATTCACGGGATATCATGATCGTCGTGAGTTTGAGACGTGCAGTGATCGAGTTTGGAAGAATTGGGACGATGTATGGAGTGTGTCGAGCAACCACATGTATGTGAAGGAGATAAGTAAGGATAGTTGACAGCATCAGGCGCGTGCAAAGAAACAGAAAAAGGAAAGAAAAATATTCTGAGAACTGCATTCACTCCGAGAATAGTTTCTGCATTTACTGCGAGATATGGAGGTGCTATGAGTATAAATAGAGTTTCCTGAAGTCAGAGAAGGGAGTCGAGAGTTTGGGAGAGAAATAGCACGCTGCAGAGATAGTTTTGATCATCAACAGAGAGGAAGAGAAGAAGAAGCACAGTCTACACCAATAGACTGATTTTCTTTAGCGTCTTACATTGTAACCTTAGCGACTATTTTCTGTTACAGTTTCTAAGTATCGTTTCCTTCTGTGGCGCTTATTCTGTATCGTTTCTGCATTATTCATCTTGTGAACAATTTTTGAGCAATGAAAAATCATTTTGAGCGTGTTTCCTACATGATGAGCGACTAAAAATTCCCGGTGACCAAGGCAACGGAGGAAACTATTCCCTTATGCATGATTGGTAATTTTCTTTTATAATTTCAATTATTATTAATTTAATTTAATTCACTAAGATCACTTTAATATATGTTTTTATAAGATGAAAATGGTTTTTTTAATTAGTTGTGAATCAATTTGATGTCTTATACTTAGAAATAATTCTTTGATAATTCATGCGTAGGGATTACAATTTAATGTTTGGAAACTTTACAGATATTAGTGAGTTAATGTGAAAAAGGGCTTAATAATAATTCTGAAAATAATTTTTATCAACCAATCAGTTAAAAGAATAGTGGAATCCGGAGTCTTGGTCTAGTTTTAAAATCTTGATATCACTTTATTTGAGTTTATTTTTGTTTAGCTTAGAAATTTAATTTAAAAATCGAACCTTCACAAGTCTCAACGAACCTATTACTACAACATCATTGAAAATAACCATCACTTATCTATCACTCAAAAGTCTATCTACTCTATCTCCTATTTTGAGACAAAAGTTGTTTTGCTATATAGACTTTGATTATACACATTTGCTATTTCGAGCCGAGTTTATCTCGCCTATCTATTTCTCGAAATATGTGTTGGTAAGCTTTTGCTTTGGCCAAGTTCATCTTTACCTAGTGACGAAAGTCATGTTATGTTTCAATCACTTTGAAAATTGCTTTGACGAAAAATGGTTTGTGAATAACAAATATATAACGTCCTCTAAGAATGTTTCAATGATTGAAATGAGAGTTTAGATTATATAACCAATGGTGGATATAAGCATTGTGTGGTAACACATATATGTATAAGTCTTTTTTCCTTGAACCGAAATTTGCGAACTTTGTTGATCAACAGAACCGGAATAAGAGCCGGGAACTCAGTCCGCGAACTGGCGGAAGTTCTTGACCCGAGAAATTCTGCTGAAGTTTGAGAACTCCTTCTGGGAACTTAAGTTCGCGAACTAAGTCTGCGAACTTAAGTTGGTTATATCTAAAAACGATTGGTTGTTGATTGGAAATTGATTGATCCTTGAACATTGGTCTTTGGTACCGTTTAAGTGATTTCTCTTGTATTCAATTAGACTCGCAGATTTCTATTTGCTTGAGAAAGAATTGAATCAAGAAAGAGAGATATAACTCTTTGATATACTTTATTAAGATTGAGTCTAGTTGATTCTCTTGAAAGTATATTGGAGTTTGTCCATACAATGTGTTAAGCGAAATATTGGGTGTGGTTGTTGTACCCCCGCTTTTTCAGTTGTTAATTTTATATGCTTTTAATTACCATCAATTAAAATGCATATCTCTGGAAAATAAAAATTGGTAATGTGCATTTACTAATTTGAGATTTTCTAGTAGGATTTCGGTTAATATTGGACATAGCATTTCTAGGAATTATGAAAACCGAATTTGGAAATATATTGCATATCTTGAGAATATTTTTGGTTTTGGAAATTCCTTGGTGTCCAAACTTCCTTGGTCTATAAATACCCAACTTTGCATTTCGAGCAAACTATCCTAAGAGCCAGCAAAACTACCTTGTTGTGTTGTTACTGGTGGAGCCATCTATTCGGAGAGGAAAGTACCCTAATTAGGCGAAATCTCTTATGATCGCTCGTTTAAAGACTTCTGTGGGATCAAGAAGCTCTACGAGTACCGTTGGTGGGAAACTAGATAATTGTAGTATTATTAGTTTTCGATTTGATTTGATTGACTAACGGTTGTTGAACTTTGATTGCACCTAGTTTGTTTATTCTTGAGAATCTTCTCTTATGATATAAGATTCACTCAAACTAGATCGAAGTGTCGACGGGATCTTTAGAACTGTTTGTAGATCTAAAGACATCTTGTGATAATCCATTGTTAACAGACTCCGTTCTGTGCGTGATTGATCACAAGAGATTCAAGATGTGATGTGCAGGTGTTTATTGAAGATTTAAGAAGATTTGAAGACGAAGAAGATTTCTTATTTGGGTTCATAATCTTTAGTGTGCACAAAACTTGATCGGCTGGGATCCAACTATAATCGGTTTATCTTTGATAGATTTGATTGATTAGTTGCGTAGATCGGCATCAGTATTTAGCATCTTGATAGATCCTATTATTGATTGCATAATCTAAACTCTGCTACTTTGGTAGTTGTTGGATAGATTGATCTAAACCCGACAAAGTAGTTTATTGGATTAAACAGAAGAGCCTTTGTCTAACTCATATCACTGAGATTGGATAGAGTTGTTACCGAACAAATTTGTTGTTCCTTTACTATTTGGAATACGAACCAACGGAATTGTTCCAGTGCGTGCACTTATTGAATGTCGGAAGCGCAGGGATACTGAAGAAACTAGGTGAACTATTGGTTTAGTTGCTTGGTCTCAACTATACGAAGTTAGTTTGATTTTGTATAGCGGATTAATTCTGAGAGTATTCAATTCTGGACTAGGTCCCGGGATTTTTCTGCATTTGCGGTTTCTTTGTTAACAAAATCTTGTTGTGTCATTTACTTTTGTTTTCCGCAATTATAATTGTTGATAATATAATTTAAAGTAAATTACACAAACGTTAACTCCGTATTACTTGATAGTGATCATATAGAGTTTGGTTAAGTCCGAACCTATTATCAAGTAATCACACTTTGATTGTTGTATTGTCTCGATCTCGTATCCATAGACGATCACACAAAGTGTGAATACTGATTTGTTGCATTGTCTCGACTCAGTCCATAGACAATCACTTTCGGTAAGAGGACTTATAGGTAGAAAAGTTTAAGATTGTGGTATATTTGGGTACCCGCGTCTTTTCAATTGGTATCAGAGCAGGCAAACACGAAAAGATCTAACAATCTGTGTTTGGTGCGATCCAACCTATAAGACATGAGTCAAAGTAGAGTTAAGCGAGAGCGAAAACTAAAGAAAGACTCGATTAACGTATCACAAGATGTTGTAAGTTTTGATTTTAAGAAATGTTTAAAAGGGGCTTCTTCGTCAAGTTCTACTTGCTCTTCTAAGAATAAGTCTGAATGTTCTCAAGACGAGATTAAGTTAAGTCCTGTATTCGCAATCAATGATTCAGACTCCGAAAAATCTCTTCTTGATGACGAGGAAAATATTGATTCATCGAATATAGAAACATTTCATCCAAAAGAATTAAGTGAAAAATTTCTCTCATGTTCAAGTGAACTAATTCATGCATTAGAAATAGAAGGAAAGCTTCTAGACAATATTAATTGTTTGAAAGCTAAGAATGATCAACTTTTTATTGATCTTGCCTCCTCAAAGTCTAAATTTGATTCTCTGGAAAGGGAAGCTTCATTAGAGTTTCATTCTCTGAAAGAAAGGCTTAAAAATTGCCTTGAGGAAGCAAAGAAAAATGATTCTCAACATATACAGAATCTTGAGGACAAAGCAAGTGCTAGTCTTTCTCGAGTGGAACTTTTAGAGAAAGATCGCGATGCCACTCTTGAAAAAGTACAATTTATGGAAGAAAAACTTGCTGATTATGATGCAAGGTTTAACTCTCAACAAAAGAGCTTTGAAGAGAAAGAAGGTGAATATCTCTCACGAGAAAAACGCCTTGAGGCTAATCTAGCTGGTGCTCTTGATAAAATCTAGACGTTGGAATATGAAAATTTGGACCTTAAAAAGTTCAATGTTAGCTCAAAAAATTTAACCTCAATGTTAGAAGCAAGTAGAAATCATCGTAATACAAGAGGATTGGGGTATAAGGGAATAGATGCTTCAAATATTAGCAAAGAGGTAAAATTTGTCAAAGCTACAAATCCTTCTCAACCAGAAACTTCTACTGATATCAAAGATGCCTCTAATTCTTATAAGGGAGAAAAGTCTGTCAAGCCTAAGAATTTTGTTCAACCAGCAGCCATCAAAGAGAGCACTTCTGCTAATGTCAAGAAAGCAACAACGTTGAACAAAGATAAGAAGAAGAAAAATCGTCGAGCTCCAATGCAAGAGGATCCACATAAAGGTAACATTAAAACTCACACTTTGTATGTTACTAAGCATTGTTGTTATTGTGGTAATAAAGGGCATGTGGAATGGGGATGCAAGATTCGTAAGATGGAAGATACACTTTCTTTTGTATCAAACGAATTGGCTAAAATTGCTCCCCAAAGTAACTCGAATCAATATTATCCAAAGTTTGGGCAAAAGGATTATTATAATGATAGTTCAAATTTTGCCTATCGGTCAACAAGGCCATATCATAAAAGACCCGAATATAGAAAGAAAGATGTCTTTGTAAATGCTAAGACAAGATCTGATGTTCCAAATTGGAGAAAAGTTGTTTCGCAAAATATTCAAAAGGATAATCGTCCTAATGGTATGAAGGAGAAAGATCTCCTGTGAAACCCAATTCTAAATGGGTCCCGAAGTCCTCCAAAGCCAAGAAGGGAACAAAAGTTAGTCACAAGAATGACTCTCAGCTGTTAATTGTTGGTGACAATAATTACAAGAGTTTTCTTGAAATACTAAAGAGAGACATCATGTCTGAAATCTCTTATACTAGTGAACGTTGTGATAATGACACTCTTCATCACAAGTCAAAAAACAAGAGATGGAACAAGAGAAAACAAACCAAGCAAGAGGTCAAGAGTGATGATTCTGTCTTAGTCACCCGTGACGAACAAGACAAGGCTCACCAAAACACAACCTAGTTGTGTTGGAATGTGCATGCTCACCTTTTTACTCAATCTTATGATAGGTGAGGAAGCACATGAAAACTGAACACATGATCTCTCGATTACTATATGATTAATTAAGATCTTTAGGAAGATTCCTTTTCTTCTATACTCATACCTTCTCTATCTATATTTGATCTTTTGATAGAAACGGTAACTTTGAGTTTATAATGTTGATATCTACTGATCATATAGGTGTATCTTTTGTTTATACGGTTAAAATGAGCCAAAAATCACTGCATTCGGACTTCGTATGCAAAAGTTATGCCTAAAACAGTCTTATGTATGAATTCGTGTGATATAACCAATTTTAAACTTGTTTGGAAGCGTGGTAAGACCGATTCCAAGAATCAAATCTATGTCTACATTTTTGCTATGTGTTTTTGGTTTATGGGATGTCTGATTTTGGTTTTCATAACCTTAATATTCGATCTCATATGATGAGGATCCTTATGGTTCGTGTGGATTTTTGATTTAGCGAGATTAAGTTCTAGCCCAAGTTGGTAGGCTTTATCAAAGGATCATAAGGTGTTCCGATTGAAACTCATATGTGAAAAAGTCACAATATGTTGAATTCTTGTTTAACATAAAGGCATATGTGTTTCAGGTTTTCAACTTTTGCTACTTGCATTAGTTAAAACCGATTCAACCTTTCTCTGGTAAAGGTTGTTGTTGTTCTTGTTCTTTTGTTCTTGCGAGAGGATAAAAACATAATGGGCGAGAGCTCTAACCTGAACTTGCGCTTAATGATATATCTTTGAGGGGAAAAGAGGATGCGGAATTTGAGGTAGTGAATTTGTTAGTTAATCGTTTTCCTGTTTAAGAAAAGCATGAGTTTATTGCATGTATTTTGCTTTTGCTTAACAAAATTCGGTACAATTGATGTTTATTCCATTATGTGTATATGGATTTATGTGTGTGTGTGTGATTCAATTGTTTCCGGTTAAGAAAAACAGGTTTGATATCTTTCTTTATTGTTTGGTATCAATGGTTTTAGACTTAAAGAAATTTCGGTGCAATTGCGGTGCTTTAATGTCCATGTTTGTTTCAATTGCTTCCGGTTAAGAGTAATAATTGTGCAAGTCAATTTATTTGGTTTGTATGTATTGTTTATGGCTTAAAAAAATATGGTATCATTTGTTTAGTCCAATTCGATTCCGGATAAGAGAAACTAAGTTAATTCTGATCTTAGTTAGACTTATCAAAAGTAAAGGATTCGGTTATTCAAGTCTAATCGAATGCCTTGACAAGAAATATTAGTTAACTAACCTAGTATTTGTCTTGTCCAAAGTGAAAGGTCTAAGTTATTGTCTGAATAATTAGTGCATGATGAGAAAAATAAAGTTAATTCTGATCTTTATTTTGGTCTTATCGAAACAAGCGATTGTACTTGTGCAATCGGTTTAGCAAGGGAACTAAGTTTTCTTAGTCAATTTGTTAAACTATTAGGAAAAATTTCTTCGGGAAATTGTTTGATAACATATTAAAACCAAATTACTTGAGTTATATTGATATTGGTTATCTAAAGTGGTAAATGAAACCCTCGTGCTTAACTCTTATAGGTTGTACAATTCTTTTAGATTGTAAGATCCTTTCGGTTTTTGGTATTTGCTCGGACCTTTGTCATTTTGTGACAAAAATGGGGAGAAATATATGGAGTACACAAGTGATTTGTAATCACTTAGGAAAGGACAATTGTGCTTAAACGTTATATCTAACGAAAGAGCAAAGCATTGACTAAGGGGTTGAACATATCATATGATGATTGTAGTTATTTGGACTACAAAGATACAATTCTTTTAGATTGTAAGATCCTTTCGGTTTTTGGTATTTGCTCGGACCTTTGTCATTTTGTGACAAAAATGGGGAGAAATATATGGAGTACACAAGTGATTTGTAATCACTTAGGAAAGGACAATTGTGCTTAAACGTTATATCTAACGAAAGAGCAAAGCATTGACTAAGGGGGAAATAACTACAAAGGGAAATATTTGCAAAGATGTGCGGATTGAAAATATACCTATCTCACCTTTAGGGGGAGTATTAGCTTTGTTATTTAAATGTCTTCAGCGGCATTTATGGATTGAATATATGCAGGGTATTGTGCTGTTGAAACTTGGAATCAAGAGTATGTATAATGAATTTTTGTAATTTGTTTATCCATATGATTGTAAGAGTTTTGTCACTAAAATTGACAAAGGGGGAGATTGTTAGAGCATAGCTCGGTTGAACCCACCAACCGTTGGTATGTCAAGTTTGGTTGTCATATTTTAGTGAATCAAAACTCAATTAAAGAGTCGCTTGATTATGTACTAGAGACAACTTCGTATAGGTTAGGCTAGAAAGATTAGGATAATGAGACATACAAGTATTACTCGAATACTTGAAGAATGTAAAGAAGTAACAAGCTACATCGACGACATCATCCTTCCTCTTGAGGTTAGTAATATTTTGACTTGAACTGTTTCATTCCCAACGTATCTTTCAAGTCGTGCTATATTGAAAACATGACTGCGAAGTGATGTGTTTTTAAATTGTTGTAGAAAGTGGTAAGAAAGATGTCGTTCCTCTCAGACTTGTGAAGGATTTTTTAGACTTAAATTCAAAACAAAAATAGAAAACTCACTAAAAATTATAGCAAACCCTGACAAAGATGTTATCGATATTAAAAGAACACTGAGGCCAAGATTCCACTATTTTCCAAGTTGAAAGTGATTTAATCCAATATTTATATTCATGCAATTTTCTCGTTCAATTTGATTCTAAACTATTGCGACAAGTAGATTCTCAAAATAACAAGTGTAAATCTGAAGCATAGAACATCAAAAACCTAAGTCTAAGCATGCTCTATCAAAAGAAATCACAATTGCTTAACAAAAATCATTCAAACAATTTTCAATCAAGGCAAATAATCATATAATAATTGCAAATAAATAAATAAAATAAAATATACCACTTTTTGTTGGAAAAATAGCTTCCTCTATCGCCTCAGCAATGGGGTTTAGCTCCTCATATTAACCATGATCTCAAAATATTATTTTATGGTTCAAAAGTTGATTAAAAGGATGAGAAACAATAAAACAGACTGCTTGCAACGCTGTAATGGCGTTACAAAGAAGCTGTTACAAGGGACTGTTACAGAAACTGTCTTATGCACTGTTGATTTGTCGCTGAATCTAAGACCCCTAAAACGAATGTCTTTAATGGCCTTTGTTCTTCGTGTTCTTCCTTATGCACCAGCAGAAACAATTTCCTGCAACTCGATCTGTTCAGCTCTGTGGTGTTCTAAAGTTATCTGAAACTGCTCCAATGACTTCGTAACCCCTCTATGACTTATCCCAACTCCTTTTATATCCCACGTGTCGATTGAAACCCTAAGAATATCTCCGATATTATTTCTTCTCCTCACGGCCAAGTCACGGCTTTTTTTCTATCTCTTCTCTCCTGTACGCGTCATCTGGGTTGATCTAACGTACCAGAATCTCTCAAGGATATTGTAGAATCGATCAGCAACCATTCTTCCCTTATCTTCAACCGGTAGTTTACATATTTTCAACCAAAATCCCGTGATACTCTCCAAGCCTCTGTTTTGTTTCTCCCGGCTTATCCAGCCCAATTGGTTGGGTCAAAACACTCGTATCAACTCTGTTTTGCTCTAACAGGTCCATTCCACCAAAAACCCGCGATTGAATCTCTCTAAATCCATGAAAACTCGATCCACAAATCTGCCAGCGTGATGGTTCCGTTTTCCCGCCATTTTTGGATTTTTGAATTCTTGAAGATGAGGCGCCCCCTATCCAGAGTGGGGGTGCGAATAGCAGCTGCCTTGGGGTGTCCTAAGGGTGCCCCTTAGTAATTTGGGTACCCCTTATCCGTAGTGAGGGTCCGAATAGTAGATGTTCTCCGGGCGCAACTTTTCGAGCCGATTTTTCCAAAAATGTTTATTGGCCAAAAATACCTACACACACATAAAACACCATAATAAGTACAAAAATAAGCACTATCAATATAAAGAATCGAGACAAATTAGACACAAAAATGTGTCTATCAAATACCCCAAACCTATTATTTGCTAGTCCTCGAGCAAAAATAAAATAAAATCCTAACTCACTGTCGCAGGCATCGTCGATTGCATTTAGCGTATGCAATAAGCCTTTAAACCCCTAGGTGGCCCTAGTGGCCGAGTTATAGTCTCGGGAGGGTTTACCAGAGGTGTACCCACAAAACCTTTACACTCCAGACCCTAGCTATCTACGCAGAACCTTGGAAGGCACTAAAGAATCTCCTTGGTTGGCATACTTATTGACTACAGGAGGAAGTACCCTGATGCGAAATTCCAATTGTTGTACACGAGTTTGCACTCAAGCATACTAAAATTCATATATGAGTCACAGAGCTCTACTCAGATAGTCGCACTATGGACATCAATATCCGGAGTCAAAACTAATCACATGGATAGATCAAGAAGATGGATATAGAGAAAAACATAGATGGTTTTGATGTTTACTAAGTGATTGGTGTTTCCCATATCTGTCTGAAGGCCTCCGCCAAAATGAACCTATCCTAATGGGTGAGATACTAGTCGACTAATATCAACACACTGGCATATACAAGGGAACCAGTGGTCGATAAACCTAACTCTAGGTCAACACAACTGGCATATACAAGGGTTCCAGTGGTCGACTTTATTGAATTTATTCTGGTTGGTCAGATGGTCTGGTCTCACTTTTTTTTTTTTTTTTTTTAATCTCAATCACTCTAATTCACCATAGCATCGGTAACACCTTGATTCGTGGGCCCCACCTAATCACTTAGAGAAACATAGTTTAAAAACAAAATAAAAATAAAAACAAAAGTGAAAAGGACTCAACGAGATATGATGAAACTATCATGTTATTTCTAACACCTGAGCTCTGTGCTTTTATGAATAGACTCTTTAGATGTTGCCATCTAATCAGATTGGTTCCTCAACTCCTACAACCAAAATGCTTCCATCCACTTAGATTGGTTAGTGCCATCCTTAATAAGCATAAATTTCTAGGCTCTGGAGTTTATTTATTGTAACTAAAAAGTTTCTCCCATACCCCCAAACTTAAATCTAACATTGTCCTCAATGTTCTAAAGATAAAATTAAAAGCATGAACAAGGAGAAACTGTTACCATTTGAAGCAAAAGAGATAAGGAAAGATATTACCGTGTCGCATGAATATTGGGTTACCTCCCAAAAAGTGATAAGTTTAACGTCTTCAGCCAGACATTACGTACCCATAAAATGGCTAATTACCCTTTCAAATCGTATACCAATAGTCGAAACAACTGTGGATCATCAAAATCAATTAAAACTGCCACAATTATGAGACAATTGCACCAAATCAGAAAAATGAACAGACAGAGCACATCCTGATCCAAGGTTTCCTGCAAGACAACTGGGTTTTTCTGTGGTGCCCACTTGGGCTTCATATGAGTGTCTTGATAAACGGATTTACCCAAATAACGAGTCTCAAATAGCTGTATTTCCTCCTGGATAGTATCAGGAGGATCGGGTTGTGGAGTCGGAAGAGACTCATAATACCTCAGACACACTAGGCTCGAGTCCCAAGTTAGGGAATTCAAATAGGGATACTTGACGATTACTACCCCCAAACTTAGAATTTTCGGTGTCTCTAGATAGACTAGTCACAATATTCCTAATTTCTAGACCATTAGGTTCCTGAAAAAGGTCAATTGCTTTCTCTAATTTATAATCAGGTGGTTCATCCTCTAAATGCATCTGAGGTACACAAACTGTAGGACTTATATGTTTCATATCCTCTATGGGCAACCCTAAAATCTCAGATGGGCCTAAAAATGCATAATTAGGGTCCAACTTAGGAGGATCTCTAGGCTCTTCGAAACAAGGGCTTAAGGTAGATTTAGTAGCTAGTAATGGTTCGAACCTAGCTTTCCATTTATCGGTATCTAACATAGGAATAGAATCCAACAGAGCATTTACTTGTTCAATGTTGCTATCATCGTCAAAATCCATGCTAAAATGGGCTAGACAACTCTCTAATGGATCTTCCGATAAGGTGTTTGGTAATGACCCCTGAACTAAGGTTCCTATCATGTTCACCTCTTCAATGCATGTGTCATCTAGCTCAGAATGCAGCTTATTGACATTAAAAATATTCAACTCAATAGTCATATTACCAAAAGATAGATTCATAATACCATTTCGACAGTTAATGATCGCATTAGACGTAGCTAAAAATGGGCGACCTAAAATCACAGGTATTTGGTTCTCTGGGTCAGGGACAGGTTGGGTATCTAAGACCACGAAATACACAGGATAAATAAACTTGTCGACCTCAATAAGAACATCTTCTATCACACCACGAGGAATTTTAACAGACCTATCGCCTAAGCTGCAGTGTTATCTTGGTAGGTTTCAATTCACCAAGTCCTAGTTGTAAGTACACATGGTACAGCAGTAAGTTCACACTAGCTCCTAAGTCAAGTAAAGCTTTATCTACCCGATGTTTTCCTATCGTGCAAGCAATGGTAGGGGCACACGGGTCTTTATATTTAGGAGTTGTGTTGTTCGAATGATCGAACTTACATGACTAGCTAAAAAGGCTTTTTAGGGACACTAAGCTTGCGCTTTCGCGTACACATATCCTTAAGGAATTTGGCATAAGCGGAAGTTGCCTAATTGCTTCTAGTAACGGAAGGTTTATGGTAACTTTCTTAAAAACCTCCATTATGTCATTAAAGTTGGATTCACTCTTTGTTGGTACTAATAGCTGTGGAAATGGGGCTCTAGGCATAAAATAGGGCCTCTCGGGAACCGAATTGGCATCATCGGAGATTTTATCGGTCCCTCGGCTATGGATGGTCCTGAGGGGTGAACTGATATGCTCACTATCGGGCATGGTTACCACGATTGTCTACTACTCTACCACTCCTAAGGGTTCTAATTGAATTCAACTGGTGTGAGGTTTTTCACCTACTTCATGAACTCCTCTAGGGTTGGGTTGTGTTTGACTAGGGAACCTACCTTTTTCTCTCAAGGACTCATTTATCAGACTAACCTGTGTTTTTAACTCAGTAATAGCTTGACTGTTTTTTTGCCCTATCCTGTTACTAGCTTCTACACTTTGTGAAAGTGATTGGTATCTTTTCAGTGTTTCGAATAAATGAGGCAAGAGTTTCTTCTAGACTTAAAATTTTCTTATCGGACTGATTTTGAAACTGAGCTACTCCTGAAGGATTCTTAATATAGCCAAAACCTGGGGGAGCATTCGAATTACTAAACTGACCTTGGTTCGGTCCTTAGACCATGAGAGGTTCGGATGGTTTCTCCAACCGGGATTATAGGTTTTCGAATATGGGTCAAATTTCGACGGTTATCAAATCTAGTGTTATTATTATAAAGAGCATTGGCTTGCTCTTCAATAGTCTGGCCTTCCCAAAAAGGCTCTACTCTACCACTAGTGTGACCCAATTCTAAAGCTTCTAACCTTTTAGCTATTGCTGCAATTTTGGCATCTGATTTAAAGCCTCCTTCTAGCCTATTAACGTTTCCTCTTCCTAGAAGGATTGTTTTCTTGGGTTCCCTACTATTTTCCCATTGTTGGGTCTTTTCGGCGATTTCATGCAAATATGTCATTGCCTCATCAACTGTTTGATTTTCAAACCCACCTGTACACATAGATTCTACTGTGGTTGTAGTGGAATAATCTAAACCCTCATAAAGGATCTGAACTAACCTAACCTTTTCGAGACCATGATGAGGACATTGGGCTAATAAATCATTGAACCTTTCCAAATACATATACAAAGATTCTCCCTCTTGTTGAGAAAACGTGCAGATTTGCGTCCTAATAGACGATGTTTTGTGCCTAGGGAAAAACTTGTTCAAAAAGGTAGATGTAAGTTATTCGTATGTTTCTATTGAACCAGAAGCCAAACTATATAGCCACGATTTGGCTTTATCTTTCAAGGAAAAAGGGAATAACCTGATTTTCAAAGCATCATCATCAAGGTTTCTAATATTTAGGGTACTACAAATTTCCTCAAAGTCCCTAACATGGAAATAGGGGTTTTCATTTTCTTTCCCTAAGAAGATTGGGAGCATTTTGTAAGGTCCCAGGTTTAAGTTCATAAGTTGCTTCCGTTTCAGCTAACCTGATACACGAGGGACGAGTAGCCCTAGTCGGGTTCAACAAGGCTTTCAAAGTTGTCATTTCTGGCACTATCGGAATATTAGGGATTGTCTCCTTAAACTGAGGTTCAAAAACGAACTCTTCAAAAATCGGACTTTCTAAATTGAGGTAATCGAGACGCTTAGAACTACTAGGTTTCTCTTTAACAAATCTACCTAGGGCGTCTCTTTTACGTTCAGGCATACAAAAGAATTAGGAAGGGAATTCTATGCAATCACAAATCAAGGCCGACTCAACCAAATCAAACCTATTGATTTCTAGCAAACAAAAAGCATGAAGGCTCCACTTAGATTGTTTCTAGACCAGCTTCTAATCCTTCGAAAGGGAATTCGTTACAATTTAAGCAAACCCCTCTGGAATCAATCTGAGTCAAAGTAAGTTGAATAGAGGCGAGGGAAGCTCGATGGAGCTTTGATACCCAAGGCCTCACCGGAATTACAATGCGGCGCAGTCACGCATTCAACTCACAGAAACCTTTATGAACTTTGAAGTGTGCTTAAAAGAGTAACTTATATTTTTCGAATGACTTTCCTATTAAGCTCGTTACCCTATCGGTCTTGTTCTAGTCAAAATTTTAAGGCTTAGGTTCGCGTAGGTTACGTGTTCCTAAGGCGGGCAAGAAGAGAACGGTGATGAAATCCGAACCCTTATCTTGTATGGCCAGGCCTTGCCCTTTACTAGAAAATTAAAGCAGCCGTATTCAAGTCCTCAACATATATGCAAACGAAGGAGTCCAGTAACTCGCTGACAGGGGATTCGCGAGTGTTCAGAATCTTACCTCCCGTTCCAGACGGGGGATGAATCGGTTGTATTCGACTCGGGCCACTGACTCATATGTCAGTGTACGAACCCAAGGTGCAGAGACAATATCGTAATTGTCCTCCTTCTCTGCGAACAGTTTATATTTAATACTACCCTTCTGTAGGGTAAAAATAAAAATAATTGTCCAAAGTCCAAAAGTCCAAAAAGTCCAAAAAGAAAAGAAAAAATTACAAAAATAATAAACCCTAATACAAATTTTTTTTTTTTCTAAAAAATAAACAAACCTTAAAAAAAATATCTAAAATAAAATCGTCTTCTTTCTGTTCTTTTCGCTTTAATCTTTCGCTCCAAGTCTTTACGAAATCACCGAGACTCCTTGGCTCAATTTTCTTTATGATCCAGAACCTGTAGACAAAAGATAAATACCCAAAAACGTAAAAAAGAACAAAAAATAATAAAAAAAGAAAAAAGAAAAAGAAAAATAAATCTAAAACCCTAAAAACAAGTCCGCGTCGGCGGCGCCAAAAATTGATGTGTTTTTAAATTGTTGTAGAAAGTGGTAAGAAAGATGTCGTTCCTCTCAGACTTGTGAAGGATTTTTTAGACTTAAATTCAAAAAAAAAAATAGAAAACTCACTAAAAATTATAGCAAACTCTGACAAAGATGTTATCGATATTAAAAGAACACTGAGGCCAAGATTCCACTATTTTCCAAGTTCAAAGTGATTTAATCCAATATTTATATTCATGCAATTTTCTCGTTCAATTTGATTCTAAACTATTGCGACAAGTAGATTCTCAAAATAACAAGTGTAAATCCGAAGCATAGAACATCAAAAACCTAAGTCTAAGCATGCTCTATCAAAAGAAATCACAATTGCTTAACAAAAATCATTCAAACAATTTTCAATCAAGGCAAATAATCATATAATAATTGCAAATAAATAAATAAAATAGAATATACCACTTTTTGTTGGAAAAATAGCTTCCTCTATCGCCTCAGCAATGGGGTTTAGCTCCTCATATTAACCATGATCTCAAAATATTATTTTATGGTTCAAAAGTTGATTAAAAGGATGAGAAACAATAAAACAGACTGCTTGCAACGCTGTAATGGCGTTACAAAGAAGCTGTTACAAGGGACTGGTTCAGAAACTGTCTTATGCACTGTTGATTTGTCGCCGAATCTAAGACCCCTAAAACGACTGTCTTTAATGGCCTTTGTTCTTCGTGTTCTTCCTTATGCACCAGCAGAAACAATTTCCTGCAACTCGATCTGTTCAGCTCTGTGGTGTTCTAAAGTTATCTGAAACTGCTCCAATGACTTCGTAACCCCTCTATGACTTATCCCAACTCCTTTTATATCCCACAGGTCGATTGAAACCCTAAGAATATCTCCGATATTGTTTCTTCTCCTCACGGCCAAGTCACGGCTTTTTTTCTATCTCTTCTCTCCTGTACGCGTCATCTGGGTTGATCTAACGTACCAGAATCTCTCAAGGATATTGTAGAATCGAGCAGCAACCATTCTTCCCTTATCTTCAACCGGTAGTTTACATATTTTCAACCAAAATCCCGTGATACTCTCCAAGCCTCTGTTTTGTTTCTCCCGGCTTATCCAGCCCAATTGGTCGGGTCAAAACACTCGTATCAACTCTGTTTTGCTCTAACAGGTCCATTCCACCAAAAACCCGCGATTGAATCTCTCTAAATCCGCTGAAAACTCGATCCACAAATCTGCCAGCGTGATGGTTCCGTTTTCCCGACATTTTTGGATTTTTGAATTCTTGAAGATGAGGCGCCCCCTATCCAGAGTGGGGGTGCGAATAGCAGCTGCCTTGGGGTGTCCTGAGGGTGCCCCTTAGTAATTTGGGTACCCCTTATCCGTAGTGAGGGTCCGAATAGTAGATGTCCTCTGGGCGCAACTTTTCGAGCCGATTTTTCCAAAAATGTTTATTGGCCAAAAATACCTACACACACATAAAACACCATAATAAGTACAAAAATAAGCACTATCAATATAAAGAATCGAGACAAATTAGACACAAAAATGTGTCTATCATGAAGCTGTGAAATAATTATACTCTAGTAGACATAGTGTTAAGGATGAAAATACGGGGTTCTAACAACCACACCCAACAATTCGTTTGGCAATCTGAGAGGACTTACTCCAATACACTTTCTAGAGAATCAACTAGACAGTCAGACTCAATCTAGAGTAAAGTATATCAAAGAGCTTAATATCTCTATCTCTTAATTCAATCCGCAATCAGCAAATAGAAATCTACGAGCCTGATTGAATATAAGAGGAGTTACTAGAACAGTACCAAAGACCAATGTTCAAGTGTCAATCAATGTAAATCAACAACCAAAGGTTGGATATTCTAATTGATTGATCTGAACGCACAACCTGTGATATTTCAATTATATAACAAAATATAATGCGAAAAAGAAATAACACAGACACCAGAATTTTGTTAACGAGGAAACCGCAAATGCATAAAAACCGCGGGACCTAGTCCAGATTAAACACCACACTGTATTAAGCCGCTACAGACTCTAGCCTACTACCAATTAACTTCGGACTAGACTGTAGTTGAACCCTAATCAATCTCACACTGATTAAAGGTACAGTTGCGTTCCTTACGTCTTTGATCCCAACAGGATACTACGCACTTGATTCCCTTAGTTGATCTCACCCACAACCAAGAGTTGCTACGACCCAAAGTCGAAGACTTGATAAACAAATCTGTCTCACACAGAAAAGTCTATAGATTGAATAAATCTGTCTCCCGCAGAAATACGCAAGAGTTTTTGTTCCGTCTTTTGATAAATCAAGGTGAACAGGAACCAATTGATAAACCGGACTTATATTCCCGAAGAACAGCCTAGTATTATCAATCACTTCACAATAATCTTAATCGACTAGCGAAAAAAGATATTGTTGAATCACAAACGATGATACGAAGATGTTTGTGATTACTTTTATCTTGCCTATCGGAGAAATTAATCTCGAGTCAATTATTTCAATTATACTCAATACGATAGAATCGGGCAAGATCAGAACACGTAACTACAAAGAAAATAGTTGGTCTGGCTTCACAATCCCAATGAAGTATTTGAAGTCGTTAACCTACATGGTCTCGATGGAAACCTAAGGTTAAAGGAGAATCGACTCTAGTTGATGCAACTAGTAACACACATGAGGTGTGGGTATTAGGTTTCCCAGTTGCTAGAGTTCTCCTTTATATAGTTTTCAAATCATGGTTTGCAATCCAAGTTACCTTGGTAACAAAGCATTCAATATTCACCGTTAGATGAAAAACCTGATTCAACCAAGCTAATATCTTTAAACCGTTAGATCGAACTTAGCTTGTAACACACAAATGAAATGTACCCTCATTTGGGTTTATGTAATCGAACCCAAACGTGTACACCATGTTGGTTCACAAATAGATAACCGAGGTTAGCCATATGATTACTCTCATATCAACCTTATTCATCTTAACCATAAGTAGTTCAAATGACTCAAATGAAACTAGTTAAAGAGTTGTTCAATTGTTATATTCTCATAGAATTATACAAGAACACAATTGAAGAAAATTCGGTTTGATTCACTTGAATCAATCATGAACATTATAGCCACGGTTTGCAAAGATTGCATTCCTTAATATATAAATGTTTATGTTCATGTTTAAAACCCATTTTAGAACTTTAACCTTCAAGTATTCAAACGTGTACGCATACTTGAAATACCCGGACTAAGATTGGGTTACTCCAGTACGCAAACGGGTGCGCGAACTTCAAATCCCAGTAGAAATTCTTGGACATGAACCTGTACGCTAGTACGCAAATGGGTACGAATACTTAGGTTCCCGGATTTCTCAAACCAACAGGTACGCAAACGGGTGCGCATACTATGGTTCCCGGTCATGGATTACATATGTGCAAGAGCACACAACATGTCATATCCAATAATGGTTAAGTGTTCTAAACTCTTATTTCAATTATTGAAACTTTCTTAGAGGACGACAATAGCCGTTTTCACACACTATTAGCATCAAAGCAATTTTCAAGTTATTGAAATAATCATTACGAAACATTCCAAGACAACACCGAATGATTGTATCACACAAACCATGTAAGATGTTACTCGGCGATTTTCACATGATATAAGATGAACTTGGTCGAAGCGAAAGCTTGCCAACACATATTTTGAGAAATATGTAAGTGAGATAAACTCAGCTCGAAATCTCAAATGTGTATATAGAAAACTATATCGTAATACGACTTATGTCTCAATATAGGAGATAGAGTATAAATATACTTTCCAAGTGATAGATGAGTTTAAGTCTCCACATACCTTTTGTCGATGAAGTTCCACAAACTCCCCTTACTAGTTCTTCGTCTTCAAATGATGAACGTCGTGAAAGCTAAGCTCAACTACACAATCTATGTCCTAGTCCGAGACATCTATAAATAGGATAGAAATCAAGACTTATAGTTTTGATCACTAACATTGACAAACATGCTTGATATAGCAACGCATGCGAGTTCGACCGAGCAGTGCTCTAACAATCTCCCTCTTTGTCAATTTTAGTGACAAAACTATCAATACATATGGATTACAAAATAAATAAAAATTTGTAGCTTCTCATCCAAATGCTTGATCTCCTTGGCATCTTCAACACGACTCGAAAACTTCATCACTTCCAAGTACTCCATGATTTATACGTGTTCAAATCAGCATCATAGTTGTTGAAGATCCGTAGCGATAACAATGAGAAAACAAATGCTCTCAGTCATTGTTATATAGTGCCATAGTATTATTACACAGCATCAAAGTTCAATTGTATCACAACTTTGACAATAATACTATGGTGATATGTATCACTCCCCCTTAGTCAATACTTCATCTCAACATGAAAACCACTCCCCCTAACATAATGATCCGTAAACCATATGTATTTGTAGTATGAAACTACACATTAATTCTCCCCCTTTTTGTCAATATAAATTGGCAAAGGTACGAAAACTAGTGGGATCCTCATGAAATTTGCATACAGATACTTCATGACCAAAAGAGAATAGCATACCAACTTATTTAGATGCAATCATAAAGCCGAAGCTAAATGCATTCATCAAGGAGTTTATAAATATATAAGATAACCCCTATAATATTCCACAGCCGCACTCCCCACAAAGATTTGGCAATTAAGCACAAGTTCAATTAAGAACTCTCCCCCATAAAATGTCATTCCCGAAAGAACAACAAAGGCGACCTTGCTTTTACAAGAAAAGAAGGATTTGTTTGGACATAGCCAAATCACATGAAAACATGAATTTGTATCCAAAAATCTCAATTGAATCAACCAAAAAAAAAAATGATCAACTCTATTGGTCATGCTCGACATAAGAGAACTTACGGGGCAACATAGTATGTGCACAAAAATGTGGATCGGAGATCGACCAATACTGCAGAATACACAAGGATTCATTCTATTTTCCATCACTATTTGCACAATGACATACAATAGACATAATCCTTGTAAACAAAAGTTTTATCCTTTCTTCCATCAAATAATGACATAAAAGGCTTTAACTTTTGTTTGTCAAAAGTCCATTCTATCTTTTATCAATACTTTCATACCGACATAATAGAGATAACATTTGAACAAGTATGGGATAGTCACAGGTTCACGGACGTAAACAACATATCCCATAAAAATTTACAATATATAAAATCATAAAGATTAAAATTGCAAAAATCATCTTCCAAAAAACTTAGAATTTAAATAAATAAATCTAAAAACATGAAGATGAAAACGTTGGACATAGCTATGTGTACTCACAATAATGGCTATTCCAAGCCCTAGTTATTCTTCTAAAAACACAGAAATAAATTCTCATAAGAAGATTTACTAGACAAATAAGGAACTAAAACAATTCTAAAAACCAAAGAGCTATCACAAGCGATAATCATAATTCCAGTATGGAAGCTTCACTGGTTCCAAGACCTTCAAGATTGTGACAGACAGAATTGATAGTTGCTTCAGACACGGCATTGAGACGATCCTTAAGTCGTGTCTTCATTAGAGCAAGTTCGGTGTTGACCTTTATCAATTCAGTTCTTAACCCATCTAGCTCTTTTAGAGTATTAACAAGCAACAGTTTTTCATCGTTAAACTTTTCGATAAAGTTTTGAACAACTTCATTAGAAATCTCTTCATCATCCTCAATATCAGACAAGTTATTAGGAGATTGAGAAGACGTGTCATCAATTTCCACGAGAGTCCCTTTTTCCTTCTCCTCGAGTGTGAGACCAAAACCCTTATCAAGAAAACCTCTTGGAAAATAACAAGTTCATGAAGGTGATGTCATTCTTGACAAAAAAAAATTAGCCTGGAGTATGCGTACTTTTCAACAGGTGGGTTTGGTATTTAAATTGTTTCACAGAAACCCTGAGATTAGGGTTTCCAAAGTCGGTTCATGACATGTAACAAGGATACCCGTACGAACACGAGCTTGGCCCATTACTCATAAACAACTCAAAATGAGAAGTACACAATAAATATGACTATACAACGATGATATTTGCCTATGTGAGAAAACTCACAGATCTTAGCTCAATAAAAATTGTATTCATACAGGAGAACAATTTTTAGAGTAAGAGTAGCAATTTTCGACACAGTAAAAAGATTTACGGTTAAGAAAACACATTTTTTTTTTGGTCAAAAACCAAGTACAAATACTTAAGCAGAAATGTTTGTGAATGATCATCCAGCTAAGAACGATAAGAGGATAGCATAGAAAATCATAAACAAAACATTTTGTCATCAAATATACCTGGAAAAAAAATATCACTCTGTCAGGATTTTTATTGAGAGTGAGGTTTCAACCTTGTGATTAATTAGCACAAGTATGAGCCTTG
This sequence comes from Papaver armeniacum, assembly GCA_023531295.1. NCBI lineage: Eukaryota > Viridiplantae > Streptophyta > Magnoliopsida > Ranunculales > Papaveraceae > Papaver > Papaver armeniacum. The sequence continues at coordinate 188,798 of JAJJWW010012132.1, forward strand.
AGCTCATTAAATGAACGTTGTTTCTGGTTAAACCTCTTTTTCCTGATCTTTGGAGGAAAACCATTATGATGTGAAAAGTTATCATAAAATTTACTATCATCAAAATATGACGCATAGTGTTGATTCTTACCTGAAGAAATTTGGCCAGATAGAATTCACAGCCTGTTGATAATTTCTTTATATCCTTCAATTATCATTTTTAAGTTGTCTTCCATACCTCCATTTTTGCTTTCTTCTTCTGGTACCTTTTTCACATCATGTACAACATGATCTCCCTTTTTGAAAGAAAAAGAACCACGAGTTCTTCTTGACCGAAAAACGTTGGGGAGTCTGTTTAGTTCTTGAACATTTGAAGAACACCTCGAACTGACTTTCCTGGTAGAATACACTGGGTGAGTACTAAAACCAATTGGTTTAGACATACGAATGTCAGTTACACCTTTGAGAATTAAATCTAAGGTGTGTTGAAGACGAATGATAGAATTGTCATTCAACCTGGATTTCTTCTTTTGTACAATATGACCTTTTGAATTACAAAAGAGACATACCTTCTGATCACATGAGTGATCAGAGGGAACGACTTAACACCATCGCTGGGAGTCTTTTTCCTTCCATGTGATGTGGATATTCCTTGGTCAGAGGAAGACACGGGCACATCCTTTTTATCAGGAAGGGATTTTGGTTTTACTTCTGAAACTGATTTTATAGTTAAATCATAAGCAGTTGGTATGGTGGACTCTTTGGAATACTCTTGAAAGGAGAGTTTACTTAAAAGATGTTCAATTTCCAAAGCATGCTTTTTGAGTTTTTCCTCAAGTAGAGTTCGTGAAGAACATACTGAGACATCTTCCTCTTAAAGAACCTTTAGACGAGAGTCACGCTCATTTACCATACCAACAAGGACATTGACCTTGTGTTTCAATCGGTTGACATCATCAGCCTGGATTCTAATAAGTTTTAGAATCACTGCACTCTCTATGGCTGCATTCCTTTCAACTTCAGAGTCAGACTCTTCAGTAAGGTTGTCAGAGCCACACTTGTCAATGTACGTCTATTTCCTTGGAATACTGGGTTCATATATATTTGAGATTGACAAATATTTCTCTTTAATAGAAACGGAACTTTTATTTCTGGGGATGCGTTTATCAGAGACAATGTCGTCCATCCTCAGATCGCTACAAACAGAGACTTATGAGGTCTTTAATGTGTTTGCCTGCTCTGATACCAATTGAAAATGCGAGGGTCTAACAACCACACCCAACTATTCGTTTGGCAATATGAGAGGACTTACTACAATACACTTTCTAGAGAATCAACTAGACAGTCATACTCAATCTAGAGTAAAGTATATCAAAGAGCTTAATATCTCTAACTCTTAATTCAATCCATAATCAGCAAATACAAATATGCGAGCCTGATTGAATATAAGAGGAGTTACTTGAACGATACCAAAGACCAATGTTCAAGTGTCAATCAATGTAAATCAACAACCAAAGGTTGGATATTCTAATTAATTGATTTTAACGAACAATCTGTGATATTTCAATTATATAACAAAATATAATGCGGAAAAGAAATAACACAGACACCAGAATTTTGTTAACGAGGAAACTACAAATGCACAAAAACCCCGGGACCTAGTCAAGATTGAACACCACACTATATTCAGCCACTACAGACTCTAGCCTACTATCAATTAACTTCGGACTGGACTGTAGTTGAACCCTAATCAATCTCACACTGATTCAAGGTACAATTGCGTTCCTAACATCTCTGATCCCAGCAGGATACTACGCACTTGATTCCCTTAGTTGATCTCACCCACAACCAAGAATTGCTACGACCCAAAGTCGAAGACTTGATAAACAAATCTCTCACACAGAAAAGTTTATAGATTGAATAAATCAGTCTCCCACAGAAATACCCAAGAGTTTTTGTTTCGTCTTTTGATAAATCAAGGTGAACAGGAACCAATTGATAAACCGGACTTATATTCCCGAAGAACAACCTAGTATTGTCAATCATCTCACAATAATCTTAATCGACTAGTGAAACAAGATATTGTGGAATCACAAACGATGAGACGAAGATGTTTGTGATTACTTTTATCTTTCCTATCAGAGAAATTAATCTTGAGTCAATTATTTCAATTGTACTCAATACGATAAAATCGAGCAAGATCAGAACACACAACTACAAAGAAAATAGTTGGGTCTGGCTTCACAATCCCAATGAAGTCTTTGAAGTCGTTAACCTATAGGGTCTCGATAGAAACCTAAGGTTAAAGGAGAATCAACTCTAGTTGATCCAACTAGTAACACACAGGAGGTGTGGGGATTAAGTTTCCCAGTTGCTAGAGTTCTCCTTTATATAGTTTCCAAATCAGGGTTTGCAATCCAAGTTACCTTGGTAACAAAGCATTCATTATTCACTGTTAGATGAAAAACCTGATTCAACCAAGCTAATATCTTTCAACCGTTAGATCGAACTTAGCTTGTTACACACAAACGAAATGTACCCTCATTTGGGTTTATGTAACCGTACCCAAACGTGTACACCATTATGGTTCACAAATAGTTAACCGAGGTTAGCCATATGATTACTCTCATATCAACCTTATTCATCTTAACCATAACTAGTTCAAATGACTCAAATGAAACTAGTTGAAGAGTTGTTCAATTGCTATATTCTCATAGAATTATACAAGAACACAATTGAAGCAAAATCGGTTTGATTCACTTGAATCAATCGTGAACATTATAGCCACGGTTTGCAAAGATTGCATTCCTTAATATATAAATGTTTATGTTCATGTTTAAAACCGATTTTAGAACTTTAACCTTCCAGTATGCAAACGAGTACGCATACTTGAAATACGGACTAAGATTGGGTTACGCAAGATCCCAATAGAAATTCTCGGACATGAACATGTACACCAGTACGCAAACGGGTATGCATACTTAGGTTCCCGGATTTCTCAAACTAATATCCTTGCGAAATCCTTGAACAACACATTGCGAAGATATCGCAGATTGGTAATAAAAACGACGCAACGGATGACGACAGCCTGAACACGAGAAAGATGTGAAGACCTGGCGAGATTTAGGAGTGTTGAGAGATTTAACACTTGAATACTTGCGAGAGTGTCGCAAGTCAGATCCGAAAATAAAGGACAGTTTAGCTGTTATCCACTATGTAATGTCCTATATAAAGAGCCGAATAGGCTTAAGAAAGAGAGAGATCTTTTTAGAGTGGAGAGAAAGTTTAGAGGAGAGAGAAAGTCTAGAGTAGCGATTATATTCTTGATTTCATTTCCTTCTTGTAAAATTTCTAACTCAATTAATAAAGAGATTGATTGTTGATCTTAAAGATGTATTGAATATTACGAATTCTTGTGAGGTGTGTATTGTAGGATTTCCTGCAATTACATATGGCGCTAGAAACAGGGACTGAAGATTGATATTGTGATTGGAAAGAATTTGGAATAGTAGATAGAATTTCATATAATTTTCAACAACTCATCAAGATTGAAAAATGGCTAGAAGAAGACGTGTATCAAAACAACCAACAACTGTTAGAATGAGTAGGAGACTTGCTGGAGAAGGGAGAGACGAAATGGAGGAATCTTAAAGAATGAGCACAAGGAACAATGGAGAAAATCGAGTTCAACCGCCAATTCAACGTACACCAATACAAAATAGAACTGTGGATTATGACAGAGTGAGTGTACATACTTGGCGATCGATTCTTGTTGATGAAATGGGAGAAGAGCAACAATTAGGAGGCAATGGACAAGAGGAGAGAGACCAAGAAGTAATTGGAGGAATAATTCATGGAAATGAAGAGATTGCAGCGTTAGAAGCATTGAGGCAAACAATACATGAAGAAAGGCAGTTAGAAGCAGAAGAACGTGCAAATCTGACAAGGCAAAATCATGAGTTGAGGATGGAAAACATGAGATTACAAAATAGAAGGTCAAGAAGCACTACAAGGTCAAGTTCAAGATCAGTTAGAGAAGAAATAAGACAAAATTTTCCTATAGAAAATGCTAATGAAGAAACTCGAGAGGGAGTACAAAATCCAGGCGAAGAACGTCGCGAAGGAAGAGAAATAGTGGAAGATCGTTATATCCAACATGCTGCAACTCTTCAAAATGGGCAAAATGATAGAAATCAGGGAAATAGACAACGTCAGGGGCAAAATAATCAAGATGGCGAAGAAAATCAGGAAGAATGAAGGAGAATATTATATGGGAGAGAAGCACAGATAAAGCAACGAGAAATTGAAGATGAAATTGAAAGACACTATACTGAACAAGCACATCTAGCTTGTGAGAGGGAAAGACTGAGAGCAGAAGTGGAAGAACAGGAGCTACAAGAGGCAATTCGCCAGAACAATCATGATAATCGAGAAAGAAGGCGTGAACAAAATCGCAACAATGGTAATATCAATGAAGAATATGATAGAGTATAAAGGAGAGCTGAAAGGCGGCAAAGAAGAGAAAATGAGAGATATAACGGTGTGCGAATTCATGAAAGAAATGAAAGAGAAGATCGTAGAGAAGGACGAGAAGAAAATGATGAACAAGAAAGTCAAAACAGATATGAACGCAGAAGAAGAGAGACGGAGCTAAAAAGACCAATGGATCCAAATTATAATTTAAATGAACAAATCTTGAGAGAGCTAGCGGAAATGAGAGGAATGTTAAATAATAAAAAAGAAGGAGGTATGAGACAATTGGATGAAGCTATAGAAGAAGCTGCGAAAACCCCATTCACACAAGAAGTACAATTAGGAGGAATACCCCCAAAGTGCAATTTACCTGCGTTAACCAGCATTTTTGATGGAACAACTTGTGCAGTATAACACATCAAAACTTATGTGAGATGTATGCTACAATGGGAGAACCATGATGCTATATTGTGCAAATATTTGCATCAAGTTTAACAGGAGAGGCCTTAAAATGGTTTGAAGGTTTACCAAAGAATACTATAACATCTTTCAACCATTTGCAGGCTATATTTTTAGGGGCTGATCGTTGTCGTATGCGTCAAAAATAATTTCACTTTCCTAAAGTATATGATAAGAAAGAGTTCGTTTCCACAGAGAGGCGATTGTAGTTATTACGTATTCAATTTCTTAAAGTAACCAATTGGGGGGATTTCTGAATTTTATGTAAGCAATAAAAGCAAATTAAAAGCAAAGTAAATTGTAGAAAGTAATCAATAGAGAAAGATATTGGTCAAGGAATTCATCTTCAATCTTAGACATGTGCTTGCATATATGATTAGAATTACGATTTAATCTCTTATATTATCAAAAGCCTAGAGAATCAAGAGAGCAAGATAATCTATTAATTTCCTAAGTTCATCAACACACACATTAGAGCTGCGTATGTGAATTCTACCTAAAGAATAACCTAACGCCTTGCGCTAATTAAGTTCAATTCCTAGGAGCATTAAGTTTCAGAAATCGGCTAATCAATGCAATTGTCATGCGTTGCGCATAACAATTCGGACAATGGTCAAACTCTACATATGATTACGAGAGTGTATCACTACAAACCGTAAACATATCATGCTACTTGTATTCGTGGTTATCGCTCGATGAAAAACCCTAAAATAGCTATGGACTAGGATGCAAGTTCAATTAATTGGCCACTTAACTAATCAAACATCATAATCCTATCACAATACATCAATCATGTGATTCTTAAAGCAGTAGAGATGTGAACGATAATCAAGAGAGAAAACTAATACATAAAGCAAACACAAGTTTTAGAAATAGGACTACATCCTTAACCAATAATATAAAATTTTGCTACCCATAGCTATGGACTTCATCACAAAATATTGAATTGAATAAAAGAAGAAGATGAACAAAAGCAAACCCTATTTGCGTAAACAAAAGCGGCTCTCCCCCTTTCTCCAAGAAAAACGTGTCTCTCCAAAAGTTGTAGGATTTCTCTTTTATAGCTTCTCTTGTTCCAAAATTAGGTCTAGCCTTCAAAGTCCATTAGATGAAAATCCACCAAGCCCATAAGAGAGAGAAACCCATGTAGAAAATATGTCCAAAAATACGTCGCCGGAAAACTGGTATTATGGCCGGAAATCGGCCGGAGAGGTGGCCGGAAAACGGTTCAGGTGACCGGCAAAGTCCGCCCGGTCACCGGTCATCGAGTCGACTCGGCCAGGTCAACGAGTCAATTCACTGAGTCATACCGAGTCAGCTGAGTTAAACCAAGTCAGATCATGACTCAGATGCGAGTCATCTGGCTAGTCAGACCTGAGTCAGAGCTGACTGAACTGGTAACCCATTGCACGGCCTGAACAAATGTACAGCACAATCATTGTGCTTCACGGCTCCTTGGCCAGCCATCTTGCACCAAGCATTTCCTGTGTAGGTTATAATAGCTCCTCCATTCCAAGGCCCACTACAATAGCAGCAGAAAAGCCTCCATTCCCATCTGCAATGCTCATCCTATTGCTTCAACCAAATTTCATACTCCTCTTGTAGCTTCTCTCTGGCAACCACTCGACACTATCAAATCACAACATAACTGCAAAACCACCATCTCAGACAACATCAACTTCATGTTCTTGTTTCTCAATTGCAGCAATTTCAGTCCCATATCACCATAGTCACTTCTACAGCTCAGCTCATTTCCAATTCCTTGTTGTTTTTGTGTACACTGCACCACCTGAATTGCTTCAATCAACTCCCTGACTTGTACTGTCCTAACATACATCTATCCTCGCTTAGCTCAACAAAGCACCACCAATTTGGTTGCATTGCGACCATCTTGCCTAGTTATTGCATAACACCGGGAGACCTCGAATATCAGCACGAGAACCCATCTTCTACAAACTGCAATATCACACACTCTGCCATCCAACACCCATACAAGCCTGTAGCTGTAACTTCCTTCAAGAACTCACATCATTCCTCCATGCTCAGTTCCATCTCCTTTGTATCTCAGCTTCTCACAACACCCTTTCACAGATCGCCACAATGAACAACAATCATTTCACCTAACTATCTGCAGCTTTCATTATCTTAGATCACCATTGCATCTTAGCTTACACGACTGCAACTCCACTTTCAGCTGCCTCTTGCACCAACAGAATCACCATCTGAGCTGCAACTGCAACTCAGTTCCTTCCACTGCGAAGCACCACCAGAATCACAGTCTCAGCTCAAAATATCAACAACATACAGACCTCCATATCTATTACCTTGCCTCTCCAAGCCTGGTTCTACCAGTCACAATGGCAGCAACACCAACTTCATCTCTTCACATACTCTCCATTCTTCTCCTGCAGTTCACAATCGAACTCAAAATCAAACATAACCCATCTGAACCTAAGCATACAAACTCCACCTGCAATATTTGCCTCATTCCTGGCAAGCCCCTTCTCCTGTGACATCAGACCAAATCAGACTCAAACCCATCTTTGCAGCAATTTCAAATCACATATTTCCTCTCATCTGTTTGCTTTCAAAATCTCACAGATCCATTCATTCTTCTTCTCACATAATCCCCAATCTCAGCAACAACATTTCCTGTGAAACCCTAACTCCATTTCACTTATCTCTTCATACCTGACTTGCACAACACCAATAACTCAAAACCCATCTTCAATTTTAGATCAAACTCTATCCGAAAACCCTGATTTCTAAGAATCCCGTAAATCAACAGTAAAACCCCATCAGTTCTTCACCAATTTCTTTGTTCTTCACCCCAAATTTCAATCTCAAAATCGAATCCAGATCCCACAATCACCAATTTAATTCATGGCAGACCAATTGAGACCCCAAGTTCTTCATTATTTCTCGATCCCAATCGATTCCAGAAAAAAACCCATATCAATTTACTCACTCATCCTCTTTGTGACGTTCTCAACTGAATTTCATCTACTCATCAGCAGCATCAATTTCTTTCTCGATCTCAGAAGCAGCAGCATCTTCTTCTCTCTGATTTGAACAGCAATAATAACCTCATCTCGGACACACAACAGCATCTTCTTCTCACTCGATTTCTGACTCTCGATCTGTTTCCTCTCTTACAGCAGTCACAACAGCCCATTTCTCCTTCTCAGAATAGTGAAGCCTCCATGGCTATTTTCTCAGTTTCAGGTAAAGAGGAACAAATGCAATAAATGTTAATATGATTTTTAGGTCTTCTGTAGGAGAATAGAAGTGGATATAGCCACCCAGGTGAGCTAGATAAGGGTCAACCAGAATGATTCTAGGCACCCCATAAGTTGATATAGGCCACTAAAATGGCAACCCCTAATTCCTTGGGTTGACTCCGCGCAGCATTCGCCATTGAAATGATGTTTTTGCACATAGAGATGCCCCTTAACCGTGGCTCAGTTCCAGATAGTGTTCATTATTGCTTTGAAATGATAATTTAGCCCTTTTTGCTCAATTTGAATGATTTCCGCTTCTTTTCCTCCGTGCGACTCCAGAGTACCTAACAACTCAAAAACACGCGTAAAGTACATAATTCACAAGAAAACTAGCAAAGAAAGCGTAACTACTAGATAGTAAATTAGGTGTTTTAGACACCTATCAGATTCCCCCACACTTAGACTTTGCTAGTCCTCGAGCAAATCAAACAAAACAATTCAAAAAGATACATACAACTCCGTGTCATCGAGGCTACGGTCACTTTTAGCATAAATAACAAGCCTTTGAACCCCTAGGTGTCCCTAGTGGACGAGTTATAGTCTCGTGAGGGTTTACTAGAGATATACCTACAAAACCTACCTTTCCAACTTACTAGTTCTCCGTAATGATAACATCCAACGCGCTAAGGAGACATAGAAATTCTGCACACTAGTCATAAGAAGTTAGACACATAAATGAACAAAATCTCATTCTTAAAAGTTGAGAGAGAAATAACCATCCCTTCTCGACAAAAATTCGGGTTCGGAGTGATCGAAAGTCTCGACTCTGCCTCACAAGAAAGGGTTTTATGAAATTGCTCTCAATAATAAACAGCTTTTTATGGGTCACACATGTGTCCAGGTTGGAATGAAGAGAGAATCCTGCGACACGTTGAATGGTAAGAAGGCAAAACCCTCCGAATGTTTTGAAAACCCACATCTTTTATTCATTTTTGAAAACCCATTTTTTTGACGATCTCTTCGAAAGGAAATCAACCATTTAACGAAGGTGGGAATATGCTTACTTACCTCGTTATCCATTCGACGTGCAGCTAGCACCACTCTCACAGCATCTATAGAAACGTCTTCGGTCTTCAATCGGTGTCTTCATCTTCGTCTTCGGTCTTCAACTCTTGATGATAACTCTTGAACTTCGTAGAATCTCGACAATATGATTCTTTCCTCTAATTCCTTGTTGCTTGAAACTTCATTATAGATATTCCTTCTTTCCATTGGCTTATTTGAAAGAATACAAAACTAAAAACGAACTATACAAACCCAAAATTTTATTTTATTTTATTTTATTTTTTTAGTAAGAAATAAAACAAATACAAAATAAAACAATAAAACTAGTAATGAACCTAAAGATTTTCTCTTTTTTTTTTTTTTTTTTTTTTAAGACAAGAGAAAAATAAAATACAAATAAGATAAATAAAAACGTAAGTACAAAGGCCATGGTGTAAGTACTTTACCGCTTGAATCTTCACAACTTATATGTCTTGATATCATAAACTTCTCGAACTCTCATCCTTGATAATTTTCACTCTTGTACAATAGTCTTCAACTTATAAAAATTCTTCTCCTTATCTTGTTGCTTTACTTGAATCTGAAATCTGCTCATTTATGTATTGTTGCTTGTAAACCTTGAACGTCTTCAACTTTCCTTCAAATTTGTGATGCTCCTCTTGTTGATGATGATAGTGTTTCTATGGACCTGTTGGTGTAGGGAGAGATAAGGCGGATGGTGCTAACTGCGAACAAGATTACAAGTGGTATGTAAGTTAGCAATTCGATGTCACCATCATGGTTGATAAAAATAGCACTCAAGAGATCAAAATAGTGCTTCTATGGTGGGAGGTTGGGCAGCTCACCATTCTGTCCGGAATTAACGTACGGTGACACACACTCTAAAAGCACAAATTTTGACAGGTACAAAGAATTGAAGGTTGGTGCCTCACATTATGTAACATGGGTAGTCTCCACTATAAGGGATCACTACTCTAATACCGAATTCTAATGACTTGCTCAACAATTCCAAAAGATCTCTCCTCTTACAGACTCATTTAGCCCTTTATATAGGGTAATACTCGTCTGCACCTTATTTTCCACATTATTCATTGCGGCATGGTTAAATCCAACTTTAACTCTCATACAATTAAGAAACCCGATCATGTTCTCTGTCATCTCTAAGTTCAGTCACTCTTATGAGATTCTCAATGTAATCTTAGCGACATGTATACTATGTGACTCTAAACTAACTACAAGTTGGAGTTTTCTTATTCACTAATGTACACAAAAGTTGAAAAATTTGAAAAATTTACAAAGCAAACCACTCCCCCACACTTAAACTTTACATTGTCCTCAATGTAAATTGAATCTTCCAAAGAAAGTCAAGGTGGGAAATCCTAACGGAAAAGTGACAAAAAAAATCGGAAAAAGTAAAAACATGACAAGAAAAGAAAATAAAAGATAAGAGATACAAAACCGATGGGTTGCCTCCCATTTAGCGCTTAGTTTAAATTCGGAAAAAGTAAAAACATGACAAGAAAAGAAAATAAAAGATAAGAGATACCCGACTATCTCTCCTTGCTTCCTACGACTCCTCCAGAGGGAGCACTTCCACAAGATTAACTCCTTCCACGACATCCGAAGAGAAGTTCTCATAATATGGTTTCAACTGGTGCCCATTCACTTTAAGTTCATTACCTGTAGCTAAACTACGAATTTCTACTGCACCATGAGAAAACACATTAGTCACAATAAAAGGTCCAATCCACCGTGACCTTAATTTACCCGGAAATAATTGCAAGCGAGAATTAAACAAAAGCACTTTCTGCCCAATGCAAAATTGTTTCTTTGTAATCATATTATCATGAAATGCCTTCGTCTTTTCTTTGTAAATCCGTGAGCTTTCAAATGCATCATTGCGAATTTCCTCCAACTCTTGAAGTTGTAACTTTCTTTGCCTTCCAGCACCATCCAACTCCATATTGCATTGCTTAATAGCCCAAAATGCCTTATGCTCAATTTCCACGGGTAAGTGACAAGGTTTACCGTAAACAAGCCTAAAAGGAGACATCCCAATAGGTGTTTTATATGCGGTTCTATACGCCCACAAAGCATCATTAAGTCGCGAACTCCAATCTTTCCTTGTTGGATTCACCGTCTTTTCAAGAATGGATTTCACCTCTCGGTTGGAAACCTCGTCTTGTCCATTTGTTTGTGGATGGTATGGTGTTGCAATCCTATGCGACACATTGTACTTCTTTAACAAGCTTTGCAAGAACCGGTTTTTGAAATGTGAACCTCCATCGCTAATTATCGCCCTTGGAATGCCAAACCTTGCAAATATATTAGCTTGCACAAAATCTGAAACAACTTTAGAATCATTAGTTGGGGTGGCCTTAGCTTCCACCCATTTCGAGACATAATCCACAGCAAGCAAAATATAATAATTCCCACTAGAATTGACAAAAGGGCCCATAAAATCAATTCCCCATACATCAAAAACCTCAACAAATTGAATAATAGTTTATGGCATTTGATTTCGAGCACCTAGATTGCATGTTCTTTGGCACCTATCACATGTGATACAAAATGCATGTGCATCCTTAAACAAAGTTGGCCAAAAGAAACCACATTCTAGTACCTTGAGAGCGGTTCTCTTACTCCCAAAGTGTCCTCCACAAGCATATGAGTGGCAAAAAGACAAGATAGAATTAAATTCAGATTCGGGAACACACCTACGTATTAATTGGTCACTACAATGTTTCCATAAGTATGGATCATCCCATATGTATTGGTTCCCTAACTTCTTAAGTTTGTCCCTCTCAGCACGAGACAAGTTCTTTGGGATTTGTTTAGACACTAAGTAATTAACAATATCAGCGTACCATGGTTCTCCAAAGGCAATTGAGAATAGTTGCTCATCCGGGAAACTTTCACGCAACGGGATAGTCTCCTTGTCCACAGCAAGACGACTCAAATGATCCGCAACGGTGTTCTCAATTCCTTTCTTGTATTTGATTTCAATATCAAACTCTTGCAAGAGTAAAATCCATCGTATGAGCCTCGGTTTCGCCTCTTTCTTTGTAAGCAAGTATCTAAGTCTTTGCATGATCGAGAAAAGACAACAACTTTTGTACCAATTAGATAAGAGCGAAACTTTTCTAAAGCAAAAACAATGGCTAATAACTCTTTTTCAGTGGTTGTATAGTTTTGTTGGGCCTCATTTAACGTTCTAGAAGCATAATAAATGGCATGAGGTATCCTCCCCACACGCTGCCCAAGCACCGCACCAACCGCATAATCACTAGCATCACACATAAGCTCAAAGGGCTTGCTCCAATCCGGTGGTTTAATGATAGGGGCTGAAATCAAAAGTTCTTTCAAACGATTGAATGCCGCCACACACTTCTCATCAAAGTTAAAAACCACATCTTTTTGCAATAAGTTACAAAGTGGTAATGCTATCTTGGAAAAGTCCTTGATGAATCTACGATAGAAACCTGCATGACCAAGAAAAGAATGTATCTCCCTCACCGTAGTGGGAGGGGTTAGAGCACGAATAAGGTCTATCTTAGATTTATCGACTTCCAAGCCTTTAGAAGATATTATATGGCCTAAAACTATGCCATGAGTTACCATGAAATGGCACTTCTCCCAATTCAGCACAAGATTTGTTTCAACACATCGTTCAAGGATTAGAGACAAATTGTTCAAGCAAAGGTCAAATAAATCACCAAAGACACTAAAATTGTCCATGAACACTTCGATTATGTTTTCAACATATTCCGAAAAGATACTTACCATACACCTTTGAAAGGTAACTGGAGCATTGCACAAGCCAAAAGGCATCCTTCTATAAGCAAAAGTACCGAAAGGACAAGTGAAAGTGGTTTTCTCTTGGTCCTCCGGTGCTATCACAATCTGATTATAACCTGAATAGCCATCAAGGAAACAATAGTAAGAGTGTCCAGCTAAACGTTCAAGCATTTGATCAATAAATGGTAAAGGAAAGTGATCTTTTCTAGTAGTGGCATTCAATTTTCTATAATCAATACAAACCCTCCAACCAGTTTGCACACGAGTTGGGACATGTTCATTCTTATCATTCTCCACCACCGTCACACCTGATTTCTTTGGTACCACTTGTACCGGGCTTACCCACTTGCTATCGGATATGGGGTAGATAACACCCACGTCCAAAAGCTTGAGTATCTCCTTTTTCACAACTTCCATCATGGGAGGGTTCAAACGACGTTGCGCTTCCCTTGTAGTCTTTGCATCGTCCTCCACACGGATCTTGTGCATACAAATGGCAGGGCTTATACCCTTGATATCGACGATTGTCCATCCTATGGCCGTCTTGTATGTCCTTAGCACCCTTAGAAGTTTTTGCTCCTGTAATTCATTAAGCTCGTTAGAAACAATCACGGGTAACTCCTCATTATCACCCAAGTATAAGTACTTTAAGTGACTTGGAAGAGGTTTCAATTCTAAACTTGGAGATTTAACAATAGATGGCACAAGTTTTTCATTATTGCAAGGTAAAGAAGCATATGAAATATTCTTAATTGCTGATTTTTCCGGTAATGAGTCAAGAGAACCAATGGTTTCTTTAATCTCATCACTATACTCCAAACCATTATCAATGGGTGTACTGAGCACGGTTTCCAAAGTATCAACACCATTCAACTCAAACATTTGTTGCGCCAATGTGTCCATCACATCAATGGAGAAACAAGAGTGGACATCACTAGGATATCTCATCGTCTCGAAAATGTTGAAACGTATTATTTCTCCATCGAACTCCATGGTTAGCGTTCCCTTGTCCACATCAATAATGGTTTTCGCCGTTTTCATGAAGGGACGCCCAAGTAGCAATGGAAGAGACGAGTCTGGTGAACCTTCATCCATCTCTAACACGCAAAAGTCAGCTGGAAATACAAGTTGATTAACATGCACAAGAACATCCTCAACAATACCCATTGGGTAGACATTAGAACGATCGGCTAATTGCAACACAATTCCAGACTTTTTAAGAGGACCAAAATCAAGTGAATTATACATAGACGCAGGCATGACATTAACGGATGCACCTAAGTCCAACATAGCTTTATTAAATGTGGTGTTACCAATTGTGACGGGAATGTCAAAGCTACCGGGATCCTTGCACTTAAGTGGGAGTTTGTGTTGTAAGATTGCCGAAGCGTTCTCCCCCACACTAAGCACTTCATTACCTTTGAGCCTTTGTTTATTGGTACACAAGTCCTTCAACACCTTTGCATACTTTGGAACTTGCTTGATTGCATCTATGAGTGGTATGTTCACATGGATCTTCTTGAGAATGTCTAAAATCTCCTTTTCTAGTTCTGCCTTCTTGGAATTTGCAAATCTGCGAGAAAAAGGTAAAGGAGGAACATAAGTAGAAACCGGAGTTTTAGAGTTAGAAATAGGTACCTCAGAAGTTTGGGAAGAATCCTCATTTTTCTCCTCCAAAACAGGTTCCTTTGGTGTTTCCACCGCGCCCGAATCAGTGACTTCGGGTTGCACAAGTTGTGTACCACTTCTCAACGTAATTGCATTGACACCCTCTTTTGGGTTGATAGGTTGAGAAGGGAGTTTCCCACCATTTTGTGCCTTCAATTGATTCAACTAAATAGCCATAGAACCAACTTGAGTTTGCAAATCCTTAACCGTACTCTTTGTTCTTTGCATAAAAGATTTCAGCAACTCCTCCATATTGGACCCCATAGTTTGAGGTTGTTGTTGTTGTTGAAATTGTTGTCGCGGTTGGAATTGTTGTTGTTGAGGTTGAAATCCACTCGGGTTGTTGAAATTAGGTTGTTGAATCGCTCCTTGCTTATTGGCATAGCTAAAATTTGGGTGATCTCTCCATCCCGGATTGTAAGTGTTAGAGTAGGGATCATACCGTCTTTGTTGATTTGGAAAGATCGCATTAGCTTGCTCGTCTTCATAAGCTTGAGTGGAACTCGGTATCACCGCGGTTGCAACTTGTTGAAGCATTGCGTTCATGTTACCCATTTGTTGACGAAGTTCCTCAACCTCGCTCACCTCATTCACCCTTCTTAGAATCACATCCGACCCACGACTCAAGAATTGTTGTGAGTTCGCTGCCATGTTTTCAATCAACTCTCTAGCTTGTGCCACCGTCTTGTTAACTAGTGCACCACCACCCGCAGCGTCAAGAAGATTCCTATCACTTGATTGAAGTCCTTCATAGAAATATTGAATGATCATAGCGTCACTGAATTGGTGGTGAGGGAAGCTTGCCACCAATCTCTTGTAGCGTCAATAAGTGGCACAAGAAGATTCCTAATATCCTTGCGAAATCCTTAAACAACACATTGCGAAGATATCGCAGATTGGTAATAAAAACGACGCAACGGATGACGACAGCCTGAACACGAGAAAGATGTGAAGACCTGGCGAGATTTAGGAGTGTTGCGAGATTTAACACTTGAATACTTGCGAGAGTGTCGCAAGTCAGATCCAAAAATAAAGGACAGTTTAGCTGTTATCCACTATGTAATGTCCTATATAAAGAGCCGAATAGGCTTAAGAAAGAGAGAGATCTTTTTAGAGTGGAGAGAAAGTTTAGAGGAGAGAGAAAGTCTAGAGTAGCGATTATATTCTTGATTTCATTTCCTTCTTGTAAAATTTCTAACTCAATTAATAAAGAGATTGATTGTTGATCTTAAAGATGTATTGAATATTACGAATTCTTGTGAGGTGTGTATTGTAGGATTTCCTGCAATTACATATGGCGCTAGAAACAGGGACTGAAGATTGATATTGTGATTGGAAAGAATTTGGAATAGTAGATAGAATTTCATATAATTTTCAACAACTCATCAAGATTGAAAAATGGCTAGAAGAAGACGTGTATCAAAATAACCAACAACTGTTAGAATGAGTAGGAGACTTGCTGGAGAAGGGAGAGACGAAATGGAGGAATCTTCAAGAATGAGCACAAGGAACAATGGAGAAAATCGAGTTCAACCGCCAATTCAACGTACACCAATACAAAATAGAACTGTGGATTATGACAGAGTGAGTGTACATACTTGGCGATCAGATTCTGTTGATGAAATGGGAGAAGAGCAACAATTAGGAGGCAATGGACAAGAGGAGAGAGACCAAGAAGTAATTGGAGGAATAATTCATGGAAATGAAGAGATTGCAGCGTTAGAAGCATTGAGGCAAACAATACATGAAGAAAGGCAGTTAGAAGCAGAAGAACGTGCAAATCTGACAAGGCAAAATCATGAGTTGAGGATGGAAAACATGAGATTACAAAATAGAAGGTCAAGAAGCACTACAAGGTCAAGTTCAAGATCAGTTAGAGAAGAAATAAGACAAAATTTTCCTATAGAAAATGCTAATGAAGAAACTCGAGAGGGAGTACAAAATCCAGGCGAAGAACGTCGCGAAGGAAGAGAAATAGTGGAAGATCGTTATATCCAACATGCTGCAACTCTTCAAAATGGGCAAAATGATAGAAATCAGGGAAATAGACAACGTCAGGGGCAAAATAATCAAGATGGCGAAGAAAATCAGGAAGAAGGAAGGAGAATATTATATAGGAGAGAAGCACAGATAAAGCAACGAGAAATTGAAGATGAAATTGAAAGACACTATACTGAACAAGCACATCTAGCTTGCGAGAGGAAAAGACTGAGAGCAGAAGTGGAAGCACAGGAGCTACAAGAGGCAATTCGCCAGAACAATCATGATAATCGAGAAAGAAGGCGTGAACAAAATCGCAACAATGGTAATATCAATGAAGAATATGATAGAGTATAAAGGAGAGCTAAAAGGCGGCAAAGAAGAGAAAATGAGAGATATAACGGTGTGCGAATTCATGAAAGAAATGAAATAGAAGATCGTAGAGAAGGACGAGAAGAAAATGATGAACAAGAAAGTCAAAACAGATATGAACGCAGAAGAAGAGAGACGGAGCTAAAAAGACCAATGGATCCAAATTCTAATTTAAATGAAAAAATCTTGAGAGAGCTAGCGGAAATGAGAGGAATGTTAAATAATAAAAAAGAAGGAGGTATGAGACAATTGGATGAAGCTATAGAAGAAGCTTCGAAAACCCCATTCACACAAGAAGTACAATTAGGAGGAATACCCCCAAATTGCAATTTACTTGCGTTAACCAGCCTTTTTGATGGAACAACTTGTGCAGTATAACACATCAAAGCTTATGTGAGATGTATGCTACAATGGGAGAACCATGATGCTATATTGTGCAAATATTTGCATCAAGTTTAACAGGAGAGGCCTTAAAATGGTTTGAAGGTTTACCAAAGAATACTATAACATCTTTCAACCATTTGCAGGCTATATTTTTAGGGGCTGATCATTTGTCGTATTATCGTCAAAAATAATTTCACTTTCCTAAAGTATATGATAAGAAAGAGTTCGTTTCCACAGAGAGGCGATTGTAGTTATTATGTATTCAATTTCTTAAAGTAACCAATTGGGTGGATTTCTGAATTTTATGTAAGCAATAAAAGCAAATTAAAAGCAAAGTAAATTGTAGAAAGTAATCAATAGAGAAAGATATTGGTCAAGGAATTCATCTTCAATCTTAGACATGTGCTTGCATATATGATTAGAATTACGATTTAATCTCTTATATTATCAAAAGCCTAGAGAATCAAGAGAGCAAGATAATCTATTAATTTCCTAAGTTCATCAACACACACATTAGAGCTGCGTATGTGAATTCTACCTAAAGAATAACCTAACGCCTTGCGCTAATTAAGTTCAATTCCTAGGAGCATTAAGTTTCAGAAATCGGCTAATCAATGCAATTGTCATGCGTTGCGCATAACAATTCGGACAATCGTCAAACTCTACATATGATTACGAGAGTGTATCACTACAAACCGTAAACATATCATGCTACTTGTATTCAGGGTTATCGCTCGATGAAAAACCCTAAAATAGCTATGGACTAGGATGCAAGTTCAATTAATTGGCCACTTAACTAATCAAACATCATAATCCTATCACAATACATCAATCATGTGATTCTTAAAGCAGTAGAGATGTGAACGATAATCAAGAGAGAAAACTAATACATAAAGCAAACACAAGTTTTAGAAATAGGACTACATCCTTTTTAACCAATAATATAAAATTTAGCTACTCATAGCTATGGAGTTCATCACTAAATATTGAATTGAATAAAAGAAGAAGATGAACAAAAGCAAACCCTAGTTGCGTAAACAAAAGCGGCTCTCCCCATTTCTCCAAGAAAAACGTGTCTCTCCAAAAGTTGTAGGATTTCTCTTTTATAGCTTCTCTTGTTCCAAAATTAGGTCTAGCCTTCAAAGTCCATTAGATGAAAATCCACCAAGCCCATAAGAGCGAGAAACCCATGTAGAAAATATGTCCAAAAATACGGCGCCGGAAAACTGGTATTATGGCCGGAAATCGGCCGGAGAGGTGGCCGGAAAACGGTTCAGGTGACCGGCAAAGTCCGCCCGGTCACCGGTCATCGAGTCGACTCGGCCAGGTCAACGAGTCAATTCACTGAGTCATACCGAGTCAGCTGAGTTAAACCAAGTCAGATCATGACTCAGATGCGAGTCATCTGGCTAGTCAGACCTGAGTCAGAGCTGACTGAACTGGTAACCCATTGCACGACCTGAACAAATGTACAGCACAATCATTGTGCTTTACAGCTCCTTGGCCAGCCATCTTGCACCAAGCATTTCCTGTGTAGGTTATAATAGCTCCTCCATTCCAAGGCCCACTAAAATAGCAGCAGAAAAGCCTCCATTCCCATCTGCAATGCTCATCCTATTGCTTCAACCAAATTTCATACTCCTCTTGTAGCTTCTCTCTGGCAACCACTCGACACTATCAAATCACAACATAACTGCAAAACCACCATCTCAGACAACATCAACTTCATGTTCTTGTTTCTCAATTACAGCAATTTCAGTCCCATATCACCATAGTCACTTCTACAGCTCAGCTCATTTCCAATTCCTTGTTGTTTTTGTGTACACTGCACCACCTGAATTGCTTCAATCAACTCCCTGCAGCTTGTACCTGTCCTAACATACATCTATCCCTGCTTAGCTCAACAGCACCACCAATTTCAGTTGCATTGCGACCATCTTGCCTAGTTATTGCATAACACCAGGAGACCTCGAATATCAGCACCAGAACCCATCTTCTACAACTGCAATATCACACACTCTGCCATCCAACACCCATACAAGCCTGTAGCTGTAGCTTCCTTCAAGAACTCACATCATTCCTCCATGCTCAGTTCCATCTCCTTTGTATCTCAGCTTCTCACAACACCCTGTCACAGATCGCCACAATGAACAACAATCATTTCACCTAACCATCTGCAGCTTTCATTATCTCAGATCACCATTGCATCTTAGCTTACACGACTGCAACTCCACTTTCAACTGCCTCTTGCACCAACAGAATCACCATCTGAGCGGCAACTGCAACTCAGTTCCTTCCACTGCGAAGCACCACCAGAATCACAGTCTCAGCTCAAAATATCAACAGCATACAGACCTCCATATCTATTACCTTGCCTCTCCAAGCCTGGTTCTACCAGTCACAATGGCAGCAACACCAACTTCATCTCTTCACATACTCTCCATTCTTCTCCTGCAGTTCACAATCGAACTCAAAATCAAACATAACCCATCTGAACCTAAGCATACAAACTCCACCTGCAATATTTGCCTCATTCCTGGTAAGCCCCTTCTCCTGTGACATCAGACCAAATCAGACTCAAACCCATCTTTGCAGCAATTTCAAATCACCTATTTTCTCTCATCTTTTTGCTTTCAAAATCTCACAGATCCATTCATTCTTCTTCTCACATAATCCCCAATCTCAGCAACAACGTTTCCTGTGAAACCCTAACTCCATTTCACTTATCTCTTCATCCCTGACTTGCACAACACCAATAACTCAAAACCCATCTTCAATTTCAGATCAAACTCCATCCGAAAACCCTGATTTCTAAGAATCCCGTAAATCAACAGTAAAACCCCATCAGTTCTTCACCAATTTCTTTGTTCTTCACCCCAAATTTCAATCTTAAAATCGAATCCAGATCCCACAATCACCAATTTAATTCATGGCAGACCAATTGAGACCCCAAGTTCTTCATTATTTCTCGATCCCAATCGATTCCAGAAAAAACCCATATCAATTTACTCACTCATCCTCTTTGTGACGTTCTCAACTGAATTTCATCTACTCATCGTGACATCACTTTCTTTCTCGATCTCGAAGCGGAATGAGCATATTCTTCTCTCTGATTCGAACATCAACAATAACCTCATCTCAGACACACAGCAGCATCTTCTTCTCACTCGATTTCTGACTCTCGATCTGTTTCCTCTCTTATAGCAGTCGCAACAGCCCATTTCTCCCTCTCAGAATAGTGAAGCCTCCATGGCTATTTTATCAGTTTCAGGTAAAGAGGAACAAATGCAATAAATGTTAATATGATTTTTAGGTCTTCTGTAGGAGAATAGAAGTGGATATAGCCACCAGGTGAGCTAGATAAGGGTCAACTAGAATGATTCTAGGCACCCCATAAGTTGATATAGGCCACTAAAATGGCAGCCCCTAATTCCTTGGGTTGACTCACGTGACATTCGCCCTTGAAATGATGTTTTTGCACATAGAGATGCCCCTTAACCGTGGCTCAGTTCAAGATAGTGTTCGTTATTGCTTTGAAATGACAATTTAGCCCTTTTTGCTCAATTTGAATGATTTCCGCTTCTTTTCCTCCGTGCGACTCCAGAGTACCTAACAACTCAAAAACACGCGTAAAGTACTGTTGATGGTGGATTTTCATTTAAGGTTAAATTTGTAAGTAACCAGAAAAATCATGCGCTGACATCTTGTAAAAGATAAAGCCATTTATAAGTGTTGGATACTCCTCACTTAATTCACCAAGAATGGAGCATGTAGCAACAATCCCATTCTCGTGAATACATGAAATTCCTCAGGTTGGAGCATGTGGCAACAATCCCTTCTGTGAATTTCATATCAGCCTTGTATTTCAGTACTCATTATCGGTGTGGCATGACGGCCGAGTGTTACTCTTCTGAGTAACACGAACCTCCAAGCACTATAATGAAACCATGTACGAAATACCCGTACATGTGACTCTCGGTGTGTTATACTAGCCCGATTGAGCCCCTCTCGGTGTGTTATACTAGCCGATTGAGCATCCGGACTGACCATATCGGTCAGGATATGATTCGATCGTAGTCATCCAACTCCATAAGCATGATTGGATGACCCCGCATCAATTCCATCACTCCCAAGCGGTATGGAATACCCACGGCCGACCCCGCATGGTCGGTCATTGGCCTAGCTTGCCAAGAAACCGTTCATACCAAGCATTATGGACGGAAAACCCTAAATTAGGGTTTGCGGCATATTACATGTGTTGCAAAGCAGTCTCAACCATCCATCTTCGCAGGTATAGATGGAGGGTGTAGATGTAGATTCAAAGGGCCCAGAGCATGTCAACACGATCACCGTGGGCACGCCTACACACTTGACCAATCGGTCAAGACCAACCATACTTGGTTGCAACAAATTCGTACGCCCAAAGAGAGCATGGCGCACGGCTTTGAAAGCCAAAATTAGGGTTTCAAGCCATCACGCGCGTCCATATTCTCCGGCACGAATGGAGGGTCACAGATTAGATTAAGCAGGTCCGGTCATACCAGCATGACCACCGTGGGCCCACCTACCTCCTCATGTGTTCGGCCAAGGCATACCATGCCTGGTTAATCCAAAACGTGCGCCCAAACTAGCATGGCCACGCCTCCCAAACCACAAACTGATCTCGACCACTCAACTTCGTCGGACGATTTAGATGGCTCGGATCACGTTTTAATGGGATATTCAGGTATAGGCGTGAACACCAGTCTACCACCTTCACGCCAGGCCAACCGACCAAGTCCGACCAAGATTGGTCATCTTGGGACGCGCGCCTGAAGAGGGCGTGATGAGCGGCCCTTGCGGCATTAGTTTTCTATCGCAAATTGATCCCGACCACTCGATTTCACCGGATGAATTGAGTGACCCAGATCATACTTTCGTGAGGGAATGGAGTACAGGCGCCTACACCGTCATGCCGTCTACACGCATGTATGGTCGGCCTGGCCAAAATTGTATCCCATGCTTGGTTTCGACCAAGCTGAAGAGTGATGCTTGCGCGCATCTTCAAAACCCTAATTTCATTAACGGTCGCAGATGAGTGTCTCAAAGATCATCTCATCCGTCCAACTTCACCAGCCTGGTTATACAACCCACGGTCGGGGAGTTAATTGGTCGGTGAGGCGTCATTACCCATCACTTTACCACACCATGATGCGATACACTGCATAAAATACACACGATACTTCACAAGTATCGACTTCCCGAATAACTTGAGTTATTCAATTGACATTACATGTTATCTTTCGTGGATCCACGATCCACACATTCAGAACATCAATCATGTCACAAACGGGTGGATACATACTTGGGGTATTGGTGCGGCGGTTTACGTGCGGCGTGCAACGCGCCATCACAAGAACGTGTTAGGAAGTCATGGACGGTTAGAGATTTAAGGGAGAAGTGGGCAAGGCTGGTCGTGTATCACCAACGCACAACTCCACTACTCCATCACTCCACTTCCTCCACTTCCCACGAGAGACGTGAATAAGGCTCAATGACTTGTATAAATAGGTTCTCCGCCCTATTTCAAACAACAACACAAGTCCGGACGAGACGAGAAAACCAAGTGTTAATACAAAACGTATTCCAACACCCAGAGCTTGCTTGCATCAATCACAAGCCTGCTCACCTTTGTTACAAGTCATAAGCAAGCCAACACCTTCACAATCTCAACACCTTCTTCGCTTCCCTCCCTAAGATAAACCCCATCTCCTTCACTTTGTGACCGAAACAAGTCTGGAACGGCCATTTCTTGGTTTAGGCCGGACTTGCCTGATTGATCTCTCGAATCTACAAGCACTCACCGCGCAAAGTGCATTTGTTTAAGGTTTAGATTCATTCCTCATCCACACCCCAAATTACCAAATTCTGCAGGAATAGTTTTCACCCATAAACAATTGGCGACCACAGTGGGAGGTTGATCTCTCGGTTGCACAAAATTGAATTCTCAATTTTTCGGTTTCCATATCGCAATGTATCTGGAAACCACAGGTGGTTCAGATATCATGGGAAGTTTAGCTAGAATGCTGGAGGATGTCTTGGCAAATCAAGCCGGTATCACTAGAAGACAGAGCGAGACATTCCGCCTTTTGAATGATATAGCAGCACAATTACAAGAAGGGTCGGCATGCATCTACTCAAGCAGTGCAAGAAATGCTGAATCCTTAGTCAGGAGTCACACCTTTACCGGTGGAGAGGCAAAAAGAGCGCGCAACCGCAGGAGACTCAGGAAAGACGAACAACATGGTCCAGTAGACGAAGACTCGAGGCAACTCCACAGAGGAAAAGACTTGTCCGGGGTACCACAACGTCTCCCGGATAAAGAAATGGATCCTGCAGCTTACGGATCCCTGCTGGAAGATTTATATCTCAAGACCCTTATCGAAGCCCGGAAGACTGTTCAATCCGCATCGACCTTTCAACTAAGTGAAGAAATTCTTGAGGAAGGAGAGATCAACCAAGGGACACGTGAGTACAGAGGATGGGAACGTTCAATTCGATCACTCAGCAGTGATATTACAACACCTCCCATCACCAGAGCCAGAGCAGCCGCAAATCCTGGCATCTCATCAAGTGTAACACCTCTGGTTGTCACCAGAGCAACAACTTCCACTCCTTCATCAGGATGAGGAGCCGGAGGGACGAGAGGAGGACCATCCCCCATTACCATTGCAGACTTGATGAAGAAGCAGGAAGTTCTTGCTAAGACTCAAACGGATATGGCCGCAACTCAAAAAGAGGTACTCACTTTTCTTAAGACATTAACTGATCGATTTCCACAAGAGCCGTGACAGCCCCTGGAGCAAAAAGGAATGCATTCAACGCACCGGAGAAGGTACTTCAGCGGCGGCGCGGACCTCCATGGACCCGATCAAAGAAGCGACATCGGATATGAGCGGTCTGTCATGGAGACTCCTACACTGGGACTGATCCTCACAACAATCCTCCTCAAGTCAAGTCAATAGTTTCACTATGAACCAGAGGCCGGTGGATCGGGAAGCGTTTTCTCTACTGGAAAGTTTATGCGAACTTTCACACCTCTCGAAGAATCAGCGCACGGAGACATTTTGCTGCAATCAACCAGAGGAAGTTCACAACCGTGCCCTACATGTCACCGCACGCATCAAGGATTCAGAGTTCAAGACGTCCCTTATCGACACAGGAGCGTCTTCGAATGTGATTACTCTCAAGACTCTCGAGACATCCAAGGTTCTCCCAGGCAAGGTCGTACGGAAGCCTACCACAATGACGGACTTCAAGGGAAACCAAACCAGCACATACGGGAGGAGCTCCGCTGAAAGAATCAGACAAGTTCGTTGCATCCCACTCCCCACGTGGGCGTCAATTCAGGAAGAAGACCGGCTTGCATCATTGAGAGCTAAAACCCACGATGCATCTTTGCTGACGAAGCATTCTTCTCCATCCTGTGAAGCCACGACCCACGTTCACACGAAGAGGGAACGCACTTTTGTGGCGAGTCGTGACCAGAAAGGGAAAACGGTATACCGACACTGCCATTATCAATTAGCAGGAGACGCACCCAGTCTCTCCACCCAATGGAATGCTACAACAGCAACGAACCACAAGAACAAGTGCTAGATGCTCCACAACAGCTGCAAGATGGCACCAGCTCCACAACTGATGAGATTGAAATCGTTAAGGAATCTCCTAGGCCTATCTCCATCAGCTCAACCTTGTGTACGGATAAATGCACGAAGCTCGTGGAACTTCTCAAAGAGTACCAGGACATATTCGCTTGGAGATATGAAGAAATGCCGGATTTCGATGAAAATTGGTCACCCATCATCTACATGTCATACCTGTATCCAAGTCGGTTAAATAGTTGTAGTTCATACATGAGGAAAATGGATAGATCAAGTGCTGCATAGACTTCAGAGACTTGAACAGGTGCTGCTCCAAAAACGATCATCTTCTACCTAACATCGACATGTTAGTAGATGCAACCAGCGGACACGACATGTTCTCCCCCATGGATGGATGTAGCGGCTACAAACAGATAAGGATGTACGTGCATGATACAAGTAAGATATCTTTTCGAACTCCTCTCGGAAATTTTTATTATACCATGCTGCCATTTGGTTTAAAGAATGCCGGTGCAACGTATCAACGCTCTATGACGGAAATCTTCCACTGGAGCCGATACCTCAAGGGAGCAGCCTCAAGAAGATAAAGATGTCCACGCGTCATATCAAGCAAGATCCGGGCGAGTCACTTTATCAGACAGTGGTACATGTCGATCATGCTATGTTGGAGAATCCGCGCTTTTGGTCATCGTCTGGAGCTATTAAACGCTCATCTACAATAACATATGCCCTGATAGAAAGAACCAGGCCTGCCGGTAATGAAGAGCCTTATAATGTTTGTAGGAGCATATATCTCACCAACAGGGGATACAACCTTCAGCCTTCTGTAAGCAGTTCCCTGAAGTAGCAAGAGGAAAACCACCGAGATACAACATCATGCGCATCCGTCAACTCCAACTCCAGTACCACATGCACGACTCCCACAATGATGAAACAATGTCCAAGATATTCCATATCTGGCTCGACAACAACCACTACGAACAAACCATGTAAACCACGCTTGGGGACTGAGGCTCAGCATGAAGTTCCTTCACCGCCAGTCAAGGAATTCTTCAACATGAGAGAGATGGTCAGTCAAGAAGCATGGAATTCGCAAGGGTAAGTCGAACTGAAGAGGGAAACACTTCAACGCTCCCTCTAGCAGAATCTGCTTCAATGGTCTATTCAAGAGCCGCCTCAACGCTCTCTCCGGGACCCACGTTCGCTTCAGAATCCTGCTTCAACACTCTCTCAAGGATCCACCTCAATGTTCGCACCAGAAGCCACTTTAACATCCTCTCGAGTCGTTTCAACACTCAAGCTACATTAATAATCTGCGCTCTGGTCAAGTTATCTTTGATGTACTCATTGCTCAACATACGTCTCATCCATCCTTCATGAGGACCCAGCGGAGGATGAAAAACCCTGAAGTCGATAGGAGGAGGGTTATCCTGTGGTACGGATATTTTCAAGGGCGCGATGAACAACTCATCATCAATGTTCGGCATATCTTTGAAGCTTTCAACACCTCCTGACTTGGCACCAAAGCATTATCCCCAGAAGACATCTCAACAGAGTTCTTTTCTTCATTCTACAATAAAAGACAGGAGCAGTACTTGTATAAAAACGCGTGAGATGTGTAGTCACACACGACAGAACAAACATTCACTTTGGAGTACACAAGGCTGGTATTGGGTCCTAACACCGGTGTTGATCAAGTCACAAGTCCGGTGTTGATCAAGTCTCAAGACCGGTATTGATCAAGTCACAGGTATCACTCAAGTTTCAAGTCCGGTGTTGATCGAGTCACAAGTCCAGTATTGCTCAAGCTTCAAGTCCGGTATTGCTCAAGCTTCAAGTCTGGTATTGCTCAAGTTTCAAGTCTGGTATTGCTCAAGCTTCAAGTCTGGTATTGATCAAGTCAGAAGTCCGGTATTGCTTAAGTTTCAAGACCGGTGTTGGTCAAGGGAACGAGGCTGGTATAAAGGTGACATTCAGTCAGGCATACACGATATGGGACCCACGTTCAATCAAGCATATATGGCGGGACCATATTTATTTGCACAACACGGTTTTGTTATGTCATGGGAATCATGTTCACGAAATTCAAGCCCACGTTCGATCAAACAGGCGCAGTAGCCCCACAAGCGAATCGGGCGCAGCGATCAGGTCGATTAGGCACAACCCCACGATCGAGCGAAGCGGCGCAATAGCCCTCGACCTAATCGGGCATAACAAGGTCGATCTGGCAAGACCGACATTCAAACGGAGCAAGCACGGAGTGGGCCCTCGGCCCGAAGCCGGAGACATAGCAAGGTCGACCGAAGCGAGCAAGACCGACATCATACTAGGGGAATGCTCTCCTAGATGCCTTTTGAACGTGACATACTCCAAGGACAGGATGACCCGTCTCTCCCCGGGTAACATCTAACTTTGTCTCATAAAGTTTTATCTTTTTGTCACCATCTTATGCCTACCCCACAATAGTGTAACCATTGTATGCTAAAGGGGACTTAATGTTGATGGTGGATTTTCGTTTAAGGTTAAATTTGTAAAAACCGAGAAAAATCATGCGGCTGACATCTTGTAAAAGATAAAGCCATTTATAAGTGTTGGATACTCCCTCAATTAATTCACCAAGAATGGAGCATGTAGCAACAATCCCATTCGTGAATACATGAAATTCCTCCGAGGTTGGAGCATGTGGCAACAATCCCTTCCTGTGAATTTCATATCGCCTTGTATTTCAGTACTCATTATCGGTGTGGCATGACGACCGAGTGTTACTCTTCTGAGTAACACGAACCTCCAAGCACTATAATGAAACCATGTACGAAATACCCGTACAGGCTGATTCCCGGTGTGTTATACTAGCCCGATTGAGCCCCTCTCGGTGTTTTATACTAGCCCGATTGAGCATCCGGACTGACCATATCAGTCCGGATATGATCTGATCGCAGTCATCCAACTCCATAAGCATGATTGGATGACCCCGGATCAATTCCATCACCCCCAAGCGGTATGGAATACCCACGGACCGACCCCGCATGGTCGGTCATTGGCCTAGCTTGCCAAGAAACCGTTCATACCAAGCATTATGGACGGAAAACCCTAAATTAGGGTTTGCGGCATATTACATGTGTTGCAAAGCAGTCTCAACCATTCAGTCAGGGTAAACATTTGCGAAGTGCAAAAACTCTTTGCGAATGGGGAGATTCGAACCCTAGACATCAAACTCCTTCCCTTTACTGCTGACCATCTGAGCTAGCTTCAGCTTGCGAAAGAAACACATATTGCCACTCTATTATTCTTCCTTTCTTTTGGTAGTTCCAAAAAGTGTGAAAAATATTGAGCTTTGCGAGAATTGATCATGCGAACTCTAACCCATACTCCTAATCCACGACCATCTGCGCTACTTGTTGTTTGCAAAGAAACACATAATTTCATAACCTTATTCCATTTCTTCTCATTTGAAAGTTCAAAAATATGCGAAAATTCGCGAGAGGTGGGAATTGAACCTGCGACCTCAAGCTCATTGTCTTTACCTCGACCAACTTTGCTGGGCTTGTTTTGCGAACTATCTCTACGAAATAATAACTTACTTTCTTCCGTGTGAAATACCCTTGCGAAATATCCATGCGAAAAATATACATTTGTTGGGATTTGAACACGCGACCATGAACTCATTAATTTCGCAGATAACCAACTGTGCTGCCTCTTGTTTGCGAAATAATGAAACAACCTTGCGAAATTATCCATTTTTTCCCTTCTGTAAAAAGAAGAAAATTATGCTCACAAGTGAATTCGAACTTACGACCTCAAACTCACATATTGCTCATTTGAACCAACTGTTCAAGAACCTCTCTGCGAAATTAACCCACAACTTTTTCTTTATTCTCTTATTCGCCTTTGAAAAATAAAAAATATGTGTCTCTGCGGTCGAACCCTTGACCTCTTGCTTATTCGCTCCAACTCAAACCATCTGTGCGAGCTTATGTTTGTGATAAAAATCACAACGTTTTGTTCTTATCCTTATCTTCGTTCTTCCTTTATTTCCTTCAACAATTTTCCTCTTGCTTTTTCTCCTGAATATGAAATCTTCCATTAAAAAATTAGCTTTCTTCCTTGAATTTCATCACATCAACCTATTTTTTTTTCTCTTCCTCTTTTCATGTCCTTGAATTGTTGACGGTGTTTTCTCCCTGAAAGTGTGATTTCTTCCATAAAACTTCCATTTTTGAACTTAAATTTTATAGATCTAAATAAAAAGTATGAACATTAACTAATTTTCATGGAAATTTCTTGATCCAACAAGTTACAGGAAGGACAAAATCCATTACTCTCTCCCCTGTTTCTAGCGCATATGTAGTTGCGGGAAATCCCACACTACACCCCTCATAATATTTTGTAGATCTAAATCTTATTAATCACCTAAATTTCAAATATAAGTGCTAGAAATATAAATTGACACAAGGATTTTTACATGGTTCGATCAATGTGATCTACATCCATGGTTCTTCACTATGATTTTTGAGGTTACATAAGAATTAGATTTACAATCTCCATTAATGGATATTTTGTAGAGCTCTAGATCTAATTTTAGGGGAAGAAGATGATAAAGAAAATAAATCTCTCTCCCCAAATATCTCTCTCTCTCTTACCAAAAATATCCTCTCTTTCTCTCTCCTGCTCTCTTCTTTATATAGTGTTTACATAGTGGATGACAACTCATGTACAACTAATATTTCCCTTAATTTCGGATTTACCTTGCGACATTTCGCAGGAGTATAAATATTAAGTCTCGCAGACACTTTAGTTTTCGCAAGATCTTCGCACTTTCTTCATGTTTACGCTATCGTCATTTGTTATGTCATTTCTGAAATCACTTTGCGACGGTTTCGCGACGTTGTTAATGAAGATTCCGCAAGTGTGTAGTTGTTGCGATATTTGGATCCTACATCTTGCCTCTTTTTTCTTGAATATTGCTTGAAGAGCAATCTTTAAGAAAAAATCCATTCTTTGTAATAGTCTTTGATCTTTGTTGATGAAGGAACGAGCGAAAGAATACTTTGGACTTGAAAAGTACGTACTTGCCTCTATTCTTTTGCGAAGTTAGAAGATTTGCGAAATAAATAAGAAGTATCAACTCTTGAAGTATGCGAAGTATGAAGTATCCTTGAAGAAATATAAGAAGTACTTAATCCTCGAAATATATAAGAAGTATGAAGTATCCTTTTTGAAGTATAAGAAGTATCTCGTCCTTGATTGCGAATAAGAAGTATTGCCTCTATTCATGCGAAATTATTACTCCATTTTTGATGAGGATTCTTGTTGTTCATTAGTGAACATCCACTTTGGAAATGATTCTTGCCGAGAAGATGAAGAACATAAAATGTTTTCTTGGTTATCCATAGTTGCCTCTGTTCTTTATCGATGAGGGTAGAATCCTTGAGAAAGTGTTGATTGAGCGAATTGTTTTTGCATTCTTATTTTTCCTCTGTGTCATGTTTTGTGCTCATGCGATAGTATAATCTCTTGGTGATTATCTTATCTTGTGAAATAATCACATTCTGCGAAATTCTTAATAAGTGCGAAATTGTAAAATACTTGTTCGAATATAATGCTTATGTAATGATTATGTTATGAAATGTGTATGCGATGTTTATGCCATGAAATGCTTATGCGATGCTTTCATGATGCTTGTATGATGAGAATGCTTATCTACTGCAATGTATAACTAATGTTTGTGTTACTTAGCTTATTTTGCCGTTCTAAACTTGATGTAGCTTTAAATCGCTTCCATTCTTCATTTCTCTGATTTTGTCTCTAGTATATGCATTCCTCTTTGCGTATTTATTGTTTCTCGCAAGTTCTTACTTGTGCTTCATCTTTTCTTATTCCTGCACTATTAGTATCGCATAATAATATGATCATAATATCAAGTGTGTGGCATTTGCATTGCCTCAGTCTCATTATTATGTACATGTTCGCAAGTTTATCATTTGATCACTTTATCAAGCTCGCAAGCTTATCATGTAATCTTTTTTGCGATGAAAGATCTCTGTTACTTACATTCAAAATGTTTATGTTGAATTTTGTCATTGCGACAAGATCGCATGACGTCTTTACATTTTCATGTAATGACCCATTGGTCTTGCCTTATCAGTTTCTTGTGTGGTCTTATTTCGCCTTCCTAGTTAAAGGTCTTATTTTGCCACCCCTCATTATTGCGACAATATGACAGGCCTAAATATTCTTGCGAACATAAAGCCCCATGACATTGCCGTCTTGCGACGAAATCGTAGGACGTCTTTACACTTTCATGTAAAGACCCATTGATCTCGCCTTATCTTTGTCTTTTGTATTATTGCCTCTTCAGGATCATTGCACAAATATGACAAGCCTAAATTTCCTTGCGAAAATAAAGCCTCATGACATTTGCGTCTTTTGACACTTATCAGCTCCCTAATGGAGGGTGCCGCCCTTATCTTCTCCCTGGTTGCCCCTTCAAGGAGGCGTACATCGGCCATACAAGACTAGCTCCTCCCATCCGGTCTTAACAACAACCAGTTGTTTTTCGCAGCCTCTTATCCCTTATACCTATATGGCTTATGGTTACGAGACTGCACCTAAGTGGAGTTTTCTTCGGGCCGAGTGCAGCATATACCAAGACTTGCCAAGAATGGCCGAGACACTTCAAATGCCCAGGCACTCTTGGCTCAACCGTGTACCCGGCGCCTTGAGCATACACGACTCCTTGGAAGAGACCCTCGGGCGTCCAACCAGGGTATAACCTTATATATATAGTTGGAAATCCAAGGTATCTCTCCCGGATAGGCTTTCATGGGCCCCAAATCTCCATGACTCAGGTTCCAGGAGCGGTGTAACCTTTTCGCTGAGCCATGTCAAGAGATACCCCCTTATATGACGCACTTTAGGTCTTACATTTGCCTCTTGTGAAATATCATTCGCGAACTAGGGTGTACGCCATAAAGGTTCGTCCCATTCACTCACTCATTCATTTTTGTCAATTCGTTCAATCATTCAATTTTGATTATCTCTTCTCATTGTCTTTGCGAAATTATCGCATTTCCATTATCTCTGCGAAATTATCGCATGTCTTCATTCTTTCATTCATCCTTTCATTCATTCCTTCATTTCTGTCATTTCTTTCATTCATTCTCATAATATCATATCATTTGAAGCAAAGTAAATATTCGAGAAAAATTCTAATACATTATAGTCCTGAAATCTTTGTAGTTGTGAAATCTTTATAATTCTGCGATCGTATCGCGTTTTGTGATTCAAATCAAAAATCCTTTATTGTCTATAAAAGAAATATTCTAGAGAAATATATAAATTGAATTTTTTTTTTTTTTTTTTTTTTTTTTTTTTTGTAACTTTGAAATCTAGAAATCTTTGTAATTTTGAAGTCTTTATAATCTTAAAATCTTAGTAATATTTGTAAGCTTGCGATTGAATCGCTTTTTTGTAAATCAAATCAAAAATCTTTTTATTTGTTGTAAAAGTAAAATGTTCAAGGAAAGTGGTACTTAGCTTTTGTGGTTTGTTGTTGTTGTCGTCTCTTGCGAAGTATATGATTGGCTTGTGAAGCTAGCATCCTTGAAATGTATAAAGGTCGCACAAAATATAATTATCTCGCAGCAAAAAAAAATGTGAGAAATGAGATTTGAACCCTTGACCTGCCTCTTGCATATTCTCGCATCATACCAACTGTTCTAACCTTCTCTTGCGAAATTAATTTGCGAGATAATCATCAACTTTCTTCTTTGCGAGATAAGCAAAGTCTGTGTGAAATTTAGCATAACAAAAATAAATGTGCGAGAGCAAGAATTGATCTGCGACCTTACGCTTTGCATTCATGCTTCCGACCAAGTCTTGTGCTAGCCATGCCTCTGCGAAGAGTGTGTGCGCGAAATAACCACCTACTTTCTTCTTGCGAAATATCCTTACGAAATTATCAAAGACGTGCGAAGTAAACATTTGCGTGAAGCAAACGAACATCTGCGAAGTGTTCGTGTTGCGAGAACGTCGCAAAGGTAAACATTTGCGAAGTGCAAAAACTCTTTGCGAATGGGGAGATTCAAACCCTAGACATCAAACTCCTTCCCTTTATGCTGACCATCCGAGCTAGCTTCAGCTTGCGAAAAAACACATATTGCCACTCTATTATTCTTCCTTTCTTTTCAGTAGTTCCAAAAAGTGTGAAAAATATTGAGCTTTGCGAGAATTGATCATGCGAACTCTAACCCATACTCCTAATCCCAGACCATCTGCGCTACTTGTTGTTTGCGAAAGAAACACATAATTTCATAACCTTATTCCATTTCTTCTCATTTGAAAGTTCAAAAATATGCGAAAATTCGCGAGAGGTGGGAATTGAACCTGCGACCTCAAGCTCATTGTCTTTACCTCGACCAACTTTTTGCTGGCTTCGTTTTTGCGAACTATCTCTCTTGAAATAATAACTTACTTTTTCTTGTGTGAAATACCCTTGCGAAATATCCATGCGAAAAATATACATTTGTTGGGATTTGAACACGCGACCATGAACTCATTAATTTCGCAGATAACCAACTGTGCTGCCTCTTGTTTGTGAAATAATGAAACAACCTTGCGAAATTATCCATTTTTTCCCTTCTGTAAAAAGAAGAAAATTATGCTCACAAGTGAATTCGAACTTGCGACCTCAAACTCACATATTGCTCGCTGAACCAACTGTTCAAGAACCTCTCTACGAAATTAACCCACAACTTTTTTCTTTATTCTCTTATTCGCCACTGAAAAATAAAAAATATGTGTCTCTGCGAATTCGAACCCTTGACCTCTTGCTTATTCGCTCCAACTCAAACCATCCGTGCGAGCTTATGTTTGTGATAAAAATCACAACGTTTTGTTCTTATCCTTATCTTAGTTCTTCCTTTATTTCCTTCAACAATTTTCCTCTTGCTTTTTCTCCTGAATATGAAATCTTCCATTAAAAAATTAGCTTTCTTCCTTGAATTTCATCACATCAACCTATTTTTTTTTCTCTTCCTCTTTTCATGTCCTTGAATTGTTGACGGTGTTTTCTCCCTGAAAGTGTGATTTCTTCCATAAAACTTCCATTTTTGAACCTAAATTTTATAGATCTAAATAAAAAGTATGAACATGTAACTAATTTTCATGGAAATTTCTTGATCCAACAAGTTCGGGGAAGGACAAAATCCATTACTCTCTCCCCTGTTTCTAGCGCATATGTAGTTGCAGGAAATCCCACACTACACCCCTCATAATATTTTGTAGATCTAAATCTTATTAATCACCTAAATTTCAAATATAAGTGCTAGAAATATAAATTGACACAAGGATTTTTTACATGGTTCGATCAATGTGATCTACATCCATGGTTCTTCACTATGATTTTTGAGGTTACATAAGAATTAGATTTACAATCTCCATTAATGGATATTTTGTAGAGCTCTAGATCTAATTTTAGGGGAAGAAGATGATAAAGAAAATAAATCTCTCTCCCCAAATATCTCTCTCTCTCTTACCAAAAATATCATCTCTTTCTCTCTCCTGCTCTCTTCTTTATATAGTGTTTACATAGTGGATGACAGCTCATGTACAACTAATATTTCCCTTAATTTCGGATTTACCTTGCGACATTTCGCAGGAGTATAAATATTAAGTCTCGCAGACACTTTAGTTTTCGCAAGATCTTCGCACTTTCTTCATGTTTACGCTATCGTCATTTGTTATGTCATTTCTGAAATCACTTTGCGACGGTTTCGCGACGTTGTTAATGAAGATTCCGCAAGTGTGTAGTTGTTGCGATATTTGGATCCTACACCAAGCATTATGGATGGAAAACCCTAAATTAGGGTTTGCGGCATATTACATGTGTTACAAAGCAGTCTCAACCATCCATCTTCGCAAGTATAGATGGAGGGTGTAGATGTAGATTCAAAGGGCCCAGAGCATGTCAACACGATCACCGTGGGCCCGCCTACACGCTTGACCAATCGGTCAAGACCAACCATACTTGGTTGCAACAAATTCGTACGCCCAAAGAGAGCATGGCGCACGGCTTTGAAAGCCAAAATTAGGGTTTCAAGCCATCACGCGCGTCCATCTTCTCCGGCACGAATGGAGGGTCACAGATTAGATTAAGCAGATCCGGTCATACCAGCATGATCACCGTGGGCCCACCTACCTCCTCATGTGTTCGGCCAAGGCATACCATGCCTGGTTAATCCAAAACGTGCGCCAAACTAGCATGGCCACGCCTCCCAAACCACAAACTGATCTCGACCACTCAACTTCGCCGGACGATTTAGATGGCTCG
Organism: Papaver armeniacum; assembly: GCA_023531295.1. Lineage (NCBI taxonomy): Eukaryota > Viridiplantae > Streptophyta > Magnoliopsida > Ranunculales > Papaveraceae > Papaver > Papaver armeniacum. Next base: position 224,170 of record JAJJWW010012132.1, read on the forward strand.
GATCACGTTTTAATGGGATATTCAGGTATAGGCGTGAACACCCAGTCTACCACCTTCATGCCAGGCCAACCGACCAAGTCCGACCAAGATTGGTCGTCTTGGGACGCGCGCTGAAGAGGGCGTGATGAGCGGCCCTTGCGGCATTGGTTTTCTATCGCAAATTGATCCCGACCATTTGATTTCCTAGGATGAATTGAGTGACCCGAGATCATACTTTCGTGAGGGAATGGAGTACGGGCGCCTACACCGTCATGCCGTCTACACGCATGTATGGTCGGCCTGGCCAAAATTGTATCCCATGCTTGGTTTCGACCAAGCTGAAGAGTGATGCTTGCGCGCATCTTCAAAACCCTAATTTCATTAACGGTCGCAGATGAGTGTCTCAAAGATCATCTCATCCGTCCAACTTCACCAGCCTGGTTATACAACCTGGTCGAAGTTAATTGGTCAGTGAGGCGTCATTACCCATCACTTTACCACACCATGATGCAGTACCTGCATAAAATACACACGATACTTCACAAGTATCGACTTCCTGAATAACGCAATTATTCAATTCAGCATTACATGCTATCTTTCGTGGATCCACGATCCACACATTCCAGACATCAATCATGTCACAAACTGGGGGATACATACTGGGGTATTGGTTTGGCGGTTTACAGCGTGCAGCGTGCAACGCGCCATCACAAGAACGTGTTAGGAAGTCATGGACGGTTAGAGATGAACATGAGAAGTGGGTAAGGCTGGTCGTGTATCACCAACGCACAACTCCACTACTCCATCACTCCACTTCCTCCACTTCCCACGAGAGACGTGAATAAGGCTCAATGACTTGTATAAATAGATTCTCCGCCCTATTTCAAACAACAACACAAGTCCAGACGAGACAGAAAACCAAGTGTTAATACAAAATGTATTCCAACACCCAGAGCTTGCTTGCATCAATCACAAGCCTGCTCACCTTTCTGTTACAAGTCATAAGCAAGCCAACACCTTCACAATCTCAACACCTTCTTCGCTTCCCTCCCTAAGATCAACCCCATCTCCTTCACTTTGTGACCGAAACAAGTCTGGAACGGCCATTTCTTGGTTTAGGCCGGACTTGCACAGATTGATCTCTCGAATCTACAAGCACTCACCGCGCAGTGCATTTGTTTAAGGATTAGATTCATTCCTCATCCACACCCCAAATTACCAAATTCTGCAGGAATAGTTTTCACCCATAAACAAGTACATAATTCACAAGAAAAATAGCAAAGAAAGCGTAACTACTAGATAGTAAATTAGGTGTTTTAGATACCTATCAGGGGCGTATATAAGTAACAATTCCTTGCGACCTGGCATTGAAGATGTATTTGGATTAAAGCAAAGGGCTGGCGAAAGCTTGAAGCATCTAACCGTGAGGTGGAAGACAATGTGTAGTGATATGGCTGGTCGTGTGGACGAAAGATATCTCATTATGTCATTCATTAACGCTATGTTCGCAACCAGTCTGTTATACATTCAAATATTCAGAATCAAGAATACGATCACAATGACTGAGTTGCGAGAACTTCAGGAGGAGTATATTGCTCTTGAGGAAAAGCAAAATGAGATGGAATCATACCCAGTTACGAACACAAGTTCAAATGCAGCGAACGCAAGCCCGTTACCTAAGTTGATAAGTACAGTGGCGAGCACATCGCAAGGACAACAAGAAAGGATAATGGAGATAGCCAGCAGAAACTAGTAGCTATGGGAAGTCGTGATCAAGAAGAATTCGAGAGAGAAAGAAACTTCTATAGCCGTGGTGGAAATAACAAAATTCAAAGACTTGATCATCCACAAGAAACTTATGGAGGTTAGAGGCAAAACTATCATAGAGGACAGCGAAATCACAGGATAATATGGGAAGAAATCAAGATGCCGCCACTGAATGCTAGTGTGGAGAAAATATGGGAAGCTATAATTTTGATGGAAAACATACCCGCGCCATGGAACATGGGAAGTGAACCACCTCCGAGCGACATAAGTCATGAATTTTGTTCTTATCACCATTTTCATGGACACTCAACAAATGATTGCAGAAATATAAAAAGAATCATCCTCAGAATGATAGACCAAGGGAAATTAAATCATTTTCTAAAAAACCAATCTCAGTCTCAACCATTACCACCACCGCCAGAAATTCGCAGAGTAAATACAATAAAGGGAGGTGAGACATTTGTAATAGAAGTTGGAGCAAAGGCAAAGAATCTGATTTGTAACTCTATCGTACATTCGTACAAGACAATTGAAGATTTTCATGATAACACTCTCAGTAGGGTTTTCGCAAGAGATGCCGATAATAGAGAAGTAATGAACATTGCGAAGACATCGCCATTGGAAGAATGAAAAAGCAGACTATCTCTTTTACCATGGAAGAAGTACCGAGGGTGGAGAAATGCACGACAACCCATTAGTGGTAAGATTGGAGATTAACCCAAAACCTAGCGAGGATGAAGATGATGAAGCTGAGAATTCATGGGCAATCAACATAATTTTGATCGATACTGGAAGTTCCGTGAATATTCTTTTTATCATACTTATAAAACTATGGGAGGGAAAGATGAAGATCTAATACCTTCAAATTACAAAATCTATGGTTTTAATGCATCGCAAATAAGCCTAAAGGAGAAGCTCATATGCGAATTCCACTGAAAGGATTGTCCTCTGAAATTTTATTATGTGTAGTTGATGTGGAATCACCATACAACGCATTGATTGGACGAACTTGGTTACATGAGATTTTAGGTGTGGCATCGACTTTCCATCAATGTATTAAGTTCCCTCATCCCGCTGGTATTGGCATCATAAAAGGGGATTGGATTGAAGGAAAAAAGTGTTATGAAATTGATATAGAATCTTGCGAAGACAGAGCTGCGAAGAAGAAGAATTGGAAACACAACATCAAAGAAAAAAAAAGATGAAAGATTGATGGTAGATGTAATAGAACAGAGAGAAGAAGAACTGCTGCGAAACCAATATATGATGAAGATAAGAAGCGGCGAAGGCTTCGCAACAGACAAGAAAATGACAGAAAAATTCAAAAATGCAGAGGCAGAGAGGAGCAGAAGTAAGAGACTTAAAGAGTGAATGTATTTATTGATTTTATGACTGAGAAGAAGGGAAGACGTATGGTTGATCTTAAAAAAAAAAAAAAAAAAAAAAAAAAAAAAAAAAATTGTATTGGCAAAAGAGTTGCAAAGATGAGATTGCGAAATTGTAAAAGAGCTGATATGCAGAAGAAGAAAATATCTTTTATGAATTACAAAGATGAGATTGCGAAATTACAAAAGAGCTTATATGCAGAAGAATCGACAAAATAATCAGACAGAGGCAAACCTACTATGGCGTACACCCTAGTTCGCGAAATCAAAATTTCGCAAGAGGCAAATGTAAGACCTAAAGTGCGTCATAGAAGGGGGTACCTATTGCATGGCTCAGGGAAAAGGTTACACCGCCCCTAGAACCTGAGTCATGGAGATTTGGAGTCAATAAAGCCCATCCAGGAGAGATACCTTGGATTTTCAATCTAAGCTTATGACTTAGGTTGGACGACCGAGGGTCTCTTCTAAGGAGTCAGCATTTGATCAAGGCGCCGAGGTACACGGTTGAGCCAAGAGTGCCTGGGGCATTTGAAGTGTCTCGGCCATTCTTGGAAAGTCTTGGCTTATGCTGCACTCGGCCCGAAGAAAACTCCACTTAGGGTGCAGTCTCGTAACCATAAGCCCTATATGCAAAAGGGATAAGAGGCTGCGAAAACAACTGGTTTTTGTTAAGACCGGATGGGAGGAGCTAGCCTTGTATGGCAGAAGTACGCCTCCTTGAAGGGGCAACCAGGGGGAAGATAAGGGCGGCACCCTCCATTAGGGAGCTGATAAGTGTCGTAAGACGCAAATGTCATGAGGCTTTATTTTCGCAAGGAAATTTAGGCTTGTCATATTTGTGCGACAATCCTGAAGAGGCAATAATACAAAAGACAAAGATAAGACGAGATCAATGGGTCAGTACATGAAAGTGTAAGGACGTCCTGCGATTTCGTCGCACGACGGCAATGTCACGGGGCTTTATTTTCGCAAGAATTTTTAGGCCTGTCATATTGTCGCAATAAAAATTTCAAAGAAAGAGTTAAGGCAAGATCAATGGGTTTTTGCATGCAAGTGTAAAGACGTCCTGCGATTTTGTCGCAATGACAAGAGGTGGCGCAATAAGACCTTTAACTAGGAAGGCAAAATAAGACCACATAAGAGAAAAAAGAAAAAAGGAAATCTTGGAAGAAACCAAGATTTCCTTACTTGCGAAAATTCAGCAGCAACAGCTGCGAGATTGAGGCATGAATACATATCACTATTCGAAAGTAACTTGCTCAATCTTTCATTTGAATGCAAATAACAGAGGCAAGTATTGGAATGTATAGAATAAAAACATGTTATTTGTCTTCATATGATAGATTTACGCACTCATAAAATGAAAGGTTGATAATATATTGATTAATTATATTGCAAAAAAAAAAAAGAATTGCTCTTTTAACATGTGCACAAAGGAACAACAAAGGTAGAGCTTGTATTTGAAGATCCAAGAAATTCGCAGCAAAAGATTACAAAAATAGAATATTAAAAGAATGAATGTACAGATATTACAAAAAGAGAAGGAAGAAAATAGAACTATTTCTCGTTTGATTCTTCTTCTTCATCAGATCCTTCTACTTCTTCATCTCCATCAGATTCCTCTTCTTCACTAGCATCGCTGTCAGAAATATCCAGAGAAGGCACATTCTTGGGGATTTCTTCAAGAAGGCAAGGATATGCAGAATGAGAGATACTATGGTCATCGCAGACCATTTTAATTGTCTGATTGCGAAAAAGAGTAGCATCGTTCTTAAAATTCGCAACAGTAATCTGTAGTTGCCTCTTCAATCTAGAATATTTATCATCCCGAGAAGAAAGGTTCTTTGCGAGTTGCTCCTTCTCAGACTCGAGTTGTTCAATTCTTTTACGAAATCTCTCTTCAGCTTCTGCGAATATGTGACAATGAATCAGCAACTCAACAACAATTTCATGAAAGACAAACAATTAAATAAAGAAGGACAATTAACAACCTTCTCTGTCAGAAATCATATCCCTAACCAAGGTCGTATGCTCAGCTTGAAGACTAACGTTAACACCTAAATTATTTCTAGCATCATCTAGAACTTTCGCAGCCCAAGCGAATTCATCGTCATTATTTATGAGAAAAATGGAGCGAATTTGATTCTCTCTTTCGCTAAGTATAGCAGTTTTGCGGTTAGATTCATCTCGTTCAATTTGAACTTCAAGAAGAGTATTTTGGAATTTCGCTAATGCTTGAGCACCTTGTCTAGCGATGCGATCTTTATCATATACGAGATCACTGATTTTGGTTATTAAGGTATTAATTTTTTCTTTAGAATTAAGATAGAGACGCTTAAATTGGTTGGCTAAGCCTAAACTAGACCTATGATCAATTTCTAAGAGGCGAAATTTGTATTGAAGTTCATTTAGAGGAAGAGATTTAATCTTGTCATTTGAAAAATTGTTCAAAGAATTGTTGAGGTGATCAAGAAGAGCATTGTTATCCATAGGGTCAGGGAATGAGTGAAGAAGAATGGCTTCATCAGAAAGGTTATAGACGTCTGCGAAAATGGTAACTCAGATAAGGGAAGATAATGAGAGAACAAAACAAAGGAAAAGACAAAAGTCTCATACCATAAAGTTGTTGATTGGCACTTTGAAGACTAGATATCTTATTCTTCTGAGCGGAAGAATCAGCTTCTAATTGCTTAGTCTTCTCGCGAAGAGTAGCAGCTTCAGCTTCCAGTTCTTCATTTCTCTTGCGAAGTTGAAGATTCTTCTTTTCAAGAATACCGCGCCTTTTCTCAAGATCTAAGGCAACAGCGAAGGAGGCTCTCCCGGTCTATAAAGGAAAGTGAAGAAATTATCAAGATAAAACTTAAAATCAAAATTACGAAGAAATAGGGGAACAAAGACATACCAAGGCACCAAGCGAATTTAGAAAGTTGGGAGTCACTGATCTGGAGACCCCATGAAGTGAATCAATACCCTCTAGTAAAGGAGCATCGCAGATACTCGCGAGAGCTTTGCATGTACTAGAGAGACGATCATCTCCAATCCCTTGCATGGAGTCAGAGAAGATGCTGGACAGTTGTGCCATAGAAGATTCAGTTCAAAAATCCTCCTTTTCGAAAGAAGTATCAACATCATCATTATCTTCATCATCAGAGCTTTCGCTGGACTGAAGATTAGAAGGAGAGGAAGAGTGAATCTTTCGTTTCTTTGAAGGTGGGGCAGTGGACTTCTCCCTGCGAAGAGAACCTTTACCCTTGCCTTTGGTCTTCGCAATCTTAGAACTTTCTTCTTTTTCAACAACTTCAACACCAACCTTCGCACACGAATGAAGATAAGAAACAGAGGCAACAATATTGTTAAAAATAATGAAGAAAAGTATTTCTTACTTCATACGTGATCGAACGGAGCGCCGCTAGGGTACTTGCCTTAGCAGTTCTTTTGTAGCTTTTTCTCAACTTGATAATCTGAAAATTACGCAAGATTAATAAGTATAAAAAGGAGTGAAGATTATAAACTGAGCGAAATTTAGGAAGTATACCTCTTTTGCTTTCTCAGGCCAGTTAAAAACCCAAGGTTGATAATTGGTGAGATTCGCAGGGAGCACATTTGAACCTGAAATGTAAGGACCTTTCAAAAGCAACGGAAAAAGCACAATCTGTCGTCTTTAGAGTGACGAGGAACATTGTTCTTGCCAGAATGCCAGTCGATATCCTGCATAAGTATTTTATCGCTGGCGACATTTTCTCTTCTCTTCAAGCGAGCACCCCAGCGAGTTCTATCATTCTTCATATTTATTATTTCATAGTTCTCGAAGAAGCTCTCCACTGTATATTTTTCGGCGAATATCTCTAAGTCCTTAAATTTCGGATCTCTGACTTCTTTTGGGTAAAGAGACCTTTTACCAGCACCACGGTTGGCGAACTCAAGCATTAAGCGGATATAATCTCCACTCAATTGGTAGATAGCTCGCGAGAATTTCGCATGAGCAAGAATTTCATAAAATAAGGGAAGATCAGGATCATAGAGAGGAATGGGAAGGCCATCGAGAATTTGACCTAGCGAAATTATGACTTCCATATCATCACAATGATGATCAGTAAACAGTTTGGCAGAAAGAATGGATTTAGATTCTTGATTGGGAATGGTGGTTAATACGAAACCTTTCTCTTCGAAATCTTTCTGAACTTTGTCCAGAGAAGTTTCATATTTACGACCAACTGGAGGCATTTTCAGAGTATGGGAATGAAGATAAAATTGAAGATCAAAAGAAGTAGAAAGAAGAAGATTTACAGCAGCAGAAGCGGAAGTTACGGAGAGAGGTTGAAGAAAAGTTGCAGAGAAAATAAGAAAGAAAGTAAAAAAGAAGAAGAGAGGAATAAGAAAAGTATATATAGAGAGAAGGATTCTCGAAAAGATAAACACATTTAATGCGAAGAGTGTACATGAACGGTTGAGGAATAGCAGTTGAAAAAGACGTGTCAAGAAATGGATAGAGGAAGAGATACGTGTAATAAATTATGCGTAAAAGTACAGAATCATGTCAATGCAGAAAAATATGAAAAGATGAACAGCTGCGGCATTTTGAAAGTACTAGTTCTCATGACATTCTCCCCTTCGCAGAGAAGACATGAGAAGAGGCAAGATGTAGGATCAGAATATCACAACATTAATATCCTTGCGAAATCCTTGAACAACACATTGCGAAGATATCGCAGATTGGTAATAAAAACGATGCAACGGATGACGACAGCCTGAACACAAGAAAGATGTGAAGACCTGGCGAGATTTAGGAGTGTTGCGAGATTTAACACTTGAATACTTGCGAGAGTGTCGCAAGTCAGATCCGAAAATAAAGGACAGCTTAGCTGTCATCCACTATGTAATGTCCTATATAAAGAGCCGAATAGGCTTAAGAAAGAAAGAGATCTTTTTAGAGTGGAGAGAAAGTTTAGAGGAGAGAGAAAGTCTAGAGTAGCAATTATATTCTTGATTTCATTTCCTTCTTGTAAAATTTCTAACTCAATTAATAAAGAGATTGATTGTTGATCTTAAAGATGTATTGAATATTACGAATTCTTGTGAGGTGTGTATTGTAGGATTTCCTGCAATTACATATACGCCGGCAATTAGCCCCTAGTTTAGTCAAGAAGAAACTATGGCAATGGACTGAAGAACGGGACTTGTGATCGTTGCCAGCTTGTGTTCCCAGGTAATAGGAAGTGCGTGATGGTCCTTAACGACCTGACTTCTGTATTTAGCACTGTCAGCTGACATCAGTTGGCTGCCCCAAGTAGAATGATAGGTGCTTTCAGTTACTGTAGTTGTAACTCAATGCGTGCATGGAGAAAATCATGCATCTGGCTTCACTAACTTCACTATTTCGACGGATTAGAGGTGTGCATCCTTCTATGCTTCGACTACGCCAATGCCTAAGGTTCTCAAATAGCAAACCAAGCCTCTTTTTCCTTCTTTGTTGTCGCATGACTCCAAAGTACCTATAAAATGCAAAAGAAACGTAATATACAAAAATACAAGAGAAATAGTAAAGAAAAGTATAAGAAATTGACATCCAAAAGATGTATTTTAGGATCCTATCAGTAACCGTACCTAAATGTGTACACTTTGTTTGCTCAACAATAGTTAACCGAAGTTAGCCATATGAACACTTTCATATCAACCTTGTTCATCTTAACCCAACTAGTTCAAATGACTCAAATGAAACTAGTTGTAGAGTTGTTCAATTGTTTATATTCTCATAGAAGTATACAAGACACAATTGAAGCAAAATCGATTTTGACTCACTCGAATCAATTCATGAACATTATAGCCGCGGTTTGCAAAAGATTGCATTCCTTAATTTATAAATGTATTAGTTCATGAACAAACCGATTTTAGAACATAACCTATTCAAGTATGCAAACATGTACGCATACCTAAGTAGCCGGACTTAGTCTGGGTTCGCCAGTATGCGAACGTTTACGCATACTGTCGTACACCACCAAACTCAGTTGAATTCCCGGACTTGAACTTACGCCGGTACGCATACGGGTATGCATACTAAGTTCCCGGACTTCAACTAACTGTTGATGGGTGAAAACTACTCCTGCAGAATTTGGTAATTTGGGGTGTGGATGAGGAATGAATTTAAACCTTTAAACAAATGCACTGCGCGGTGAGTGCTTGTAGATTCGAGAGATCAATCTGTGCAAGTCCGGCCTAAACCAAGAAATGGCCGTTCCAGACTTGTTTCGGTCACAAAGTGAAGGAGATGGGGTTGATCTTAGGGAGGGAAGCGAAGAAGGTGTTGAGATTGTGAAGGTGTTGGCTTGCTTATGACTTGTAACAGAAAGATGAGCAGGCTTGCGGTTGATGCAAGCAGGCTTTGGGTGTTTGAATACGATTTGTATTAACACTTGGTTTTTTCTGTCTCGTCTGAACTTGTATATGTTATTTGAAATAGGGCGGAGAACCTATTTATACAAGTCATTGAGCCTCATTCACGTCTCTCGTGGGAAGTGGAGGAAGTGGAATGATGGAGTAGTGGAGTTGTGCGTTGGTGAAACACGACCAGTCTTGCCCACTTCTCCTGTTCATCTCTAACCGTCCATGACTTCCTAACACGTTCTTGTGATGGCGGGTTGCACGCACGCCGCACGCTGTAAACCGCTGAGACCAATACCCCGGTAAGTATCCCCCGGTTTGTGACATGATTGATGTCGGAATGTGCGGATCGTGGATCCACGAAAGATAGCATGTAATGCTTGAATTGAATAACTGCGTTATTCGGAAAGTCGATACTTGTGAAGTATCGTGTGTATTTTATGCAGTATCGCATTGTGGTGTGGTAAAGTGATGGGTAATGACGCCTCACTAACCAAATAACTCTGACCAGGGTTGTATAACCAAGTGGTGAAGTTGAACGGATGAGATGATGTTTGAGACACTCATCTGCGGACCGTTAATGAATACTAGGGTTTTGAAGAGGTGCGCAAGCATCACTCTTCGCCTTGGTCGAAACCAAGCATGGGAAGGGCTTTGGAGAGGACCGACCGGTCATGCATGTTGATGGCATGTCGGTGTACACGTCCATGTCTCACTTTCCCAAGAAGGCGCGATCTAGGCCACTCAAATTGACCAAGCACGGTTGAGTGGTTGAGATCGGTTTGCGGCATAAATTTCTTACCGCAAAGGAGTTGATAACCGCGTGATATTCCCGCACGCGTTCCAAGACAACCATCCTTGGTCGGTCTTGGTCGATCACTCCAGCGTGTAGGTGGTAGGTTGATGTTCACACTTATACCGACTATCCCATGAAAACGTTATCTAAGCCATTCAAATCATCCGGTGAAGTTGAGCGGTCGAGATCAATTTGCAATTTGGGAAGTGTAACCACGCATTTTTGGGCGGGCGTTTTGGATTAGCCGGGCATGATATGCCTTGGCCGACCGCATGAGGAGATAGATGGGCCCACGGTGATCATGTTGGTATGATTTGGACTCGTTTAATCTAATCTGTGACCCTCCATTCGTACAGGAGAAGATGGACGCGCGTGATGGCTTGAAACCCTAATTTGGCTTTCAAAGCCGTGCGCCACCTCTTGTTTGGGTGACGATTTTGTCACGGCCAAACCTTGTTGGTCTTGACCGACCTGGTCAAGTGTGTAGGCGGTCTCACGGTGATCGTGTTGACATGCTCACGGGCCCTTTGAGTCTACATCTAGACCCTCCATCTATACTGCGAAGATGGATGGTTGAGACTACTTTGCAACATATGTAATATGCCGCAAACCCTAATTTAGGGTTTTTCCGTCATAATGCTTGGTATGAACGGTTTTCTTTTGGCAAGCTAAGGCCGATGGCCGACCATGCGGGGTCGGCCGTGGGTATTCCATACCTGCTTGGGGGTGATGGAAATTGATCTGGGGTCATCCAATCATGCTTACGGAGTTGGATGACTGCGATCAGATCATATCCGGGGAGGAGTCTGAGTCAAGTAGGATGCTCAATCAAGTATAACACACCGGATGCTCAATCGGGCTAGTATAACACACCGAGAGGGCTCAATCGGGCTAGTATAACACACCGAGAGGGCTCGGGCTAAGTATAACACACCGAGAATCGGCTGTACGGGTATTTCGTACATGGTTTCATTATAGTGCTTGGAGGTTCGTGTTACTCTATATGAGTAACACTCGTCATCATGCCACACCGATAATGAGTACAGGAAATACAAGGTGATATGAAATTCACTGAGAATGGGACTGTTGCTACAAGTTCCATTCTTGGTGAATCAAGTGGGGGAGTATCCAACACTTATAGATGGCTTTATCTTTTACAAGATGTCAGCGCATGATTTTCTCTGGTTTTTACAAATATAACCTTAAACGAAAATCCACCATCAACATTAAGTCCCCGCCTAGCACATAATGGTTACACTATTGTGTGGTAGGCATGAGATGGTGTGATTAAAGATAAAACTTATGAGGCAAAGTTAGATGTTACTGGGAGGGACGGGTCATCCCTGTCCTTGGAGTATGTCACGTTCAAAAGGCACATAGGAGAGTGTTTCCCTAGTATGATGTCGGCCTTGCCTGCTTCGATCGACCTTGCTATGCCTGCTTCGATCGAGGGGCTATTGCGCCTGCTTCACTCGATCGTGGGGTTGTGCCTAATCGACGGACTGCTGCACCTGCTTCGTTCGTGGGGCTACTGCGCCTGCTTGTTCGAATGTGGGCTTGTTGTGTCTGCTTGATTGAACGTGAGTCTCACCCACATACGCCTGACAGACTTGAAACTTGTACCGGTCTTGAAACTTGTACCGGTCTTGAAACTTGTACCGGTCTTGAAATCAACACCGGACTAAAATTTGTACCGGACTAAAATTTGTACCGGACTAAAATTTGTACCAGGACTAAAATTTGTACTTAGGACTAAAATTTGTACTAGGACTTGAATGGTGTTTGGACCGGCCCATTGTGTGCTCCGATGTGAGTTGTGTCTTGCTGTGTGACTACATCTCTCCTGTATTTTCATACAAGTTCTAACTCCTGTCTTTTATTTCATTGTGGAAGAAAAGAATCCCTGTTGAGATGTCTTCGGAGATAATCTTTGGTGCCAAGTCGGGAGGTGTTGAAAGCTTCAAAGATATGCCGAACATTGATGATGAGTTGTTCACCGCGCCTTTTCAACTATAGGAAAATATCATTCCACAAGATAACTCTTCTCCTATCGACTTTTAGGTTTTTCATGCTCCGCCGGGCCCTTATGAAGGATGGATGAGACGTATGTTGAGCAATGAGTACATCAAAGATAACTTGACCGGAGCGCAGACATCGATGCGGCTTGAGTGTTGAAACGTCTCGAGAGGATGTTAAAGTGGTTTCGATGCGACCGTTGAGGTGGGTCCTGGAGAGAGTGTTGAATAAGGATTACGAAGCGAACGTGGGTCTCGGAGAGAGCGTTGCGGCGGTTCTTGAATAGACCATTGAAGCAGCTTCTGCTTTGGAGGGAGCGTTGAAGTGGCTTCCTCTTCGGTTCGATTACCCTTGCGAATCCATGATTCTTGGTGACCATCTTTCTCATGTTGAAGAAGTCCTTGATCGACGGTGAAGGAACTTCATCTTCGAGCCTCGATCCCCAAGCGTGGTTTACATGGTTTGTCCGTAGTGGTTGTTGTCGAGCCAGGTATGGAATACCTTGGACGTTGTTTCATCATTGTGGGATTCGTGCACGTGGTACCGGAGTTGGAGTTGATGGACGCGCATGATGTTGTATCTTGGTGGTTTTCCTCTTCCGCTTCAAGGAAGCGCTTATGAGAAGGCTGAATGTTGTATCGCTGTTGGTGAGATATATGCCCCTACAAACATTATGAGGCTCTTAGCAGCAGCCTGGTTCTTTCTATCGGGGCATATGTTGTTGTAGATGAGCGTTCAACAGCTCCAGAGGATGACCAAAAGCGCGGATTCTCCAATATAGCGTGATAGACATGTACCCATTTGTCGATAAAGTGACTCACCCGGATCTTGTTCGACCACCGTCATCGATAGAGTAACTCGCCCGGATCTCTCGATATGACGGTTGGACATCGTTATCTTCTTGAGGTCTGCTCCCTTGAGGTATCGGCTCAGTGGAAGATTACCGTCATAGAGCGGTTATACGTTGAACCAAGCACTCTTTAAACCAAATGGCAAAGCATGGTATAATAAAAATTTCCGAGAGGAGTTCGAAAAGATATCTTACTTGCATCATGCTCGTACATCCTTATCTCTGTTTGTAGCCGCTACATCCATCCATGGAGGAGAACATGCCGTGTCCGCTGGTTGTATCTATTAACATGTCGATGTTAGGCGAGAGGAGGATCGTTTTGGAGCGAGCACTGTTCAAGTCTCTCAAGTCTATGCAGCACTCCGATCTATCCATTTTCCTCATGTATGAACTACAACTGTTTAACCGACTTGGATACGGGTATGACATGTATATGATGGGTGACCAATTTTCATCCGGCATTTCTTCATATCTCCAAGCAAATATGTCCTGGTACTCTTTGAGAAGTTGCACGAGCTTCGTGCGTTTATCCGTACACAAGGTTGAGTGATGGAGATAGGCCTAGGAGATTCCTCAACGATTTCAATTTCATCGGTTGTAGAGTTGGTGCCATCTTGTTGTTGTGGAGCATCTAGCACTTGCTCTTGTGGTTCGTTGTTGTTGTAGCATTCCATTAGGTGGAGAGACTGGGTAACGGTCTCCTCTGCTGATAATGGCGAGTCTTGGGTATACCGTTTTCCTTTCTCGGTCACGACCGCCATAAAAGTTCGTTTCCCTCCTCGTGTGAACGTGGGTTGTGGCTTCACAAAGTATGGAGAAGAATGCTTCGTCAAGCAAAGATGCATCGTGGGTACTAGCCCTCAATGATGCAAGTCGGTCTTCTTCTGAATTGACGCCCACATGGGGAGTGGGATGCAACGAACTTGTCTCGATTCTTTCCACGGAGCTTCTCCCGTATGTGCTGGTTTGGTTTCCCTCGAAGTCCGTCATTGTGGTAGGCTTCCGTACGACCTTGCACGGGAGAGCCTTAGATGTCCCGAGAATCTTGAGAGTAATGAAGACGATCCTGTGTAGATAAGGGTCGTCTTGAACTCGAATCCTTGATGCGTGCGGTGACATGTAGGTCACGATCGTGACCTTCCTGCGGTTGATAGCAAGCAAAACGTCTCCGCGCCCGATTCTTCGAGAGATGTGAAAGTTTGCATAAACTTTCCACTAGAGAAACCGCTTCCCGATCCACCGGCCTCTCGGTTCATAGTGAAACTATTGACTTGAGGAAGATCGTTGTGAGGATCGGGCCCCAGTGTAGGAGCCTCCATGACATGACCGCTCATATCCGATGTCGCTTCTTTGATCGAGGTCCATGTAGGTCCGTGCCATTGAAGTACCTTCTCAGGTGCGTTGAATTCATTCCTTGTTGGCTCCGGGGGCTGTTGCGGGTCATGTGGAAATCGATCGATTAATGTCTTAAGAAAAGTGAGTACCTCTTTCCGAGTTGCGGCCATATCCGTTTGAGTCTTGACAAGAACTTCTGCTTTTCCATCAAGTCTGCAATAATGGGAGATGGTCCTCCTCTCGCCCCTCCGGTTCCTCGTCCCGATGAAGGAGTGGAAGTTGTTGCTCCGGTGACTACCGGAGGTGTTACACTTGATGAGATGCCGGGACTTGCAGCTGCTCCGGCTCTCGGTGATGGGAGGTGTTGTAATATCACTGCGCCGAGTGATCGAATTGAACGTTCCCATCCTCTCGTACTCACGTGTTACTTGATTGATCTCTCCTTCCTCAAGCGTTTCTTCACGGCTTCGACAAGGGTCTTGAGATGTAAATCTTCCAAAGCGAGGATCCGTATGCTGCAGGCTCCATTTCTTTATCCGGTAGACGTTGTAGTACTCCGGAAAAGTCTCGGTTCTTCATTGTTGACTGGACCATGTTGTTCATCTTTCCTGAGTCTCCTGCGGGCTCTTTTTTCCTCTCCACCGGTAAAGGTGTGACTCCTGGCTAAGGATTCAGCGTTTCTTTCACCGCCGAGTAGATGCACGCCGACCCTTCTTGTAATTGTGATGTTATATCATTCAAAAGGCGGAATGTTTCGCTCTACCTTTTGGTGATACTGGCTTGATTTGCCAAGACATCCTCCAAGCATTCTAACTATACTTCCCATGATATCCGAACCACTGTTGTTTCGGATACATTGCGAGATGGAAACCGAAAAATTGAGAATTCAATTTTTTGCAACCGAGAGATCAACCTCCCACGTGTGGTCGCCAATTGTTGATGGGTGAAAACTACTCCGAGAATTTGGTAATTTGGGGTGTGGATGAGGAATGAATTTAAACCTTTAAACAAATGCACTTTGCGCGGTGAGTGCTTGTAGATTCGAGAGATCAATGCACATGCAAGTCCGGCCTAAACCAAGAAATGGCCGTTCCGGACTTGTTTCGGTCACAAAGTGAAGGAGATGGGGTTGATCTTAGGGAGGGAAGCGAAGAAGGTGTTGAGATTGTGAAGGTGTTGGCTTGCTTATGACTTGTAACAGAAAGATGAGCAGGCTTGCGGTTGATGCAAGCAGGCTTTGGGTGTTTGAATACGATTTGTATTAACACTTGGTTTTTTCTGTCTCGTCTGAACTTGTATATGTTATTTGAAATAGGGCGGAGAACCTATTTATACAAGTCATTGAGCCTCATTCACGTCTCTCGTGGGAAGTGGAGGAAGTGGAATGATGGAGTAGTGGAGTTGTGCGTTGGTGATACACGACCAGTCTTGCCCACTTCTCTTGTTCATCTCTAACCGTCCATGACTTCCTAACACGTTCTTGTGATGGCGCGTTGCACGCTGCACGCTGTAAACCGCCAGGCCAATACCCCAGTAAGTATCCCCCCAGTTTGTGACATGATTGATGTCGGAATGTGCGGATCGTGGATCCACGAAAGATAGCATGTAATCTTTGAATTGAATAAACTGCGTTATTCGGAAAGTCGATACTTGTGAAGTATCGTGTGTATTTTATGCGAGTCTTGCATTGTGGTGTGGTAAAGTGATGGGTAATGACGCCTCACTAACCAAATAACTCCCGACCAGGTTGTATAACCAAGCTGGTGAAGTTGAACGGATGAGATGATGTTTGAGACACTCATCTGCGGCACCGTTAATGAATACTAGGGTTTTTGAAGAGGTGTGCAAGCATCACTCTTGACTTGGTCGAAACCAAGCATGGGAAGGGCTTTTGAGAGGACCGACCGGTCATGCATGTTGATGGCATGCCGGTGTACACGTCCATGTCTCACTTTCCCAAGAAGGCGCGATCTAGGCCACTCAAATTGACCAAGCACGGTTGAGTGGTTGAGATCGGTTTTGCGGCATAAATTTCTTACCGCAAAGGAGTTGATAACCGCGTGATATTCCCGCACGCGTTCCAAGACAACCATCCTTGGTCGGTCTTGGTCGATCACTCCAGCGTGTAGGTGGTAGGTTGATGTTCACACCTATACCTGACTATCCCATGAAAACGTGATCTAAGCCATTCAAATCATCCGGTGAAGTTGAGCGGTCGAGATCAATTTGCAATTTGGGAAGTGTAACCACGCATGTTTGGGCGGGCGTTTTGGATTAGCCGGGCATGATATGCCTTGGCCGACCGCATGAGGAGATAGATGGGCCCACGGTGATCATGCTTTGGTATGACTGGACTGTTTAATCTAATCTGTGACCCCTCCATTCGTATAGGAGAAGATGGACGCGCGTGATGGCTTGAAACCCTAATTTGGTTTTCAAAGACGTGCGCCACCTCTTGTTTGGGTGACGATTTTGTCACGGCCAAACCTTGTTGGTCTTGACCGACTGGTCAAGTGTGTAGGCGGTCTCACGGTGATCGTGTTGACATGCTCTGGGCCCTTTGAGTCTACATCTAGACCCTCCATCTATACCTGCGAAGATGGATGGTTGAGACTACTTTGCAACATATGTAATATGCCGCAAACCCTAATTTAGGGTTTTCCGTCATAATGCTTGGTATGAACGGTTTTCTTTTGGCAAGCTAAGGCCGATGGCCGACCATGCGGGGTCGGCCGTGGGTATTCCATACCTGCTTGGGGGTGATGGAAATTGATCTGGGGTCATCCAATCATGCTTACGGAGTTGGATGACTGCGATCAGATCATATCCGGAGACTGATACAGTCAAGTCCGGATGCTCAATCGGGCTAGTATAACACACCGAGTGGGGCTCAATCGGGCTAGTATAACACACCGAGAGGGGCTCAATCGGGCTAGTATAACACACCGAGAGGGCTCGGGCTAGTATAACACACCGAGAATCAGCATGTACGGGTATTTCGTACATGGTTTCATTATAGTGCTTGGAGGTTCGTGTTACTCTATATGAGTAACACTCAGTCATCATGCCACACTGATAATGAGTACAGGAAATACAAGGCTGATATGAAATTCACAGAATGGGACTGTTGCTACAAGTTCCATTCTTGGTGAATCAAGTGAGGGAGTATCCAACACTTATAGATGGCTTTATCTTTTACAAGATGTCAGCGCATGATTTTCTCTGGTTTTTACAAATATAACCTTAAACGAAAATCCACCATCAACACTAACCAACCAGTATGCATACGGGTATGCATACTATGGTTCCCGAACTTGGAATAACTTGCAACAGTTAGCATACAAGTACGTGATACGTGATATATCCAATCATGGTTAATTGTTCTAAACTCCCATTTCAATCATTGAAACATTCTTAGAAGATGGCAATAGCTGTCTCACACAAACTATTAGCTTCAAAGCAATTTTCAAGTGATCAAGTGATCAATATGAAACATTCCGAGTCTACACCAAATAACTGTCTCACACAAATCATATAAGATGTTACCAGGCGATTTTCACATGATCATCCTTTGACTTTCTTTAAGAATATAAGATGAACTTGGTTAAAGCGAAAGCTTACCAACACATATTTCTAGAAATATGTAAGTGATGCGTGTCGTAACCACAACAAATTAATTAATACTTTACTACCTAATTAACAAGTAATATAGGGTAGTCAAGGTCGATCCCACGAGGAGCACGAGATTCTAGTTGTAAAAATTGTCACAAAAAGGGGGTGTAAAAAGCAAAAGAAAATAAACAAAACAATTAAAAGATAAAGTTGAAAGCAATAAGAGAGACAAGATCAAGGAATCCTTCTTCGTTACGAAACAATGATTAAAGTTATGTTCTCTTCTACTTGTTATTAGTCACAAATTATCACCAACCGTAGGATAGTAGGTCCGCTTAGCTAGCCCCAAAATCCCTAATTTCACCGAGTAACAGTCCGCTTAGTTATCGATTCTATTCAAAAGAACCACCTAGAGGTTAGCTCAACAAGATGTAATTGGCTGAATGCATTAAGATTTATGAATTTAGGTTTAGTACTAGTAGTTAAACTCGGTTCGCTTGGTTCACTTTCTAGCGTTGTTTCTACACACAATTGCTCCACGGAATCCCTCCGCAAGGTCTCGTGTTTGCTACTTATGTAAAGAGTCAAGAAACGATTACTTATCCCCTAACTTTCACTAGCTTTAGATTAAACTAAAAAATCAATTTAGCATGCATTCTAAACAATCTATCAATCAATCATGAATGTCTTTAAGATCATTCCTATTAGTAAAAACAAACGATAATCATGTGAAAAACTTCAAGATAGAATTGAAAACAAAAACTCAAATCATAAATTAAGAACTAGGAATTCATCCTCAATCAATAAATTAACTACTCATGTTAAAGAGTTCACACAAAGAATAAGAAAAGAAAAGAATTGTGTGTGTAGAGATGTGTAGAGAGGTATGTAGAGAGGTGTCGTAGATGTTGTAGAAAACTTCTCTATTTATAAGCTTCAATATTCTCCAAATCTTCTAAGGAGTAGAATCCTTTTCCTTTTGCAATTCAATTTCCAAATCCAAGCTTTTCTCAACTCTTCCACCTTCTCTTTCCAAATTTGAGTCCAATTCTCCATCCAATTCCTAGCCCAAGTCTTCACACCCATGAGAGAAGTCCATAGAAAATTCTCGGAAATTTTTGGCTCACGGAAAATCGGGATTGTGGCCGGAATTTGGCGGAAAACGTCACCACGGCCACCACGAAAATTTCTCCGTCGAGAGAATATTCGACGGAATATTCCGTCCGGTCCTCCGTTAGGACTAACGGTCAAAGTCAAACTTAACAACCGTCAGTCAACTGTTAGTCAGCGGGTCAACGATCCAATTCGGCTGAGTCAACTCAGAGTCAGAACCGAGTTAGTGATCCAGCTCAGTCCAGACCAGGCCACTTGCCAGGCCATCTTGTGTTGCACCAAGATGGTGCATCAGTGCTCAGCCCAGCCATGATGGCTAATCAGTCTCTTCTCATCTGTAGCTCACTTCTGCCATATTCCTTGAAGCATCACACTACTCAACCCATTCTCTGTAACCACCTAAACTCAGCTGCAACTAATGCCATCCTGCCTGCAACATCTCACTGAACTACACCTGCAATTTTCATGTGCAATAGCATCACAACTAGCACCAGGGAACTCTCATTCAGGTCACCACCTCCAACTAATCAGCCAGCACCCATTCAACACATAGCACCACCAATTTGCTCGGCTCATGAGCCACTGCAATCAATCTTGGAGAATCACCAACTTCAAACCTGCAATATCATTTACGGTAGCCCTGCTCCTTCCCTTGGATGAGCGCCACAAGCTCCGTGCCTCATCTCCATCTCGCCATCACTTGCAATTTCACACCAAACTTTAAGCCACCACCACTAATCTTTCTGTGACAACCCAATTCACAACACCATCTATCACATACCCGAACCCCTTTTCGATCTTCATTCCTCTCAATTCTCGGTCATTCATTCTCCACCGAGAGACCTCCAACTAGCTTCATTGCAACATATCGACTTTTCCCATCTTCTCTACATTCTGATTCGGCGGCTCGAGAACCCATTTACGGCAGCAATTCAATCCTGACCCCATAACCATGAAAATCATCATCTCCCTCAACTCTCAAGTCTCGTCCGCTTCTCAAACCCTTGCTCGATTCATACTGCCACCACGATTTACAACCCATTTTCGATTTCAATCTCTTCTCGACATCTGAGAATCACCAATTCACGGTAAGACCCTAATTCTGTGTCTTCAAATCACCACCATTTCCAATCTCGAGCTCATCTTGAATCTAATGGAAGCTCCATTGGTACCTTCTCATCTCAGAGAACAGCAATGTCTCATTCCCTCATTCCTCTTTACTGGGTTTCGATCTGCTTCTCTCTCTTTCATCTCAGAACCACAGATGTAGCTTCATCCATCATTCCCAATCGATCTTGATTCATCAAATACCCTAATTTCATCGAACTACCTCTATCTCCTTTGAATCAGCACCATAGTAACGGCAAACCCTAACTGCTACTGAACCCAGCTCCAATTTCATCACCTTCATTTCTCGATCTCCATCATCTCGCCTCTGTCGAGCTTCAGCTTGGTTCAACGGCAGCAGCTGCAGCAGCCGATGCTCTTAGATTTCAGGTGAATAGAATGATTGAGAGATGGTCTCGATTTCAGATTTAGGTTTTAATTACACGGATCCGGGTCGGGTTTGGATCCGGGTACGGTTAGGACCGACCCAATTGGATGCTACCTTGCATGACCATCCTCTGGATAAGGGCTACCCAGTGTTAATAACACCCACCTGCTGATTGATAAGGGGTACCTGAATGAGAGCCCCTTAACCCTCTTGGGCTTAGGATAGTGTTCGCCCGTAAAATGACCTTTTTGCCCTTTTTACTTAAATTGGGTGATTTCTTCTTCTTTTCCTCCGTGCGACTCCGAAGTAGCTATAAAACTCAAAACAAGCGTAAAATACAAAATTCACACGAAAAATAGCAAAGAAAGCATAAACTCTAGATAGTAAATACGGTGTATTCTACACCTATCAAATTCCCCCACACTTAGACTTTGCTAGTCCTCGAGCAAATCAAACTAAAAACTCACAACTTCAAAGCGTTCTAGCGTCACAAGCATCCAAAGAGCTATGAGGACATAGAGTTTCTGCATTCTAGTAATAAGAAGTTAGAAATACTAAAGAACATATTCTCATTCTTAAATGTTGAGTGAGAAATAACCACACCATAATGAGAGAATGCGTGTTTGAGAAACGATCAATAAGCATTTCGCCTCGACCACGCCTCACCAGAAAAGATTTTATGATAATTGCACTCAAAAAGACGGCTTTTTTATGGTTCTCACATGTGTGCAGGTAGGAATGAAGAGAGAATTCTGCGACACGTTGAATGGTGGGAAGGACAACTTAGAAATATTTTTAAAAGCCCACATCTTTTAATATTTTGAAAAACCATTTTTCTGACGATCTCTAAGAAAGGAAATCAACCATTATTATCGAGGATGAGATTACTTACTCACCTTCACATCCGATCGCCAATTATGATAACACCACTCTCACGGCATCCAATAGAAACGTCTTCCGCTCCTCGTCTTTATCTTCGTCTTCGTCTTCGGTTTCAACTATTGATGATAAACCCTTGAATTTCATAAATCCTTAACAATTTGTAACTCTTTTTCCCTTAAAATCCTTGTCGCTTGAAACTTCCTTATATATTTTCCTTCCCCACGGCTCATTCACAAAACAAATATTTCTCTTGTTTTTCTTTTTTTTTTTTTTTTTTTTCAATTTTTTTTTTTTTTTTTTTTTTTTTCAAACAAGAGAAATTAAATACAAAAAATAAACCATGGCCATGGGAGAAGTATTTTACCGCTTGATTCTTCACAACTTGTATCTTCTTGAAATCATAAACTTCAAAAATTCTCACCTTTTAATTTTCTTTGCTTTCATGAATAAGTCTTCATACTTGAATATAAAATTACCTCATTGTAGTGTAAGTCTTCAACATATATGTAAAAATCCGCTCATTTGTATGTTGCTTTACTTGAATTTGAAATTTGCTCTTTTTTCTCATTCTGTTGCTTGTAAACCTTAAACTTTTCCAACTTTCCTTGTAGATTTTGATGTCGCTCCTTGTTGATGATGAGAATGTTTCTATGGATCCGTTGTTGTCGCGAGAGAGAATGGTGCTAACTGCAAATCGAACTACAAGAAGGAGGCTTTCATCCATGGACGTCACCCTCATGATTGACAAAATTAGCACTCAAGAGATCAAAGAGTAGTGCTTCTATTGGTGGGAGGTTGGGTAGCTCACCATTCTACCCGGAATTTACGTACGGTGACACACACTCAAAAGAAGCTCTTTAGTAGATGGAAAATTTCTGGTTGGTGCCTCACATGATATGAATACGGGTAGTCTCCACTAATGATTGATCAGCAACTCTAATAACGCATTTCTCCTGCACCAAATTCGCATCAAGCATGATTAAATCCATTATTTAACACTCTAACAAGCAAGAAATCCGAATGTAGTTCTCTAACATTTCCAAGTTCAATTATGTCGGTCAAAATCTCTATGTAATCATACCTAGAAGTATGCTAGTGACTCTAAAATCTTTAAAAGTTGGAATTTTTATGTAAAACTTTTTTTTTTTTTTCCAAAATTTTTTAATTTTTTTGTAATTTTTTTTTTTTCCAAAATTTTTTAATTTTTTTGTAATTTTTGTTTTAAAAACATGCTTAACCACTCCCCCACACTTAAACCTTACATTGTCCTCAATGTAATTGAATCCTCCTAGTAAAGTCAAGGTGGGAAATTTTAACATGATAAGAAACAAGAAAAATAAATAACAAAAGCAAAAGGATAAGAAATACAAAACCGATGGGTTGCCTCCCATTAAGCGCTTGTTTTAAAGTCGATGGCCCGACTTGGCTCTTGCAAGATTCATTCCCCATATACTAACAAGCGAAAATTTGAGGATCCACCCATAATACCTGTTTTGCAAACAATAACTCCATACAAATATTAGCACAAGAAAACAATAGTGAAATTATTGCTCGATAGAAATTTCCCCCACACTTATTCTCGTCCACACTCGGAAGTGTATAAAGAACATAGAATTCGGGAACTTCCATGTATTCCTCTTGGCAAACCTGCATAGTGTTAGCATCAAGTGTTTCCAATGGTGGATATTTAGAAACAAAATCATCCAAAAATACTTTCGAAGCACATACATTCAAACCAATAAGAGGTAAAGGAGAAGAATCAATATGCAAAGGGTTAGACAAACCTTTCACAATTTCTTGTATTATAGAATCCTCTTCATCCTTAAAAAATTCGAGTGAACTACTTACCTCATGTTCATTGTGGTCCTCTATTAAACCTTGCAACCATTCTTCGTCGTTTTCTACCTTAACCAAGGTCTCGGCATCATTATAATCATTAGCAAGTTCAATTGGGTCTTCCACAAAATCAATGAATGTGGTTTCATCCTCTATAATCTCTTCAACATTCTCATCATCGGAATCGGGCCATTCACTAAAATGATTTTCATCGGTATAGATTGTAAAATCTTCTTGTGCGGGTGGTACACCGTTTATAACAATAGGTAAGTCACACCCAATCTCCTCCTTTTGAATAGGTGAAGGATCGTTATTATGATCCGGAGTTGGAATAACTTCCTCATTGTCGGAACATTCATACACTTCCGCGGACTCCCATCTTTCCTTAAGAAAGTTTTGCCAAGCAATAAATGCATCTTCCTCAAGCTCTTCCTTTTGAATAGGTGATTGATCATTATTAAGATCAAGGCTCGAGTAATCTACACTAGCGTCATCAAAAGTCTCCAAAGGTTTGTTAATTTGTTCGTATATTTTCTCCGAATTCCTTTGAAATTCTCGATGTGATTCTTGCATCTTTTGTTGAAGATCCCCAATCATGGCCAACATCTTATCTCGCAAAACTAGAGAATTTTCGATCATAAACAAAACTATCCTCCCATCCTTGTGATTGTCCACTTACATACCCGTCATAAGGTTGTTGATATGTATGAGAATATCCATAAGGTTCTCGTAGGAATTTGATCATAGCCAAAAGATTGGTTTTGATTGTATCCTAAGGATGGTTGGAAGTTGCCATAATGTTGAGGTTGAAAACCGTATTGATTGTTGTAATATGCTTGCTCTTGTCCACCGTACATGGAAAACCGATACCTGAAATAAGATTCAAAAACCAAGTTAGATACGGAATAGAATCCAACAAAGCAAAAATAAAGCAAAAAGAAAAATAAAAACAACTAAAATCATCCGCTGCTCCCCGGCAACGGCGCCAAAATTTTGACGGAGAAATTTTCAGGTCCCCGGCAGCGGCGCCAAAATTTGATGCGTGTCGTACCACAACAAATTAATTAATACTTTACTACCTAATTAACAAGTAATATAGGGTAGTCAAGGTCGATCCCAAGAGGAGCATGAGATTCTAGTTGTAAAAATTGTCACGAAAGGGGGGTGTAAAAAGCAAAAGAAAATAAACAAAACAATTAAAAGATAAAGTTGAAAGCAATAAGAGAGACAAGATCAAGGAATCCTTCTTCGTTACGAAACAATGATTAAAGTTATGTTCTCTTCTACTTGTTATTAGTCACAGATTATCACCAACCGTAGGATAGCAGTCCGCTTAGCTAGCCCCAAAATCCCTAATTTCACCGAGTAACAGTCCGCTTTAGTTATCGATTCTATTCAAAAGAACCACCCGAGGTTAAACACAAGATGTAATTCCCGAATGCATTAAGATCTATGAATTTAGGTTTAGTACTAGTAGTTAAACTCGGTTCGCTTGGTTCACTTTCTAGCGTTGTTTCTACACACAATTGCTCCACGGAATCCCTCCGCAAGGTCTCGTGTTTGCTACTTATGTAAAGAGTCAAGAAACGATTACTTATCCCCTAACTTTCACTAGCTTTAGATTAAACTAACAAATCAATTTAGCATGCATTCTAAACAATCTATCAATCAATCATGAATGTCTTTAAGATCATTCCTATTAGTAAAAACAAACGATAATCATGTGAAAAACTTCAAGATAGAATTGAAAACAAAAACTCAAAACATAAATTAAGAACTAGGAATTCATCCTCAATCAATAAATTAACTACTCATGTTAAAGAGTTCACACAAAGAATAAGAAAAGAAAAGAATTGTGTGTGTAGAGATGTGTGTAGAGAGGTGTGTAGAGAGGTGTCGAGATGTTGTAGAAAACTTCTCTATTTATAAGCTTCAATATTCTCCAAATCTTCTAAGGAGTAGAATCCTTTTCCTTTTGCAATTCAATTTCCAAATCCAAGCTTTTCTCAACTCTTCCACCTTCTCTTTCCAAATTTGAGTCCAATTCTCCATCCAATTCCTAGCCCAAGTCTTCACACCCATGAGAGAAGTCCATAGAAAATTCTGGAAATTTTGGCTCGCCGGAAAACCGGGATTGTGGAATTGAAAACGTCACCGCCGGCCACCTGAAAATTTCTCCGTCGAGAGAATATTCGACGGAATATTCCGTCCGGTCCTCCGTTAGGACTAACGGTCAAAGTGGTCGACCGTCAGTCAACTGTTAGTCAGCGGGTCAACGATCCAATTCGGCTGAGTCAACTCGAGTCGAAGCCGAGTTAGTGATCCAGCTCAGTCCAGACCAGGCCACTTGCCAGGCCATCTTGTGTTGCACCAAGATGGTGCATCAGTGCTCAGCCCAGCCATGATGGCTAATCAGTCTCTTCTCATCTGTAGCTCACTTCTGCCATATTCCTTGAAGCATCACACTACTCAACCCATTCTCTGTAACCACCTAAACTCAGCTGCAACTAATACCATCCTGCCTGCAACATCTCACTGAACTACACCTGCAATTTTCATGTGCAATAGCATCACAACTAGCACCAGGGAACTCTCATTCAGGTCACCACCTCCAACTAACAGCCAACACCCATTCAACACATAGCACCACCAGCTGCTCAGCTCACAGGCCACCTGCAATCAATCCCAGAATCACCAACTTCAAACCTGCAATATCATTTATGGTAGCCCCTGCTCCTTCCCTTGGCTGACTGCCACAAGCTCCAGTGCCTCATCTCCATCTGCCATCACTTGCAATTTCACACCAAACTTTAAGCCACCACCACTAATCTTTCCTGTGACAACCCAATTCACAACACCATCTATCACATACCAGAACCCCTTTCTGATCTTCATTCCTCTCAATTCTCAGTCATTCATTCTCCACCAGAGACCTCCAACTAGCTTCATTGCAACATATCAGCTTTTCCCATCTTCACATTCTGCCAGAAACTCGAGAACCCATTTACGGCAAAGCAATTCAATCCACAGCCCCATAACCATGAAAATCATCGGCTCCTCAACTCTCAAGTCTAAATGCCGCTTCTCAAACCCTTGCTCGATTCCAGTTTGCCACCACAGTTACAACCCATTTTTCGATTTCAATCTCTCGACATCACGACATCACGGTAAGAAGACCCTAATTCTGTGTCTTCAAATCACCACCATTTCCAATCTCGAGCTCATCTTGAATCTAATGGAAGCTCCATTGGTACCTTCTCATCAACTCGAGAGAACAAACAATGTCTCATTCCCTCATTCCTCTTTCTTTCGGGTTTCGATCCGCTTCTCTCTCTTTCATCTCGGAACCACGAGATGTAGCTTCATCCATCATTCCCAATCGATCTTGATTCATCAAATACCCTAATTTCATCAGCCTACCTCTATCTCCTTTGAATCAGCACCATAGTAACGGCAAACCCTAATCAAGCTCATCGAACCCGGCTCAATTTCATCACCTTCATTTCTCGATCTCCATCATCTCGCCTCTGTCGAGCTTCAGCTTGGTTCAACGGCAGCAGCTGCAGCAGCCGATGCTCTTAGATTTCAGGTGAATAGAATGATTGAGAGATGGTCTCGATTTCAGATTTAGGTTTTAATTACACGGATCCGGGTCGGGTTTGGATCCGGGTACGGTTAGGACCGACCCAATTGGATGCTACCTTGCATGACCATCCTCTGGATAAGGGCTACCCAGTGTTAATAACACCCACTGCTGATTGATAAGGGGTACCCTGAATGAGAGCCCCTTAACCACTACTGGGCTCCGGATAGTGTTCGCAAGTAAAATGACCTTTTTGCCCTTTTTACTTAAATTGGGTGATTTCTTCTTCTTTTCCTCCGTGCGACTCCGAAGTAGCTATAAAACTCAAAACAAGCGTAAAATACAAAATTCACACGAAAAATAGCAAAGAAAGCATAAACTCTAGATAGTAAATACGGTGTATTCTACACCTATCAGTAAGCGAGTTAAACTCAGCTCAAAATATCAAATTTGTATAATTGAAGTTTATATAGCTATATGCATTTTGTCTCAAATAGGAGATAGAGTAAAAATAGACTTTTGAGTGATAGATGAGTTCAAGTCTCCATATAACTTTTGTTGATGAAGTTCCACAAGCTCCCCTTAGTGTTATTCGTCTTCAATCGATGAACGCTGTGAAGTCTAAAGCTCAACTAAACATTTGATTCTAATCCGAGACTTAGCTATAAGTAGACTAGAAGTCAAGACTTATAGTTTTGGCAACTAAACTTGACAAACAAGCTTGAGATAGCAACGCTTGCGAGTTCGATCGAGCAGCGCTCCAACAAAAGGTATGTGGAGACTAAAATTTATCTATCACTCAGAAGTCTATTCTATTCTATCTCCTAATGAGACTAAGTCGTATAGCTATATAGACTTTTACATTATACACATTTGATATTTCGAGCCGAGTTTATCTCGCTTATCTATTTCTCGAAATAGAGTTGAAAGCTTTTTTTACTTTAACTATATTCATCATATTCTTGACGAGTTTAGTTGGAGACAATTTATTTGTTGGAAACTAAATATTAAGTCAAAAGATGATCATATGGAAATTGCCTTGAAATATCTTACATGATTTGTGTGAGACAATCATTTGATGTCGACTTGGAAAGTTTTCGATCACTTGAAAATTACTTGAAGCTAATAGTTTGTGTGAGACAACTATTGTCGTCTTCTAAGGTGTTTCAATGATTAAAATGGGAGTTTAAAACAATTAACCTTGTCTGGATACAACACGGTATGCATACCTAGTATGCGAACTGTTTTCTAATGATTCAGGTCCGGGAAATTTGTTTGAGTACCTAGTATGCGAACGGTTTTATCTGTAAAGGACCGAGAACCTTGTTTGCGTACGCAGTATGCGAACGGTTTCACTTGAGTTGGGTCCGGGACGGCAGGTCGCGTACCTGGTTTGCGAACTATTTGGAAAGACCAAGGTCCAGAGCTGTTGTTTGTGTACCTGGTTTGTAAACACAGTGGTTAAGTTCTAAAATTGGTTAAGTATGATTATCATACTCATGAACTAAAACATTTATGAATTAAGCAATACAATCATTGCAAACCGTGGCTTAATGTTCATGAATTGATTCTTTTATAAGTACTTTGTACGATTACGAATCAATCCGATTTTGTTTCAATTTGTTCATATATATTTCTATGAGATAGTGAACAATTGAAAAACTCTACATGAAACACAATTAGATTCATTTGATTATCTTTCATGTTTAATTGATCATCATATTTGATCTAGAAGTGTTAGATGAATGCGGTGAAGACAAAAGTGTTCATATGGCTAACTTCGCTTGATTATTATTGAGCCAACTCAGTATACACGTTTAGGTACGGTTACCCATATTTAAATGAAGGTATATTTCATTTGTGTGTAACAAGCTAAGACCATCTAACGGTGGAGATTAATTGCTTTATTTTAAAGCAGACTTAACTTGAATTTTAAATCAGGATTTCATTTAACGGTGAATATTGAATGCTTTGTTACTAAGCTATCATAGCTGTTGTTAGAGCATTGTTCGGTTGAACTCGCATGTGTTGCTATCTCAAGCATGTTTGTCAATGTTAGTGATCAAAACTATAAGTCTTGATTTATAGTCTACTATTAGCTAAGTCTTGGACTAGGATAGAAAGTGTAGTTGAGCTCAAAGACTCCATGGCAATCATCATACAAGATGAAGAACTACTCAAGGAACTGGTGGAACTTCATCGACTAAAATGTATGTGGATACTTGAACTTATCTATCACTCAAAAGTCTATCTACTCTATCTCCTATCTTGAGACAAAGTCGTTTTGCTATATAGACTATGATTATACACATTTGCTATTTCGAGCCGAGTTTATCTCACTTATCTATTTCTCGAAATATGTGTTGGTAAGCTTTCGTTTTAGCCAAGTTCATCTTTACCTAGTGACAAAAGTCATGTTATGTTTCAATCACTTGAAAATGGCTTTGACGAAAAATGGTTTGTGAATAACAACTATATAACGTCCTCTAAGAATGTTTCAATGATTGAAATGAGAGTTTAGATTATATAACCATGGAAGGATATATACATTGTGTGGTAACACATATGTGTGTAAGTCCTTATTCCTTAAACCAAAGTATGCGTACTTTGCTGCTCAGGAAAACCGGAACCAAGTC
The DNA here is from genome assembly GCA_023531295.1 of Papaver armeniacum. Lineage (NCBI taxonomy): Eukaryota > Viridiplantae > Streptophyta > Magnoliopsida > Ranunculales > Papaveraceae > Papaver > Papaver armeniacum. The sequence goes on from JAJJWW010012132.1 coordinate 253,833, forward strand.
TGCGTACCAAGTCCGCGTACTGTCGGAAGTTCTCGACCCGAGAAAATCTGCTGGAGTTTGTGAACTTAAAACAAACTTATTCCGGGTACTTAAGTACGCGTACTTAATTTGGTTATTTTCTAAAAACGATTATTCGTGAACTTAAACTTATATAAACTAAGGAATGCAAGTTTGCAAACCGTGGCTATTAAGTTCATGAATCGATTCGAGTGAATCAAATCGATTTTGTTTCAATTGTGTCTATTATAAAGATCTAAGCAATTGAACAACTCTCTAACTAGTTCATTTGAGTCATTTGAACTAGTTATGGTAAAGAAGAATATGGTTGATATGAAAGTGCTCATATGGCTAACCATTTGGTTAACTACTGTTGAACCAACTAAATGTACATGTTTGGGTACGGTTACACAAACCTAAAATGTGCATTTCATTTGTGTGTAACAAGCTAAGTTTCGATCTAATGGTTGAAAGATATAAGCTTGAATCTAATTAGGTTTTCATCTAACGGTGAATATTGAATGCTTTGTTACCAAGGTAACTTAGATTGCAAACCCTGATTTGAAAGACTATATAAAGTAGAACTCTAGCAACTGGGAAACCTAATCCCCACACCTCCTGTGTGATACTAGTTGTATAAGCTAGAGTCGATTCTCCTTTAACCTTAGGTTTCTATCGAGACCCTGTAGGTTAACGACTTAAAGACTTCATTGGGATTGTGAAGCCAGGCCGATACTACTTTCTCGTAGTTGTGTGATCTGATCTTGTTGTTTCTATCGTACTAAGTACAATCGTAACGATTGGCTTGAGATTGATTTCTCCGATAGGCAAGATATAAAAGTAATCACAAACATCTTCGTCTCATCGTTTGTGATTCCACAATATCTTGTTTCGCCGCGTCGATTAAGATTATTGTGAGGTTATTGATAATACTAGGCTGTTCTTCGGGAATATAAGTCCGGGTTATCAATTGGTTCCTGTTCACCTTGATTTATCAAAATACAAAACAAAAACTCGTAGGTATTTCTGTGGGAGACAGATTTATTTATTACCGTAGACTTTTCTGTGTGATACAGATTTGTTTATTAAAGTCTCCGACTTTGGGTCGTAGCAACTCTTAGTTGTGGGTGAGATCAGCTAAGGTAATCAAGTGCGTAGTATCCTGCTGGGATCAGAGACGTAAGGAGCGCAACTGTACCTTGGATCAGTGTGAGATTGATTGGGGTTCAACTACTTTTATGTGAAAGTACTGTATGGCTCCCTAAGTTTTCTTATGTTGAGCATCTCCGATTAAATTAATCAATAAGGTCTTTTGTGATTAATTTATTTGATATTATTGGATACAAATCCATGTGATTTGTTAATGTCCAAAGAAATCCTTATTTTCTTGTAAAAGTAAGGTCGCTCTTGTTGTTCTTTCGGGAATGACATATTATGGGGGAGAGTTCTTAATTGAACTTGTGCTTAATTTTCAAATCTTTGTGGGAGTCGACTGTGGAATATTGTAGGAGTTATCTTGTATCTTTATAAACTCCTTGATGAATACACTAAGTTTCGACTATGTGAAATCATCGAAACAAAGTTGATATGTTCTCTTTTAGTCATGAATTATCTTTTTGATAATTTCATTATGATCCCGTAGTTTTCTCACCTTTGCCAATTTATATTGACAAAAAGGGGGAGAATTATTTGGTAGTTCACACTACATACATATGGTTTACGGATCGTTGACGGGTAGACTTATGGAGCTGACAGATATGGGGCGTAAGAGGAAGGTGGACATCCTTTGTGTCTTGGAAACGAAATAGCCGAGCCAAAAGGCAAGGGAGGTAGAAGGCTTGGGTTTTAGGCTCTGGCTGGCGGGAGAAAGCACTTATCAGAGTGGAGTGGGCATCCTCATCAACAAGAACCTAGCGGAGAAAGTCATCTAAGTTCGAAGACATGGAGACCATTTAATTCTCGTGAGACTTATGGCATGTATGTTGGCCTTGAACGTTATCAGTGTTTACGCTCCCCAAGATCGCTCGCCCCCAGCGGACAAGTTGGCTTTTTGGGATGCACTAGATGGATTGGGATGCAGTGTGCCTACAAGCGAAAAGATGTTTATCGGAGGATACTTTAATGGACATGTCGGCTCGTCCGGAAGAGGATACGAAAGGGTCCATGACGGCTTTGGCTACGGGAATACGAACCAGAGTGGTGAAGACTTCCTGAACTTTACAGTTGCGTACGATCTTATGATAGCGAACACCTTCTTTCAGAAAAAGAACTCTTTTTTGGTTACCTACGTGAGCGCTCAACATGTGACGTAAATTCGACTTTATTCTCACAAGAAGGGGTGATAGGAAAGAGGGATCCAACTGCAAGGTGCTCCCAGATGGTGGCGTGGACACACAACATAAACTCCTAGTGGCAGACTTCTATCTAGAGACGTGCCTCAAGCGAAGAAGATGCGTTCATCCACCGAGGACTAAATGATGGAATCTTAAGGAGGATACTTCTCGGGTTTTCAGTGAGAAAGTTCTCTCAAATGGTCTACTCTGTGAGGAAGGTGATACGGAGCACATGTGGAAGGAAACAGCTAGTCGACTCCAACAACTAGGGGTAGAGATGCTTGGAGAATCTAGAGGAGGTGGAAAACGAGACCCAAAAGACACTTGGTGGTGGGGCCCAGAAGTGCAACAAGCTATAAAAGAAAAGAAAGCCTACTTCAGAGAGGCCCAGACACTTGAGAGCTAGGAGAACCTACAAAGATATAAAGCGGCCAAAAAGAAGGAAAAACGGGCAGTGAACGTTGCGAAGGCACGGGCCTATGAGGGCTTCTACCGTAAGCTTGGCACGGTTGAGGGCGAGAAAGATATCTACAAGATTGCTCAACTAAGAGAGAGGAAAATGCTAGATGTAATCCAGGTCAAATGTATTAAGGATGTGGACGGCCGTGTTTTGGTAGAGGATGGAGAGATAAGGGAACGATAGAAGGAGTATTTCGACGTGCTCTTCAACGGAGGAAGCGCTACTCCTGCAGCTGAGCTTGGGGACAACTCCAACCCTGCGGACGTGAGAGAGGACACCGTCACCTGAAACATCCACGAGAGTGAAGTGAAGGAAGCCTTAAAAGGGACCAAAAGGGGAAAAGCGTTGGGACCCGATAACATACCTATTGAGGCGTGGAAGTGTCTGAGAGATGAAGGAATATCTTGGCTGACCAGTTATTCAATGAAATCTTCCAGGCAAATCGTATGACGGAGGATTGGCGAAGAAACGTTATTGTCTCGATTTTCAAAAACAAGGGAGATATTCAGAACTGCGTGAATTACAGAGGCATCAAGTTGATGAGCCATACCATGAAGCTTTGGGAAAGGATCATTGAGCGGCGTCTTCAAAAGGAAACGTGCGTAACGAAGAACCAGTTTGGCTTTATGCCCAGAAGATCGACAACGAAAGCATTTTTCTTGATAAGACAATTGATGGAAAGATATCGGGAGCAAATGCGAGACTTACATATGGTATTTATCGACTTAGAGAAAGCGTATGATAGAGTGTTGCGTGAGGTACTGTGGTGGACGTTGGAAAAGAAGAAGGTTTTACCGAAATACATAACCTTAATTAAGGATATGTACGATGGAGCGGTTACTGGAGTTTGGTCGTGCGATGGCGTTTCGAGCGATTTCCCAATACAGGTTGGGCTACACAAATGATCATCCTTGAGTCCTTACTTATTTGCGCTAGTGATGGATCAAGTAACTAGGGACATACAAGGTGAGATCCCATGGTGTATGCTTTTCGCAGATGACATGGCGCTAATTGGAGAGTTCAAGGCTGAAGTAGAGGAGAAACTAGAATGCTGGCGACGAACTCTAGAATTGAAGGGATTTAGACTTAGTAGGACCAAGACTGAGTGTTTGAGGTGCGATTTCAGCGACTCCAGGAAGGATGGTGGGGATGTTATGCTCGATGGACAACTAGTACCTAGGAGGGATTCCTTTAGTTACTTAGGATCGATGATTCAAAGCGATGGTGGGATTGAAGAGGACATTCAATATCGTACCCAAGCAGGCAGGGCAAAATGGAGATTAGCATCAAGCATCTTGTGCGATCGAAAAGTCCCCATAAAGTTGAAAGGAAAATTTTACAAAACTGCGATCCGACTCGTGATGCTTTATGGCGCTGAGTGTTGGGCGACGAAGGACCGGGACACCTAACAACTGAGCACAACTGAGATGCGTATGCTGCGATGGGTGTGCGGACACACAAGACATGATCGTATCAGGAATGAATACATTCGCAAGAAGATGAAGATAGCGCCAATCGGAGAGATGCTCACCCAATATCGGTTGCGTTGGTTTGGGCACATACGTCGAAGACCTCCCGAGTACCTCTAGGATAAAGGCTTTCATGGGCCCCAAATTTTCATGACTCAGGCTTCAGGAGCGGTGTAACCTTCCACCGAGCCACGGCGAGAGATACCCCTTATAGACGCACTTTAGGTCTTACATTTGCCTCTTACGAAATGTTATTCGCGAAAGGGGCCATAAAGGTTCGTGGCATTTATATTTGTCAATCATTCAATCATTCATGTTTCATTATTTGTGATATTTGTTTCGATGCATGACGATTCTTTTTCACTTGTTGTATTTCACTTTTTTTCTTAGCTTCCGAATTCTCATTTTTACCTAGGTTGCTTCATTTGCTATTTTTCTCCCCGTTTTAGTTGCTTATTCATTTCTTATGCCTTTTGCTCCTCATATCCTTTGCTTCTTTATTACCATAATATTCGCCTGTCTCTAGGCATTCACCTCGAGGTGTTCAGTCCTTACTTCTATGGCATCCACCATCAGCTTTTTCCTTTCTCTGCTCATCTCTCATCTGTTTTCCACCCTTTCTTTTGGGCTTTTTACATCTACTTCATGACATTGTTGCGACTCTTCCAATCTTATAATACCAATGCCATTTGGATGTGGGAATTTAATACATTGATGATTGATTGACTCCCAAGATTTCAGCTGAAGCCAGCCTCCCAATCGCCGCATTGTATGGATTCCACCAACCAGTAATAAAATACCGATTTGATAATCCTTGTAGAGGTATTCTCCAGAATGCCATTAAAGCCATATATCTTGTATGTAGAGGATCAAATCATCATCTTTTCCTCCCATCGTCTTGTAAGTATGGTAGAAGAGGATATTCACTGAATCGATTAAGATTCGGTTGATCGCCCAACAAGCTTCGCCTCATCATCTTCTCCATCGACAAGGTTTCGGGTTAATTTCTAGTTTCACAACCAACGGGCTATCATGTGTTTCTCTTCCGTTTGGCACTTGCCTGCAGAGAAAGAAATAGTCTTCAATCAAGCATCGTTTTCAACTGCGTTGACCTCGCAGACTCATAATTTCTTTATCATTAGCATCTCTCGCAAAGACTCTACCGAGCACGTTGCTGCATAAAGTTGAAAGGTTGGTTAATGCAGGTAGATTGCACTTAGGAGGTATTCCTCCCATTTGTACTTCTAACGTGAAGGGATTCTTCGCGGCTTGCTGCGATGGCTTCGTCCAGCTTGTCTCCTTCCTCCTTCTCTTCTATTGTTCAAGAATCCTCTCATTTCAAATTTAGTTCTTTAAGATTTGTTCATTTGCCTTAATTTGATTCTACCGGTCTTTTTAGCTCTTCTCTCCTCCTTCGCTCGTGTCTATTTTGACCTTCTTGCTCGTTATTTTCTTCTCCTCTTTCTCGCGACGCTCTTCTTCGCTTTCTTTCGATAATTCCGCACGCCATTATATCGGTTGTTTTCTCTTCTTGGTGGCCTCTCACTTCTCATCATCTGCACCCTCTCATATTCTTCATTAATATTTCTATTGGTAATGATTTTGTTCCCTTCTTCTCTTGTGATTTGTCATGGGATTGCTTCCTCCATCTCTTGATTTTCCATTTCGCTCTCATTCTTTCTCGCGAGCTAGTCGCTTGTTCTATGTAGTGTCTCTCAATGTCATCCTCGATTTCTGTTTCTTCTCAATTCTTCTCTCCTCACTGGTCATTCGGCCTTGAGTTGCATGTTTTCTTGATTTTCCCTATTTCGCTCATTTTGAAGATTTTCTGGCCGAGGAATATAACGATCTTCTATTTCTCTTTCTTCTCGCCATGCTCAGCGTCCGGATCTTGTGTTTCTTCCTGTATTCTCCGTTGGTAAGACTCTTCTTCTTTCTTCTTCCTGCTCGATTTTACACGCTACTTCTAGACTATTTTGTAACCTTATATTTTCCATCCTCAATTCATGATCCGAGTTTGCTCCTTCTCCGCCTAGCCGTGATGCTTTATGGCGTCCATTGAGTGTTGGGCTACCGGGGAGATTGGTGGCTGGTTTTGACCTTCATCAAGTTCATCCTTGATGACCGGTCTCCCACTTCTTCTACAATCGTTGGTTGCTCCTGTGACGTTTCTTCTTCCGGTCGGAGAGATGCTCGATATTATGACCATTTACAATATCTCGTGATGCTTTATGGCGCTGAGTTGACCGGGTTTGAGATGCACGATGGGTGCGCGGACACACAAGACATGATCGTATCGAGTAGGATGCATTTTGCGAGCTGAGGGGCGGATGAAACGTATAGGCCGACCAAAACTTACGTGGGACGAGTCGGTGAAGCGTGACCTGAAGAAACGGAATTTAACGGAGGATGTTGCGTTGGATAGACGGAAGTGGAGAACAACGACCCGCGTGAAAGAGGTAGGATTTTTGTTTCCGGTTTGATTTGGTCGTCTACGAAAGTATCGCGCATAGCGTGTTCACTCGAAATGATTTGTCTTGGGAGCTCGTGCTTCTCTCGTTGCCAGTGACATGAGTTGATAGTCCCTCCCGAGTCGGTTGTTGCTTGGTGGACAATGCGTGTTGGCGTATGAGTGGTGTTTGGTTCTCAGATGCTTGTTGGCTCCCCGCCCAGAGCTATGAACGATAAGCCCGACTAACTCTTCATGACGTCTCGTGTCCCCCATTTGGTTCCTGATGAGTGCCAAATATTGCATATTTCTACACCTTTTTATTGGCATTTAACTCATCTTTTGTGCTCAGAAATCAGATATTATCCCAGATTCTGTATTTTCTTTGTTTTCAAGAATAAATATTTGTACTAATTAATTTTATGTTTTTAGGTAGTAAATAAAGTTCGGAGAAATTGAGGAGCCAAAAGAGCAAAGAATTGGAGACGAGCGTCTATGGAGCAAAAAGCCAAAGCCCGCGCGTGCATCAGTTGCAACCCAACAAGAAGCAACCCAACTTACAAGAATGGGCTTGAGCAGTCCAAGACCCGACCCACGACCCGGATCCAAGCCCGTCCCATCTGAGCCGTTAGATTTGCTCCATCTGTATCCGACGGTCGCATCATCCCACGCATCGGATTACCCTATATCCTACGGTCGCTTCATCCCTTGCATCAACATTTCGCTGCACCCGCTCAACACCATAGCCATCTATACCCTTACCCATCGAGCCAAACACCATTTCTCATTTCATCTTCTCTTTCTCCCCGACAACACCAGAGAACCACCCTACCTTCTCTTCTCCCGACCATACCAGCAGCCGACTTCGCCACCACCATCTTCTTCCACTGACACCAGCACCATCAGAGCCACCACAGCTGCACGTCCGCCGCCCCTAGTTCTAGTTATCTCTCACCGAGCTTCTCTCTTAACCCTAGAGGCTATGTTGGAGACAAATGGAATTAGGGTTTTCTCCAACATCAAAATCGATGGAGTCAGAGACGAATTCACAAAGAAATCAGGTCTGGGTCTTTGTTTATTTGTGGATGTTCTTCATGTGAGAGAAAAGACAGTGAATTTTAGGGTTTTAATTTGTAATTTATTTTGAAGTCTTAGTATTTTGCATGATTTTCTAATCACCTCTGCTAGGGTGTAGATGAAACCTTTAATGATTATATGAAGTTAATTCATTCTCAAGCTTCTATTCTTACTGTTTTGTATTGTATTAGGATTATTAGCTAATTGTTGAGCAAATTAGCCTGTGATTGGTTGTACTGTAAGAAGACAACCAATACTAGGGGAGAATTAGTGAATGCAATTGGCATAATTTCCACCTGAAGCCTTCATGGGAAGTGTAAGAGTAGAACTTGAATTTATTACCTTAGTATAGGATTAGGAGGTGAATTCAATCACCCTAGTGCTTTCACCCAACTGTCACAATACTCTTACACATATTGCTACCTTAGATTAGAGTCACAACAACCAATTGGTCGTATCGACACCAAAACAACAACATTTGTGTTACTTCTTTAGAAATCAGTTTAGTGAAGCCCGCCGACACTTACACACTCCATTTCCCTGTGGATCGACCTGTGCTTGCCTTGCCTCCAATAGGCACTGTGCACTTGCAGTTTAACACGTAGGCGAGACACTCTTAACAGCCTACCAAGTTTTTGGCGCCGTTGCCGGGGATTTGGTAGTGTGCTGTGTGCTCATTAGTCCTTATCTCACTGATTTCCAACCCACCATTGTATATATGCTCTGAATCCTTATGTTTAATCATTAGTAGTGTAACTTAGTTGTAATCATCTGTTAGTTTTTCATTTCTACATCCTTCATTGTACTTTGTTATTGCATTGTGCATTGGTAAATCTGTTAGCTCTTCTTTTGTTCTTGTTTAACTCATAGGTAGCCTACATTCACAAGCTCTGTATCGCTGCATCATTGCATTATGGTGTAGTTTAGTGTAATCATCTCATTAACGACTTTGCATCATTATTTTTTTTTTCTTTTAACAGCTGTAAGTAAAGCATTTGCATTATCAGTTAAGCTCTTTCCATCACCTGCATTGTTAGAATCATCTTCATCTCAGATCCCGCTCTTATTGTTAGCCCTGCAGTTTACTTGGCTGATTTGTATCATAAACCTGTGTATCTATGCACCATCTTTAGCATCTGTAGCTAGCTCTGTTGATAGCTCAGGTGGTAACTTGTTAGCTCTGTTGTGACTTCACCTTATTCAATTGTGAATGGCCTGTCAATTGTAACTTGGTCTGCCCTGAACAGATAACCAAGTGCAATAGTTAATTTTCATACTACTGAGTCTTCTCAGCTAGTGATAGCCAGTGTTGATATTCATTCTCTTTGCTGAAACTTGTACATTTCTGAGAACTGACCTTCTCCCCTGAGTAGCCAGGTACTTGAGAAGGTGAAGCACACACCAAGGAGAAAAAGGCGCAGGACAGTGTGGATTTGCCTAAACCCGGTTTATACCGGCGGTATTGTGTCTCAAACCCTGCTTACCTGAATGACTCCATGATGGTTGAATTACATACATGCTAGCTGAGTTTGATATCTCTTGTGCTGTATTTCTGAGCTAAATAATATCATGATGTATGCATATGTGATTTTGCCACCTCCTTCATGAGCTTTACCTCACTGCCCTTCACATTGTTACTATGTTGATCTGTGCAATACATTGCATCATCATTGTATATGCACCTGTATCACCCTTGCATCACAAATTAGTTATCCTGAATGCATGATAAACCAGCTACCTTGCTAGGTATTGCTCACACCTGCAATCCTTGTGCTTGTGTGTTCTGTTACCTTACCTTACATTTCCCTGTGCTCAGCTCCAGCCCCTGAAGCTGTTGAGTATGAGCTATAACTTGGATAACCAAGTTTGATGCAACTGACCCTGTTGAGCCATCTACACCCTTGTGTGAGCTGTTGAGCCAAGTTGTTGCTGCACCTCGCATCCGCCGCAACTTGTGTGTAATCCCGTGACCTTGAGTGAACTGTTGGGTGACTGATTTGGTGTTAGCATTGCTAAACTGTTATACTTCATTTGCTAGTAGCCTGTTGATACTCTGTGGTATGTGTAAAGTGCAAGCATGGTTTATTTGCTGATTAACCTGTTAATGGTGTGAAGTTTATATACCCTGCTAATATCTGCACTCCTGTGTACTTAATCTCTAACAACTGAGGTCAACTGACCCAGTTGACATCAACTGTGTTAGCATCAATTTCTGCAATTTGTGTGTGAATCAGCTTCTGCAATCTATGTGTTATCTTGTGGTATGTGAATGAATTGTGAGTAGCAGAGTTTATGTTAGCAACTAGCTTGTTTTTCAAATACACAACCCAGCACATGCTTCACCTTGAGTGAGCACATCCCTTTACCCTGTGCACCTCACACATTTTTTGTTGATTTTCTTGTGCACCGCCAACTGGCCGTGCATAAGCGTGTTTGTGTCTCTCTTAAGCAAATAGCACCCAGCACTCTTCTGTGTTAGAAGTTGGGTGTCATTTTTTGTGAGTTTGTGTTTCTCTGTGCTCATCTTTTGTTGGTTTTTGGTGTCATAGGCTGTACTGTGCTGTGCATATAGCTGTGTTCATCTGTGCACATAACTAGTGCATAGGCTGAGCTGCTGGGCTGCACATAAACTGAAGCCCACATAAACTGGTCTGTACATTTACAGCACGCCCAGCAACCCTGTATGCTTTTATTGGTGTGTCACTTGTATCATTTTTGCTTATCTGTGTTGAAATAAATTGGATGTATGCATGTTAACATACTCGATGTGCTAGCTAGGCTATGATTGTGTCTTTTAGAGACCAAACGAATCGACTAGTTAGAATCCGCCTGACGAAATTGTCAGCATACCCAGTTCTTCAACATAAAGCCCAAGCCCATCAGAAACAGAAACCATGGGTGATGAACCAAACACACCCCGTAGTCTCAAGGACTACATGTACCCAACTAGGGCAAGCCAACCCTCTTGCATCATTCTGCCAGCCGATGCTTGTCAGTTTGAACTCAAAGCAAACACCATTCACATGTTACCCGTGTTTAGAGGGGTTGATGCTGAAAACCCCTACCATCACGTGAGAGATTTTGAGGATATTTGTGGGACTCTGCGTTTTAACCAAATGCCAGAAGAGTCCCTCAAATTAAGATTGTTTCCTTTTTCTCTGAAAGACAAAGCCAAGTCATGGCTTCATGCCCTACAACCACAATCCATTAGAACATGGGATGACCTCACAAAAGAGTTTTTCAAAAAGTTTTTCCCCAACCATAAGAAGGCGACAATTCGCCAAAGTCTAAATGGTTTTGTGCAATTAGAAGACGAAACTCTAGCAAAATACTTGGAGAGATTCAATGAATTATTACTCCAATGTCCCCACCATGGATTTGAAAAATGGAGACTCGTGCAAATATTGTATGAGGGTCTAGATGTTAGAACCCGAACCACAGTCGAGTCAATGTGCAATGGTGCATTTATTGACAAAAGTGCTGATGAGGCTTGGACTTTCTTAATCGAAGTCGCTGAAAAGACTCAACAGTGGGAGTCCATCCGTGAACCAAAAAGGGCTACCCCTGTAGGTAATGTTCATAGAATCGAGTCTGACTTTGAGGGAAATGCAAAAATGGCATCTTTGGCCCGGAGAATAGAAATGCTTGAGTTGCAGAAGAATGTAAAATCTAATGCCCCTACTCTCCGTGACCAAATTGAAATGGCCACTTGTGCCGCATGCCATAGCTCTGACCACTTAGTGGACAGCTGTCCAGACCTACATGCATTTCAAGAGTCTAAAACCGAGCAAGCCAATGCATTATACCATAGGCAAGAGAACAACCCGTATTCTCAAACCTACAACCCAGGGTGGAGGAATCACCCTAACTTCTCATGGTCCAAAGGGCCTGTACAAGGGGACCAACAAATAACAACCAAGGATACTCATATCCTAGAAACCCCAAGTACAACCACACCCTCGCACTCAGAGAAAAAGCCTAGCTTTGAAGATCGTGGTCGATCTGTTAACCCAAAATCTTTCACAACTTCAGAAAACTACCGACCAACGTTTCACAAGTCTAGAACTTAAAATGGGTCAAATCTGTGATGCATTAAATGAGAGAGAAAAAGGCAAACTTCCTAGTCAACCCCAACAAAATCCAAAGAATGTGTTTCAAGCAAGTTCTTCAAACTGCAATGAACCTTCACATAGTCAGGCGAATGTTATCACCACTCTCCGTAGTGGTAGAGTTGTTGAGAAAAATGTAGGTGTACCACCATCAAGCGAGTCTAAATCAGACTCACCAGTACACACAACACCACAGAAAACATCTACTGTAGAGAAAGAATCTGAGCATGTTGATAAAACTAAGAGTCCTACCGATATAGATGTTTCTTTGCCTAGTCATGTACCTGTTGCTCCATTCCCACAAAGGTTGGTGCAACAGAAAGGGGGTAACCAATACAATGAGATTTTGTAAATGTTCAAAAGAGTTAACATAAACATTCCATTTCTCGAAGCAATCAGACAAATACCCACCTATTCTAAGTTTTTGAAGGACTTGTGCACACAAAAGCGAAAGCTTCATGTGCATAAGCGTGCTTTTCTCACTGAGCAAGTGAGCTCCATAATCCAAAAAAAGATTCCAACTAAGTTTAGAGACCCAGGTAGTCCAACAATTACATGCACCATAGGTGACCATACGGTCGAAAAGGCGTTACTAGACTTAGGAGCAAGTGTGAATCTATTGCCATACTCTGTGTATGTGCAATCGGGCCTTGGGAGTCAAGCCCACACCGTTACGCTACGGTTAGCGGACAGATCCGTGAAAATCCCCGTGGTATTGTTGAAGATGTGTTAATCAAGGTTGATAAATTTTTCTTTCCTGTGGACTTCATCGTCTTAGATACTCAACCCGTGCAAAACCCAAGTAATCACATTCCTGTGATTTTAGGACGTCCTTTCCTGGCGACGTCCAATGCCATCATCAACTGTCGTAATGGTGTGTTGAAATTGTCTTTTGGTAACATGACCGTAGAGCTGAATTTTTTTAACACTAGTCAACAACCCATTAATTGTGATGATACTGATTTGCATAAGATTAACATGATTGAGAGTCTGATCCAAGACTCTTTGCCCGACATTTTGTCAGTGGACCCTTTGCAAGCATGTTTAGATAACTTTGACTTAGATCTGTTTGAGTCTAAGTACATTGGGGAAATTCACTCGTTGCTTGAATCTGTTCCACCCATGGATATTGCTAAATGGCATAATGCAGTGGAACCCCTTCCACTCTCTGATTCCAAATCTGCCCCACCTCTTGATGAACCACCTAAGCTTGATTTGAAACCATTACCTGATACTTTGAAGTATGCTTTCTTAGGTCCTTCTGACACTTTACCTGTGATTATTGCATCATGTTTAAACACAAAACAGGAAAGTCAACTTTTAGAAGTGCTTAAAGAACATAAAGGAGCCTTAGGTTGGACCATCTCAGATCTTAAGGGTATAAGTCCCACAACTTGCATGCATCACATAAACCTTGAAGAGAACACTAAACCATCTAGGGAAATGCAAAGGAGACTCAACCCCAATATGAGAGATGTTGTCAAAGGTGAGATTCTGAAACTGCTTGATGCGGGTATCATTTACCCAGCCCAGATAGCTTGATGGGTCAGTCCCATTCAAGTGGTACCCAAAAAGTATGGCATTATTGTAGTTCAAAATGAGATGAATGAGCTTGTCCCCACCTAGGGTGACCACGGTGGTGGCGAGTTTGTATTGATTATAGAAAACTGAACACAGTAACAAACAAAGACCATTTTCCCCTTCCCTTCATTGACCAAATGCTGGAGAGGTTGGCGAAGCATAGTCACTATTGTTTCTTAGATGGCTATTCGAGCTACAACCAAATTCACATAGCACCCGAAGACCAACAAAAGACCACATTTACATGTCCTTATGGAACATTTGCTTATCGCCGTATGCCTTTTGGGTTGTGTAATGCACCCGCTACTTTTCAACGTTGCATAATGAGTATATTTTCTAACATGGTAGATAAGTTTCTTGAAATTTTCATGGATGATTTTTCTGTGTTTGGGTCTTCTTTTGATGAGTGTTTGCATCACCTCACTTGTGTGCTGATTAGGTGTAAGGAAAAGAATTTGGTTTTGAATTGGGAAAAATGTCATTTCATGGTTCATTCAGGCATTGTTTTAGGGCATATCATCTCGGAAAAAGGCATAGAAGTAAACAAAGCCAAGGTTGATCTCATTCAACACTTGCATTAACCTCGTTCTGTGAGGGATATAAGATCATTCTTAGGCCATGCGGGTTTTTACCGCCGATTCATCAAAAACTTTAGTAAAATTTCAAGACCTTTGTGTAATCTTCTTGCGAAAGATGTTGCATTTGTCTTTGATGATGCTTGTAAGGAAGCATGGGAGCAATTGAAGGCTCTCCTTACATCTGCCCCTATAGTCAGACCACCTGACTGGATATTACCATTTGAGATTATGTGTGATGCGTCTGACTATACTGTAGGAGCTGTTTTGGGCCAGCGAGTAGACAAACTTCCATATGTAATCTACTATGCTAGTAAAACACTTAATGATGCTCAACTAAATTATTCCACTACTGAGAAAGAGTTGCTAGCTGTCGTGTTTGCATTAGATAAGTTTAGATCTTATTTGATAGGGTCTAAGGTCATCATATATTCTGACCATGCTGCATTGAGATATCTTTTGTCTAAAAAAGATGCTAAGGCTCGTCTAATTCGATGGATACTCTTGTTACAAGAGTTTAACCTCGAAATTCGAGATAAGAAAGGGTTAGAAAATGTTGTTGATGATCACTTGTGTAGGTTGAATGTTGAATCATTGATGAATCCGTCTTTGATTAGAGAGTCATTCCCTGATGAACAATTGATGCTTGTGTCTGAAATGCCGTGGTTTGCTGATATTGTGAACTACCTTGCTACAAGTAGAATGCCTTTGCATTGGTCTAAACAAGACCGTTCTAAGTTCTTGGATGAAGTTAAACATTTCCTTTGGGATGACCCATATCTGTTTAAGTACTGCCAAGACCAAATCATTAGGCGATGTGTCCCCAATTCTGAACAAAGGGACGTCATCTCTTTATGTCATGACCATGCATGTGGAGGCCACTTTAGTGCCAAGAAAACTGCTGCAAAGATCTTGCAAAGCGGTTTCTATTGGCCAACACTGTTCAAGGATAGCCATGCTTTTTGTGTTGCTTGTGACCGATGCCAGAAATTAGGAAGTATCTCTAAGAGAAACATGATGCCCTTACAACCCATTTTGATTGTTGAGCTGTTTGATGTGTGGGGTATTGATTTCATGGGTCCATTTCCTAACTTTGAAGATAAGTTATACATTCTTGTTCTTTGTTGATTATGTCTCTAAGTGGGTAGAGGCCATTGCATCCAAAACAAATGATCATAAAGTTGTTCTTTCTTTTCTTAAGGAAAACATTTTCTCCCGTTTTGGAACACCTAGAGCAATAATCAGTGATGGAGGTAGTCATTTTTGCAATAGACCCTTTGAATCACTTGTGCGCAAGTATGGAATCACTCATAAAGTCGCAACACCTTACCATCCTCAAACCAGTGGCTAAGTAGAAGTTTCTAATAGGGAAATTAAGCATATTCTTGAGAAGACTGTTAATCCTTCTAGGAAAGATTGGTCTTTGCGTTTAAATGATGCTTTATGGGCCTATAGAACTGCATACAAGACTCCCATTGGGATGTCTCCTTACAGACTTGTGTACGGTAAATCATGTCATCTCCCGTAGAGTTAGAACATCGTGCATATTGGGTCAGTAAAGAAGTTGAATTTTGATCTTGATAAAGTCGGGTACCCAAAGAAAACTTCAACTCAATGAGTTAGAAGAATTGAGAAATGATGCATATGATAGTGCCAAATTGTACAAACAAAGAATGAAAGTGTTTCACGACAAGCGCATTCTGTGCAAGTCCTTCACACCAGGTCAGAAAGTTTTATTGTACAACACTCGTTTGCACTTGTTTCCAAGAAAGCTACGTTCTCGATGGTCAGGACCATTCTTGGTACGTACCGTTTTCCCCATGGAGCTGTTGAAATTGAAAACCCAGCAACCAAGAACATCTTCAAGGTCAATGGTCGAGATTGAAACCATTTCGGAGCATCTTCCACCCAGAAGTTGAGACCGTCGACTTGGAAGACCCCATCTATGTGGACTAAACTAGTTCACTTGTGTACATAAACATGGACTAAAAATCCATTCTCTTTCCCTTTTCTTTTTCTTTTTGCATAGTTCTTATTTGTGCTAACCAACCTTTTTGTCTTGCGCTCTGGTTGTTTGCTTTCAAAGCATTCATCCTCCTTTGGTTTAGCAACATCATTGTACATCCGGTAATCTCTTCCCTTTTCTCTATTCAACGTAGTTCTCTTGGTATGTGACTTTTTGAATTCTTATCATCTGTTGACACATTGAGGATAATGTTTGATTTAGGTTTGGGGGTGTGCATTTGCATATAGAGTTTTTAGTCTTTTATTTCATAAAAAAAATCAAAAATCAAAAAATTCAAAAAACTCTTTGTAAATATGTACATAAAAACCTCCAACTTTTAGAGATTTTAGAGTCACTAGCATGCTTCTAGCTATGTTTACATAGAGAGTCTGACCGAAATAACATAACTTAGAAGTACTGGAGAACACAATCGGGTTTCTTAGTTGATTAGAGCGTTAAAGTTGGATTTAACCATACCGGAGGGCGAATTAGGTGTTGTATAGATATTCGGTAGTAGAATTGTGATCACCCATAGTGGAGACTACCCATTTTTACATCAAGCGAGGCACCAACCTTCATTTTTTGTGACTTTCTAAAAAATCTGTTAGAGTGTGTGTCACCGTACGTCAATTCCGGGTAGGAATGGTGAGCTACCCAACTTCGCACCACTTTCAAAGACTATTTTTGATCTCTTGAGTGCTAATTTCGTCCATCATGAGGGTGACGTTTAAAGATGAAAACTCCTTCTTGTAGTTCGATTTGCAGTTAGCATCACTCTCTCCCTCTCAACAACATCAACAGATTCATAGAAACACATCATCGTCAGCAAGCGGAGCATCATCAGAATATTTGAAGAAAAGTTGAAATAGTCCAAGGTTTACATGCAACAAAGAAGAGAAAAGAAAATAGGATGAGAATTAATGAAGTTTGTGAAATCAAGACAATACAAGTTGTGTAAAATTGAGTTTTATTGTTTTATTGTTATTTTCATGTTTTAAATGTTCAAAAAAAAAAAAAAAATGTTTGTCAAGTTTTTGTGAAGTTCAGAAGTTCATCATCAGCTATTGAAGACCGGAGATTGAAGACGTTTCTATGAATGCTGAGAGAGAGTAATGTTAATTGCCGATCGGGTGAGAAGGTAAGTGAGTACTCCCATCCTTGCTAATGGTTGATTTCCTTTCTTAGAGATCATCGAAAAAGATTCTTTTGTCCACAACTCGTGGAGTCTCCGTAAATTATTTCGGAAGGTTATCCTTCTCATCTTCAACGTGTGCGGGATTTCTCTTTATTCCCGCTCGCACACATGAGAGACTAAAAAAGCGGTCTTTTTGAGTGCAATTATCATAAAACCCTATTGGTGAGGCAGAAGTCGAGGCTTGTGATCACTCTCGAACCCGAATTCTTTCATATGGTATGATTACTTCTCGCTCAACTCTTAAGGATGAGAATGCGTTCTTTGGTAGTTCTAACTTCGTGTTACTAGCATGCAGAAACTCTATGTCCTCATAGCTCCTTGGATGCTTGAGACTCTTTTACACTCTGAAGTTGGAGAAGGTTTTGTGGGTACACCTCTGGTAAGCCCTCACGAGACTACAACTCGTCTACTAGGGACACCTAGGGGTTTAAAGGCTTAGTGCATACGCTAAATGCATTCGAGAGACCAGCGACAGTGGTAAGTTAGGATTTCTTAATTTCTGTTTCACTTGAGGACAAGTAAAATTCAGGTTTGGGGGTATTTGATGAGGGCCAAATATTGCATATTTCTACACCTTTTTATTGGCATTTAACTCATCTTTTGTGCTCAGAAATCGATATTATCCCGCATTCTCGTATTTTCTTTGTTTTCAAGAATAAATATTTGTACTAATTAATTTTATGTTTTTAGGTAGTAAATAAAGTTCGGAGAAATTGAGGAGCCAAAAGAGCAAAGAATTGGAGACGAGCGTCTATGGAGCAAAAAGCCAAAGCCCGCGCGTGCATCAGTTGCAACCCAACAAGAAGCAACCCAACTTACAAGAATGGGCTTGAGTAGTCCAAGACCCGACCCACGACCCGGATCCAAGCCCGTCCCATCTGAGCCGTTAGATTTGCTCCATCTGCATCCGACGGTCGCATCAGCCCACGCATCGGATTACCCTAGATCCTACGGTCGCTCCATCCCTTGCATCAACCTTTCGCTGCACCCGCTCAACACCATAGCCATCTATACCCTTACCCATCGAGCCAAACACCATTTCTCATTTCATCTTCTCTTTCTCCCCGACAACACCCAGAGAACCACCCTACCTTCTCTTCTCCCGACCATACCAAAGAAAGCCGACTTCGCCACCACCATCTTCTTCCACTGACACCAGCACCATCAGAGCCACCACAGCTGCACGTCCGCCGCCCCTAGTTCTAGTTATCTCTCACCGAGCTTCTCTCTTAACCCTAGAGGCTATGTTGGAGATAAATGGAATTAGGGTTTTCTCCAACATCAAAATCGATGGAGTCAGAGACGAATTCACAGAGAAATCAGGTCTGGGTCTTTGTTTATTTGTCTGTTGAGTGATTGTGAGGTATAAATGGATGTTCTTCATGTGAGAGAAAAGACAGTGAATTTTAGGGTTTTAATTTGTAATTTATTTTGAAGTCTTAGTATTTTGCATGATGTTCTAATCACCTCTGCTAGGGTGTAGATGAAACCTTTAATGATTATATGAAGTTAATTCATTCTCAAGATTCTATTCTTACTGTTTTGTATTGTATTAGGATTATTAGCTAATTGTTGAGAAAATTAGCCTGTGATTGGTTGTACTGTAAGAAGACAACCAATACTAGGGGAGAATTAGTGAATGCAATTGGCATAATTTCCACCTGAAGCCTTCAAGGGAAGTGTAAGAGTAGAACTTGAATTGTATTACCTTAGTATAGGATTAGGAGGTGAATTCAATCACCCTAGTGCTTTCACCCAACTGTCACAATACTCTTACACATATTGCTACCTTAGATTAGAGTCACAACAACCAATTCAGTCGTATCGACACCAAAACAACAACATTTGTGTTACTTCTTTAGAAATCAGTTTAGTGAAGCCCTGCTGACACTTACACACTCCATTTCCCTGTGGATCGACCTGTGCTTGCCTTGCCTCCAATAGGCACTGTGCACTTGTAGTTTAACACGTAGGCGAGACACTCTTAACAGCCTACCAGTTCCTGGGTTGCATATTACCGAGAAGGTATCGACTGGTTGTTGGTTAGAGTGATATTTCGCACACATCGTGCCCGCTTGAGACAACTTGTTCCCGGTGTTCGTGCTCGCCTGGTCTTAAAAGGCTTGGATGGCTTGTCCTACTAGAGACAGTTGTTCCTTGATGGACAATACATGTTGGCGCATGAGTGGTGTTTGGTTTCTGGTGCTGGTTGGTCCCCCATTCCGTGCGACGACAACAAGCCCGAAGACGTCTTCAACATCTTCACTGAGTACTCTTAGAGAAAGACTCGTTTGGTCCATGTGCCTTTCTATCGAAAAGGTATCGATTATTGTCCCTTGAATTAGTAAACATGTGAAACCACCCTAGCATATTGTGAATGGAGGGCTCACTCCCGTGGCTATGCAGGCCGCGGGATCATGAAAGGGGGGACTCCCCCCTATAGCCCTGCAGCTCTGGGAAGGGACATAATGGGTATGTTATTTTAACGGTCGCGAATGCGTAAACCCTACTATAATAGTATGCACACTCCCTGCTCAACCCATGGCACAGAATGCGCCAAGGATTAAATACTGTCTTCGGACAGGTTTCCCAGGCTTCGCGCGCCGGCGTAGAAACTTAGCAATACTTTAAGAGATACGATCTTTATAAGATAATATCTCTGCCCTACCTCGACCTGCTCGAGATAAAAGGGCTTTGGATATTGGATATTGGATGGAAGTATTGACTAAGGGGGAGTGATACATATCACCATAGTATTGTTGTCAAAGTTGTGATGAAATTGGACTTTGATGTTGTGTAATAATACTATGACACTGTATAACAATGATTGAGAACATCTGTTTTCTTATTGTTATGGTTACGGATCTTCAACAACAACGATGATGAGTTGAACACGTTCAGAATCGCTGCAGTACTTGGAGTAGCGAAGAATACAAGGAATGTTGAAGAGCCAAGGAAATCAAGCATGATGGATGACAAGCTACAAAGTTTATTTATTTTTTAATCCATATGTATTGATAGTTTTGTCACTAAAATTGACAAAGGGGTAGATTGTTAGAGCATTACTCGGTCGAACTTGCAAGCGTTGCTATCTCAAGCTTGTTTGTCAAGTTTGGTTGATCAAAACTATAGTCTTGATTTCTAGTCTACTTATAGTTATGTCTCGGATTAGGATAGAATGTGTAGTTGAGCTTTAGACTTCACAGCGTTCATCGATTGAAGACGAAGATCTACTGAGGAGAGCGTGGAGGAACTTCATCAACAAAAAGGTATGTGGAGACTAAAACTTATCTATCACTCAGAAGTCTATAATATTTTATCTCCTAATGAGACTAAGTCGTATAGCTATATAGACTTTTACATTATACACATTTGATATTTCGAGCCGAGTTTATCTCGCTTATCTATTTCTCAAAATACAAGTTGAAAGTTTTTTTGCTTTAACTGCATTCATAGAATTCTTGACGAGTTTAGTTGGAGACAATTTATTTGTTGGAAACTAAATATTAAGTCAAAAGATGATCATATGGAAATTGCCTTGAAATATCTTACATGATTTGTGTGAGACAATCATTTGATGTCGACTTGGAAAGTTTTCGATCACTTGAAAATTACTTGAAGCTAATAGTTTGTGTGAGACAACTATTGTCGTCTTCTAAGGTGTTTCAATGATTAAAATGGGAGTTTAAAACAATTAACCTTGTCTGGATACAACACGGTATGCATACCTAGTATGCGAACTGTTTTCTAATGATTCAGGTCCGGGAACTTTGTTTGAGTACCTAGTATGCGAACGGTTTTATCTGTAAAGGACCGAGAACCTTGTTTGCGTACGCAGTATGCGAACGGTTTCACTTGAGTTGGGTCCGGGACGGCAGGTCGCGTACCTGGTTTGCGAACGGCTGGAAAGACCAAGGTCCAGAGCTGTTGTTTGTGTACCTGGTTTGTAAACACAGTGGTTAAGTTCTAAAATTGGTTAAGTATGATTATCATACTCATGAACTAAAACATTTATGTATTAAGGAATGCAATCTTTGCAAACCGTGGCTTAATGTTCATGAATTGATTCTTGTATAAGTACTGTGTACGAATCAATCCGATTTTGTTTCAATTTGTTCATATATATTTCTATGAGATGGTGAACAGTTGAAAAACTCTATGTGAAACATAATTAGATTCATTTGATTATCTTTCATATTTGATTGATCATCATATTTGATCTAGAAGTGTTAGATGAATGCGGTGAAGACAAAAGTGTTCATATGGCTAACTTCGGTTGACTATTATTGAGCCAACTCAATTTACACATTTAGGTACGGTTACCTATATCTAAATGAAGGCATATTTCATTTGTGTGTAACAAGCTAAGACCATCTAACGGTGGAGATTAATTGCTTTATTTTTAAGCAGACTTAGCTTGAATATGAAATCAGGATTTCATCTAACGTTGAATATTGAATGCTTTGTTACTAAGCTATGTTATCTTTGATTGTAAGCAACCTTGATTTGTAAGACTATATAAAGGAGAACTCTAGCAACTGGAAAACCTAATCCCGACACTTTCCTCTGTCCTAGTTGCGTACTAGAGTCGATTCTCCTTTAACCTAGGTTTTTCCAAAACCATATTAGGTTAACATTGAAGACTTCATTTGGGATTCGTGGAGCCAGATTCAACTATTTTCTCTGTAGTTGCGTATTCTGAGATTTGCTCGAGATTTATCTCCGATAGGTAAGATATAAAAAGTAATCACAAAGTTCTTCGTCTCAAATTTTGTGATTCCACAGTAACTTCTTCTACCACCATATAAATAAGTTATTGTGAGGTGATTGATATTTCTAGGCTGCTCTTCGGGAGTATAAGACTGGATTATCAATTGGTTCCTGTTCACCTTGATTTATTATAAGACGAAACAAAACTTCATAGGTACTTATGTTGGAGACAAATTTATCCATCAGAATAGACTTATCTGTGGGTGACAGATTTGTTTATAAGTCTTCTACTTTGGGTTGTAGCAACTCTTAGTTGCGGGTGAGATCATCTAAAGGAATCAAGTGCGAAGAATCCGGCGTGGTTCTAAAGGCGTAAGGAACGCGACTGTACCTTAATCGGCGTGAGACTTAGTTAGGGTTCAACTACATTCCAGTATGAAGTTAACTTGTAGTAGGCTAGTATCTGTAGCGACTTAATACAGTGTGGTGTTCAAAGATGGACTAGGTCCCGGGGTTTTTCTGCATTTGCGGTTTCCTCGTTAACAAAATTTCTGGTGTCTGTGTTATTTCTTTTCCGCATTATATTTTTATATAATTGAAATATCACAGGTTGTGCGTAGTTCAATCAGTTGATAAATCCGACCTCGTTTGTTGGATATAACTTTATTGACACTTGGGCATTGTTCTTTGGTACCGTCCAAGTTATTTCTCATATCAATCAAGCTTATAGATTTATATCTGTTTGATTTGCTGATTGAATTGAGAACTAGAGATAAAGCTCTTTGATATATCTCTTGATAGAGCTCGCTTTTAAGTTGGTGCTCTCGGAATTATATTGGAGTTTAGTCCATACAGAGAAAGAATTATTGGGCGTGGTTGTTATACCCCCGCTTTTTCAGGTTGTAATGCAGGAAACCGAACTTTACAAATCATATTCAGTGAAATAACAAGATAGATTATACGCAATGGTTTCGTGTGACCGTCATTTAAAACTCACGCTCTCTGAAAAAATTATCATTCTTTTGTTTTGCTCATTTGCTATGAATGAGAAAAATTATTATTTACCATACAAGTGTGTTAAAAAAGTTGAGTGTGTTCGTATAATTATAATGAGAAGATTTAATTTTACTATCTTTATTGATTAACAATTTTTTTTAAAGATATTGACACCTGCTCCTAATCAGTAATCCCCATTGGACCCGGTGTGTAGCATGGGTTATATACTAGGACCAACAAATAAAAGAAATCTTGAGGGGCTTTCAAAAAGCCAGATTAAGCGAAAGGAAAATAGAACCGACACTTGCGAATGTTTCAATAAAAGTCACAGTGACATTTTGATGAGAGTAACTTTATGTGAGACTTGACCACCCAACTAAGTGGTCTTCTACTAGAGCATGATGGAGTTGGTTGAGTAATAATAATTTCACCGAAAGTTGAGGAGTTTCGAGGCAGGGATAACATTCAAAAATCAGTACAACATATTTGAATATAAATTGAAAATTTAAACTAATCCTTAACAGATTGCAGGAGAGATCCTTCTACAATCTAGTAAAGCTATAAGTATATGCATACTATTAAAAACTCATGCTTGAATTGATCAACTGAATATGTAATAAAGATTTTGACATTAACAACAAATCTTGGAGACAAGAAGTGTATAGTGGAGGAACTAAGTGTTTCAAGAATTCCAGGCCACACAAAAGGGAAAATGATGTTCAGAAATCGTACATCACTAAGAAAGCACTCAAAATGTTGCATAACAAAGAAAATATTATGATGAGATATCTGATAAGTAATTCAATTTGAACTATATTTCGAAGCAAAAATATCATTATAAAAGAATATCGCATGAAATATAGGGTGCAACCTTTATAGTTAAAGGAAAAATTATAAGAATTCAACCAGATTCTTAGTAGTATAGTAGTACATGACGTGTCCAAGATGCAAGGTACGTAAAACATATGTAATCACGGAGGTCAAGGCAACAACTGTGCGATCATTCTTTATTATATATTTTATTAGAAACAATGTTAGGAAACTAACATATATTCTATGACGACTACATATTCTAAATAATAATATGGGACAGTGAAAATTATGCTATGATCATAACGATGGAACCGATAACTAAAATAATCGTAGATAACTTTAGTGTAATAAAAATGATGGAATTTTCACGAATGGATATAATGGTAAACATTAACGTATTGAATAAACACAATTTATGAAAAGCATACATCCTCTTAAAGAATGTGTTTGATTTGTAGGAAAACCAAACACAATACGTATAAGAATTATTAGATACAATAGGTAAATCATTGGTTATAGACTCATACTTAAAATAAAAGAACTTCTTTTATGAAAGTCTAACCACAAATGACATATTTCCTTATAATAGTGCTTCAGAGGGAGTATATCTATTGAAAAGAATCATAAAGGTAACTACACAACATTTTTGTTTTAGATAATCATGGGATTTAGTTACCCAAAAATCAGACACAAATAATAAACATAAATAATTTGCGGGATATGAACACAAACGAAAAAAGATGGATTCATGCAAATCACTAAGAGGCGTCTCTATAAAAACCAAAATTATAGATGCAATATCTATTCCCGACAAAGAGCAGTTCCACACACTATCAAAGAAAGACCTTCTAAAGAACGTAAATGAAGTACGAGAGTGTAGAGAGCGATGACGACATGCCACTATTAGTTGAGATGGGTGAAGAAGGCAATTAAGTGTTTACTTACAAATGAGATTATAGATAGAAGGAAAAGCTTATTCTCGAACTCACCACTTTTCAAACACATTATTATTCTCTGACACAGTCGAACTTTGAAAAATCAAGCTAAGTTGTGAAATTTTAGAATTAAATGGAATTTATTGTACTTATTAATCTATTAGATGATAATGATACCTCAGTTACGGGTGCGAGTTGATGCCCCTTTTAAATGAACAATACCTACAGTAAAAACCTGTACACGCCGGGTATAATTAAGGGTTTCTTTTTATTTTTCATGTTGATTTAGACCATACCCTAGTAGTATACATGAAATTAGGTGCTTTGTAATTCTCATGCCATGATGGTTTGGTATGAACGGTGATCGGACAACCATCAACATTTTGAATTTTTTCTCGCTTGGTAACACTTTAAATATTTTTTTTTCTATAACACTATAAAAATACTTGGTCAATGCTTTGAGTTGCCATTGTAATGGGTATATAGAGTAACTCTATATACCTAATATTTTAGCAGTATAGCATAATTTGATTACTAAAGGAATAAAACTTTCTTATCTATTGGAAATAATCAGGCTAAGCAACAATTTTCGAAGAAGTCTAATGCATTTGAGCAACGGGCGCGGGGCGAAGCCCCGTTACACCATATCAAAAATTCCCACTTATCCCGGTAAGTGGCACGGGTTACATACTTTTATAATTATAAATCTAATATAATAGATGTCCTATATCAATAATAATATCATTATCATGTGCATATGTTTCAGTAGTTAGAGCAAGTCTTATGGTGGAATCCAAGCCATTCCATGTGTGGAAAAACCATGGAATGTCAAGTCTAGTGGCTTCCAAGTTGGGGTCTTCCACTGGAAAATCTAAGCAGTGTTCCATGATTTCGTGGGATGGTCCGTGGAATCCATGGTAGCGCTAATCAGATTAGCGTAAAACGCTATTCAGAATAGCGCACTAGAAGACGGAAAACGCCAGTCAGAATAGCGCCCAACGCTAATCAGAATAACACAAAACGCTATTCAGAATAACGCGTTTTTTTTTTTCATCCGTAAATTTAAAACGAGCCATTGAAAATCTAATGGCTGAGAAAAAAGCGCTGAGCGCTATTCTGAATAGCGTTTTTTAGCGCTATTCTGATTAGCGCTCAGCGCTATTAAGATTAGCGTTTTTGTTGTTCCATCACTACATTTGCGCTTCCATCTACAATTCCACATGCTGAGGTGGCGTGGAAGATGGAACTCTTCTACCGTAAGACTTGTTGTTAGCTAATGAGCCGATAAGTAAGTTTTTGACTCGAGTTAGAAGAAAAATCCCATCAATGATAACAACCATAATTAAGCCGATCTTAAAGATAAGATTACCAATCTTAAAGATAAGATTATTATTTCATTAATTAAAATTAAACATTTTTCTTTTGAAGGTTAACTTATATTTTTATTATTGCGATACTGTACCATTTTTTACTTGTTCAAATCTTCCTATTCTCTTGGACCAAAGAAGGTAGAAGATGAAGACTTTCAGTATTCTAGAGAGAGAGAAAGAGAAAGAGGGTTTTAGGTCTACCCACTGGTTGTTAGAGTACTGAACACCCTTAACCAGCA
Source organism: Papaver armeniacum (assembly GCA_023531295.1). Lineage (NCBI taxonomy): Eukaryota > Viridiplantae > Streptophyta > Magnoliopsida > Ranunculales > Papaveraceae > Papaver > Papaver armeniacum. The sequence continues at coordinate 280,146 of JAJJWW010012132.1, forward strand.
AAGCACCAACAACAACCACCGTAGCAACGTCAACTACAACAACGAGAGAAAGAAAAAGAGAGAAATTTTTCATGGTGAAGAGGGTTTACTACACGTGAGAGAGATAGGTACATGATGATTAGTCGATAGCAAATATATGTATTAACAAAAAAAAAAAAAGATATCCTGAGAAGAAGATTGCTGTTCGTGGTCCTTGTCGTTCCATTCAAATTAAAAATTTGTGTAAAAGGTGTAATTTTTTTATGATCTCGGGATCAGTTTGTCTGTGTCTTAGAGGGTCTAATTTCAGTGAATTGGGAGTGCTTTTAAGCTTTATTGCTCCCCATAATCTAAGCACTATTGGATTTCAGGTATTTTGATGTTTTTTTTTTATTAAGTATTGTTATTTCTGGTGTGGGTTTTAGTGCTTCATGACTATCCATTAGAAAATGAAGCTCATAAATTTTTTTGATGAATAGTTTCTTCATTCTGTGTGTTGTTTGATTTTCTTGAATTTGGGTTTTTTTTTTTTTTTTTTTTTTCGAGGCTTTCTAATTTAACTTTAACTAGATTGTTAGATCAGTGGATGATTTTAATAAAATTTATCTTGCTCTTGTGCTTAATTGTGATGGCCAAATGGGTTTTCCATTTTATATTGTAGATATGGAGTTTCAGTGTGTTGAGGTCTATCAGCAACAATCACTTTCTCCTAGAAATATGTAAAGTTAAAGTTGAATCTTGCTTATGTTTATTTAATCATGTAAAAATGCAAAACGTGCATTCCTCACAGTTTTGGATGTTAACAGTTTGTCCATTTATGAATACAATTCTATAAATTCAGAGGTTTAGGCTTAATTTTTACTTATGTAATTGTGGTTGTCTAACATCAGTGGTGTTGACCTACTCAGTTCATGGAGCAACGGTGTTCTCTATGAAGAATCCTGCTGGTAAGTAATGTTTCTTTCTCCCATTCTGAATCCTCATTGAGGAAATTCGATTTCCGATACTGAAGACAAAAAATTATGGCTACTTATTTCCACGGTTCAAGCAACAAAAAAGAAGATATGTCAGACAACTGTGCCAGAGATTCGGTCTATGTTGAACCCCCAAATTTTCTTCCTGGTAACATAATGATGTACCTGAACCACTCAACTGCAGAGACTTTCACAAATACCTTGTCTGGAAATTCGCCGCATCAGAACTTTGTTGATATTCCATCTGTTGGAGCATCAGATTCAAACCAGTCACATCAACAGATCTCATCCAGCAACTTTGGTTCTCATATTGAGGATCGAGATTACAGTGTGCGGAGAGATGGAAGAAATGAAATGTCGTCGTCCACGGGTCCCAGTCAAAGATATTATGATCCCTCTCATTCTGAAATTACCGCTCTGACGGATACTATTCCCAACTCCAAATACCTTAAGGCGGCACAAGAACTGCTTGATGAAGTCGTTGCCGTCAAGGCTTCTAAGCAGCATGAGTCTCACAGGTTTGGTTTTAAGGTCACCAAGGAGAATGATGGAGAATTAAAGAATAGTGGTGCATTGCCGTCCCCAGTTGGATCATCAAACCCTCAGGATACAAGCACAAATTCAGGGAGTGAGCAACAAGATTTGCTGAACCGAATGTCTAATCTTTTGTCCATGTTGGATGAGGTGAGATTTTCACTCACTTAATGTTTTTATTTTTGTTGTGCATTTTCTGTTTCTCTTACCTATATCGGATATATTGTAGTTGCTTACATATACTGAGGATGTCTTTTAGTTGTTTATTTTTATCAAAAAGAGTCCTTGTTGAAGAGGTAGGTGGTAGAGTAGTATGGTTTTGAATAATCTTTTATATTCTCACTAAGTTAGGAATTGAGGTTACATTAGATCAAACCTAGTGTCCAGTTGATCAGGGTTATCCTAGTAGAAACTGCATTGTCCTCCCAGTAAAATCTCTAGTGGTAGCATAGAGGCAACTGTTGGGATGACTTTTCTATAAGTCGCTTCAAGGTGCATAAAAAGCGTGTGCGCGCTTTGTTTTTGTTATTGTACATTGTGTATCTGTTTCGCCATCTTACAAATTTTACGAGGTATGCTTATACTGTATTACATCGCTGCAGATTGATAGAAGATATAAGCAGTATTCCCAGCACATGCAGATTGTGGTTTCTTCATTTGATCTTATAGCAGGATGCGGGGCTTCTAATCGATACACGGTCCTTGCTCTCCGGGTAATTTCCAACCAGTTTCGATGCTTACGTGATGCTGTAAATCGCCAGATAATAGCAGTTCGAAGAAAACTTGGGGAGCAGGATACTGGAGATAATGGTTCATCTGTTGGAATATCTCGCCTTCGCTTTGTTGACCAGCAGCTTAGACAACAGAGGGCTCTTCAGCAATTTGGAATGCTGCAACAAAATGCTTGGAGGCCTCAACGGGGGCTACCTGAGAGCTCTGTTTCGGTCCTTCGTGCTTGGCTATTCGAGCACTTCCTTCATCCGTAAAACCCTAACTTTGAACACTTAACTCATGTTCTTTTCTTTCTCTCGCAGCAATTGTCTAAGTCATTTCGTTTAAATGTTCACCAGCTACCCTAAGGATTCTGACAAATCTATGCTAGCAAAACAAGCAGGATTGACCAGAAGTCAGGTAAAAATGTAGAAACATTTCGTGTGTTTTTTTTTCTTCTTCTTTCTTTTCTTTTAAAGCAAGTTGTATTGAGACCCGAAGTTTCATCCCTACTTGATGCTGTAGCCTGTATGGGTTAAGCATCGGCATAGAAATGCATCATTGATGTGTCTCTGAAACCAATTTTAGAAGCTGCACTCTAAATTTAGCAATTCAGAAGCTTTAATCCAGTGGGATTATTAACTGAAGATTCCCAGAGACTGAGTTGGTACCAAAATACATTGGATTTCCCATGTTTAACACAAGACCAGTCATATACGGGGTATACCCCAGAAAATCATTACTGTGCATTTAACAGCAACTCCAGCATCTTACTAGGGCAGTCACATTCTAGGGCCTTTCTAGGGCAGTCAACAGAATCAAACTTGATGGATACCAAGTCAACGGTAGATCTCATCCTTCAATATTAATTACTGTGTCTGCCTCTATGCTTTAGGTGGACAATCCTTGTCATCCAGATGATGAAGACGTTTTGTTTTTTCCGGATAAACTTTGTTAAATAAATACTACTTGTTTTGTCCTTTGTTGTGGGCTAATCCTATGGTATATCATTTATTCCAGGTTTCTAACTGGTTTATAAACGCCCGTGTTCGCCTTTGGAAGCCCATGGTCGAGGAGATGTACAAAGAAGAAATTTGTGACCCTGACATGGAGGCTAATTCTTCATTAGACAATGCAATCAAAGCAGCAACGAACGAGCTCAGGGTTTCTGAAAGTCGCAGTGAGGTGTTATTGCAGAACACAGAGTTCGCAGCCACCGAGGGAAGTCAAATGCGTAGCCAGTTTGAGGAATCGTCAAGTCTCGCACCACATGGAGACATATCTGAACTTACAGCAGTAACCAATGCGGACGAGTGTAATCTTCTCAAAGATATGATCATTCAATCTGGAGGGAGCACGGGCGGGAGGTTTATAACTGCTGCAACTGGGTACCAAATTGCCGAGTTGGGTAGACTTAGAAGTGGAGGTGGGGTATCGCTTACTTTAGGATTACAACATTGTGACGACAGTGGCATCCTTCCCATTTCTGGTAGGACCCATCACAATTTTATCAACACGAGAAGAGATGATTTGTACACTCCAGATGTTTCATCTCTGGGGCCTAACACGTCGAATTACGATTGCTCGGATACAGGGTATCAGCACAACAGGTTTGGCTCCTCCCACATGTTGCATGGTTTTGTTCCTTAAAGATGATTACTGCATAATACGTCCACATATATATATATATATATATACATATGTACATATTCCGTACTGTATTTGAATGAAGAACAGAGTATTGATCATGGAAAACAAACCGCATTAAAAGTTAGCGTCCCCTGAGTATCATTCATCACTTGGGGATTAGACTGATTAAAATTTCGCCTCAATTCCCTATGCAGTGGTTTTCAATGGGTGGGCGTTATTGCATCATTTGAGAGTCAAACTTTGTGTTGCAATTCTGTGTGTTCGTATTCTCAAACTTATTAGACTCGCTCCCAGTAAGGCCTCTTCCTATGCACATGCCAAAACATGATATTTGGCATATATGCACCCATTATGGGTATGCCAAACTGCTACACATATGTCAATATGTTATTCCTGGCATATAGGCACACGAGACAAAGTTTTGCTGAGCGATAGAGATTCTATCGCTTTGCTGAGCGACAGAGACTCTATTGCCAGCGATACTCTTTATCTCCCGCGATTTTCTCTTTATCTCCGAGTAATTTTATATATATATAAATTCTCCTTCTCTCCTACCTTTTCATTATTCTAATACAATTTTATGTTTAAAGGGTCCCACTAAATATATTATATCACAAAAACTTTTCTAAATACCCCACCACACAAATACAAATATATTTTTTATTCATTAGGGTCCCACCCAACACAATTAACTAGTATATGTTTTTAATCAAGTTTGGCATGTCTACCATAGTGGGGAAACTCATTTGCCATGCCACATGGCATGCCAAACAACATTTTTTTTGCCATACCCATAGGAATAGGCCTAAGACCCCCACCTTGCATTGTCCAGCAGTACAGTTAGGCCTTAATTGCTTTTACTTCTGAAGACCGAATCTATTCAAAGGCTTATCTGAAATTAACTCCACAAGTGGCAAAGTGGGTGAGGTAAGATGAAAACTAGCTTGGGCGGATGGATCTCTGGTCTGCTGCATCAGGGAGCACTCCATCTTTCTTTTGTGGGGTGGGGGGGTGGGGTGGGGTGGCGGGGGGGAAGGAAGCCAAGGTGGTAGGATGAGTGTTCCCTGACCTAACAATTCTCTAGCTAGCTTAGCCTTAGGTGCCTACTCTCCTACTTTAAAAAAAAAAAAAAAAAAGTTGTTTATAATTAGGGTTTATATGTAGGCTTCTTCATAGGCACTAAAGAAAGAGACCAATTTCTTAGCATTAATAACTCTCCCTCCCCCCTCTCTACTCATCAGCAGAGTCGAGGAGCTTTATTAAATATTCTGTGTTTGGCTCAGATGTTACAGAAGAAACTTTAATCTTAAGATGGACCCCACCATGAAATGAGATCCTCTAGAAAAAATATTTTAAACTAGAAAACATGCAATCAGACAGGGACAACTGGAGCAGATCAGAAAGGAACAAACCAGGCAATGATTACAAATGTTATCAACACCCAATCAATCCTGCAAGTTTTCATCTCTTTTCTCGTCTATATATCTCTCTCATGATCAGTCATCAGCACACCAGCAAAGAAAGCAACAACACCGGAAACCCTTTAAAACCCCCATCGCTCTCCTTCTACCTTAACAGTGTCCTTGGATGAATTTGCACCAAAATAGCCACAAATTTTACAAGGCTTTACAATGAGACAAAATGAAAACTGCGAGTGTACACAAAAGTTAGACCACTTTTTCTCTTTTCTTGATAGATATCATGCACTGAACATATATATACTTCTGCCTACAACAACAAAAGAAAAGCTAAAAGACATACTACTATATGATATATAAGATAGGGCCAACCCATTGAGTTTTGAGTTGTGGAAAGATCAAACTTTAAAAGCTAAATCTTTGATATCTTTTCTATTTGTACTCTCTCTTTAAAGTGAAAGGGGACCATTTTCTTTCCCTGTCATACCTATAGCTTTTAGTTAGCTTTGCTTGATTTATGGACACTCTCAAACTTCACTCTTGTTATATTATAAAAGCTTTTAAAACTAGTTTGATAAGAAAAGAAAAGAAAAAATAAAATAAAATAGAGTGTTGGATTATTGTGTGGGTTCAATTGTCTTCTTATGATACTAATCTCACGGACCTCCACTTAACTAAGGTATTTGGTTTCTTTCTCTACTTACTTTGATATATAGGTATTTTTAGTTTTTGTTTCATACTTGAAATGACTTGTTTCTTTGAGGTTTTCTGAATATGGCTACTCTTTTCTTCCCTTCTTTGTCAAGTATTTATATCTTTGAGGTTTGATTTGATTTCTGATGGATCCTTAAATCTCAACAGATGGCTCTTTCTTGATTACTGGTTTCATGGGAGGGTTCATGTTGTAGGTGAGCAGCTTTTACATCTACTTTCCTAGAGATTTTTCTTTCATTTATATATATATATTTTCCTGAACTAGCTTTTATTTTATATTTTCATGGATTCTAAACAAATATATATGTTTGTGCTTCTCTTCTGATTGGGTTCTATGTGTAGTTGAGTAGGCTGAGTTGTTCATCTCAGTTGTATCATCTCCTCTCAACTTTTTATGTTTCAGTATTAATGAGACATTATGTGTTTTTGTTTCAGGACTTCCTCAGCTTTCTGTTTCTTGTCTTTAGGTTAATATTCTAGAGCTTAGTGGTTTTGCACCTCGGCACCCAAAGTACATCCAAAACTTCCATAGTTCTCTACTAATCATAGTCTTGATCGACACCAGAGATATATAGTACAAAAAAAAAAAAAAACCATATTTATAAGCTTCCTTTTAATACTTGTTCTTGGTGGTTTGAATCAATGTTCTTAATAATCTTAGTCTAGTTTTGTGTAAGAGCAGATCTCCATTTGTTTTTTGATATAGATTTCTAGTTCTTTGTAGCTTGCATGTAATGCACCTTATATATTGGTAGTGATCAAACTAAAAATGGTATCTCAAAGTTCATCTTCCGACCCGAACTCAAGTAATTTCCATCAATTCATAATATCCGATACGATTCCGAACCGAGCCCATTTCGAAGATCATGAAATCAATGGTCCTCATTCAAGAAACAGAAACATATTCTCTCAATCTCTTGGTGTACTTCCTAGCATTGAATCACTGCGGCAACAAATGTCCAGATCAGTTGAACTAGTTCATCAGCAAGTTCCAACTATGCCCAATGGTTCTCATCATAACTTCAGTAGGTTACATTTAACAAATCAGTTTGAAACATCAAAAGAGTTGGACCATCATGGGCAAAGGTTATCTTTAAGTCTAGGTTCTCATATTCCTTCTAATGGTCTAATGAGCACTTCTGACCAATACACTCAGAGATACTTACAACAACAAGATTTCATGAACTCTAACTATGTAATGTCTGATCAAGTAGATCATATTAGGACACTAGAAAATCAGTCTAATTATTCAACTTCTTTTGAAAGAGAATCCTTGGCTGCTTTAATTGGGAGCTCTAGATTTCTAAAGCCGGCTCAATCCTTACTCGAAGAATTCGTTACTGTTGGTGGCAAAGAGATTGATTTGACTTCAGATAAATCTATTCGACGGTTAACACGTAATCGTAGACAAGGAGTAGGAAGTTTTCTCGAGCTAAGGTCGAGTTTGTGCAATAACACTTTCTCATCTTCCATGGAACAAGAACTGAGGATTAAAATCACAAAACTGATTGCTTTATTAGACGAGGTAATGTTTGGCAGTATTCTAAACTTTCAATTCTAGACCATTTTGGAACTGGTAATGTTACTTAATAAGTATTCTAAATTTTCAATTCAGGTTGAGAGTAGATATGAGCAGTACTATAATCAAATGGAAGAAGTGGCTTCATCATTTGAGGTGATAGCAGGATTAGGAGCAGCTAAGTCTTACACTGCCATGGCACTTCAAGCCATGTCAAGACATTTTTGCAGTGTTAGGGACTCGATAGTTACTCAAATTCGTGTAGCAAAGAGAGACCTTTTCCAAGGATCATCACCAAGAACTAGAACCGGTCTATCTCAGCTTTGTCTATTTGATCAGGAGCCGCGACAAAATCGTCTTCAACAGCTTGGATTAATCCAAAACCAGCGTCAACCATGGAGGCCGATAAGAGGGTTGCCAGAGAATTCAGTTACTATTCTTCGCTCCTGGCTCTTCGAACACTTCCTTCATCCGTAAGGCTCAAATCATCTACGTTCTATATTATGTTTTTTTCCCTTCTTAAATTTAATTTCTCCACCCTTACGCATACTAGTTAGCTAAAGAGCTCACATGGGAACTAAACCCTTGGATCCTTCCAAAGCGGGGTGCATAGGCGGGTATCAGCATAGTGTAAAAAATTAATGGTGAAACAAGTGTATAACTAGGGTGGAAGATACTATCCTAACTCTTTCTTCTTCTTCTACTTATTGTCTTATTGATGAATTCAGTTACCCGACTGACCCTGAGAAGTTGATGTTGGCATCACAAACAGGACTTAGCAAGAACCAGGTTAAATCTCCATCTCGTATTGGTCGCGGAGACGTCTATATTTAGCTTCACTTTGTTTGCCAATGTTAACGCTAAAAGGCCTTTTGGCTTTCTGTTTTTATATTTCAGGTGTCAAATTGGTTCATAAATGCCCGAGTTCGTCTTTGGAAGCCAATGATAGAAGAGATCTACAAAGAAGAGTTTGGGGAGTCGTCTTTGGATTTGGATTCATCGTCGGAAGCAGTGTTGACAACAAGGAAGGGAGATACCTCAGACTATGCAGGAAAAGAAAGAGAGATGGGAGATTGATTAGACAAATTCTAAATTATAAAGTTTTGGCAAGGATTAGGTGGATCTCACCCCTATTAGTCAATGACATTCGGCCGTTTTCTTGCTATTTAAGGCTTATCCACTTGCATAAAGATCACAGAGTATTAGCATGCTCGAATATTTGTAGTCGTAAACAACTGGGTTGTCCCTACAGTGCTTAATCATACCATTTAAGCCGAAAATGTAGAGAATCGCAAAGTATATTAGTATATCGGCCTACCTGTTTGGGAGAACTAATATTTTGCCAATCTTCAGTAAGCATTTTGAAGTTGGCAACTGATACAAAGTTTGCTGTTTGCACTATTAAGTATTGGCATTTGGAAGGCTACATAATTCACTACCTCTTTCTCATTAAGTACTCAAATGATGATTTTGTGACCAATTACTTAAGATTACGGTTCAGTTGTATTATTTTGGAGACTAATAATGACTAAAGATGGAGACGATTGAGGTAAGGTTCTTCCAGGAGATACCGCCAAGCTGGCCAAGGATTATTGACACCGGATTGTGCTTTCCTTAGCTTTGCCATTCCATTGCTTCTCAAGCAAAACATGCTAGCCTATGGGTTTCTGCAACAACAACAAAAGTTTTCCATTATCTCAATGCCATCAAAAAAGTAGCTGATCAAAAAAAAAAAAAACAACAATAAAAGTTTTTTTTTTCTTTTTTTTATCAATCTTGATAATATATTATCAACATCATTTGTTTAAAGAACATTACAAAATTTTCCATTATCTCAAAGCCATGAAAAAAAAAAGAAGCAAATAAATAACAAATAGGCTCACTATCCACTTCTGAAAATATGAAACATGACGACCTATTTTGTATATGGGTGATCCATTCTTAGGCCTTATGTTCACATTCTATGAATTCTAATGATACTTACCTTGTTTGTTGGAAATTTTGAATGTTTAAACCAACTATTTACCTTATTTGTTGGAAATTTTGAATTTTTAGACCTACTATATTTAGAATATATCATGATGGTCTGCAACGCACATACATACGTCTAAAATCCTCGTCTCCACTGCAAAAGAGCCATATAGAATTAAGGGATGATAAGCCATCGACAACATCACCATCGCGCTATAACATATATGATATATTCAACAATCCTTGAGCAGAATTATGAATTCGCATTTTAATAGATCACCTACCTAAAGCTACTTCTGATTATAATGTTAAGTAACACTATTATGAAAGAAACCATATGGTTAAAGCCATTAATGCTTTGGAAATCCCTTCCCCAATACAACATAACTAAAGCCACCACTGACAGGGTACTGTGGACAGCCACTGCAAGAAGACATCCAAAAGCACAACTGTTATATTTAAGTTAGTTAATAATCTGGAGTGCCCATGGTCCTGCAAGTGTAGTTCAAAAAGACACGAAAGAATCATCAATTTTTTTACAAATTCACTGAACTGCATTTAGTACCTGTGCAATTGTGTGATGCTGACAATTTCGAAAATAATACACCTTCTAAGCCGCCCTAATGTTAGAATTTATCTATAGTTGCGGTGGCGCTATATAGAGTTTCATAGCTAACACAATGTGTTACAATGACATAAAGGAACCACTATGCACCTGTTGTAACAAAGATTGGAATTGAAAATATATTAGAGAGCATCAAATATCAAAACAAAAAACATAACGACTTACAGTTCTTGACGATAAAAAACAACTTCGCATCATTGAAAAAAGCAGTGGAATAAAAGAACGACTATTAATAGAAAAGGAGAACAGGGAGAAAATAAAAGGGTTAGGGTTTAGGAATACAAAGTTGTATTTGGCAGTTTATCCTTTTCCGCCAAAATGGTGCCTACAAAATATAACGAATTAACAATTAGAACAAAAATCGACAATTATAGCTTCCCTATTAGAAACGTATGTAAAATAAGCTATGCTTCTTTACAAATATACAACATAATAGATAAATATCCTAATCGTAATCTACTATCACCTGCAATGTCAATTTTCTTTTTTACAAAAAGTAAATCAATACTGTAACAAAAATAGAGGCAACTGTAACTAAAATAGAGAATTGAGTTAGCGTAGCAACTTAGCATAACTTAAGCATTATGTTTTTGAGATGTTTACACCTTGGCTCGTCTAGAACTGCTCTTGAAGATATGTTTGCTTAAAAAAGTAGAGAGATTGGAAAGGAAATGTTTTGGTTAAGCTTAGAAGTGTGCTTTTGTGAGTCGGGGGTTTACAAGAAGAAGAGAAAAATAGTTTACTAAGTGACGAGTATACAAGTTATTTGCTTTACACATTTAATACATGTGAAATGAGTAATGTTCTTCCAGCCAACTGCTTATGCTGGGGAAAACACCCACTGTATTCTTTTTATAAATTAACCTGGTTAGTTTGGGACTTATAAAAATTATTTGGAAATTTTTCCAATCTACACCCATTTGAAAGTGTGTTTACAAATCTACACCCGTTTTTATCAATATTTCTAAAATACACCCGGCATCCATAAAACCGTTAAGGCCCACTATGTTGATATCCAACCATACATGAAGTGTTTTCCATCAACGGTTAAAGATCATATTTACATACAAAATTCCCGATGTACCCTTAGCACAATAAAAGAGTTGCGAATAAATCCTTGTTTTCATTTCTCCTCTCTCTTTCTGTTCATTTCTTTCGGTTTCTCTTAAAATCGTTCGGGAACAACAACTGCGTCAGCATCATGATCAATGACATAATGTGGTTTGGATGTTTGTTCTTTCATCCTCTCCCTCTCTATGTGGTTGTTTGGTCTAAATGATTTTGATTTTGTGAACATATTTCTGATTATGTTCTTTTTATCTAATTAAATGAAATCCTAGATTTTAAATCCATTTCGAAACTTGGGTTGCTATCAATTTTATGAATCTGGGGGTTTTCATAGTGCTGGGGAAGTTTTGTGTGGGTTTTTGTGGGGTATTTTGGATTTGGGGTTTACATGGCAGCAAGCTCGCTTTTAATTCAATTTGCTTAATTTCAGGATTGAGATTTTGCTGCCGTTAAATGAATTGCAGGTTGAAGCAGCTAATACCCGGCTAATGCAACAACAAAAGGGGGTTATCTCTTCATTGCCAATACAAGTATTTGACAGAAGTCCTGAATAGCTAAGGTTTGCCCTGATTTTCTTTCTTTTCTATAGCTAGTAGACGTGAATTCATGGAAGAAAATATGAATCCAATTCTTGATTAGTTAGTCGGGATGAAGGTAGCATTTTGCAGAGCTTTTTCACTATATACTAACAAGCTAGCTACTCCACTGAGTACACTTGGTTCAGTATACTATTCATGTATGTTAATGTCAACAGCCCCACATGCAGAATGTGCGATCAAATAAATCCAGGTTGTAGTTGATTATTGAGTCCGATGATGACAAAAATCTGTATTCTTATGCTTCAAGCACTAATTCTTCTACTTAGCCGTTTGTGATCCAATCCAATAACAACATTACTTTGAGACAGACACAATCGGAACAGTAGCATAGAGTAGCAAACAAAGAAAAGATAATTAATGTTCACTGTTGGTCAGGTGAAACTGTGGTTGAAGTGAAAGAAGTGAAAACTAGAAGATGAAACAGTCAAGGGTGTTTCAGAACTTTTGCACCTTAATCAACTCAGTCAAGTTGACCCGATTTAATGGAATTTGACTATTTAACGGCTGTTAGTCGTTTTATTCAAAAAAAACGGACGGAATTAACAAAACGGGTGTACTTTAGAAATATAGCAAAAAACGGGTGTAGTTTTGTAAACATATTATCAAATGGGTGTATATTAGACAAAGCCCCAAATTATTTTAGGCCTATCATTTTCTTCCCCAACCTAGAGAAGGGATATAGGGTGTCTAAAGTGTATGCAAAATACTAAACTACCCTCCACACTAACCTTAATAATTTTTCTTATCCAAAACAAATACAAAAACCTAAATTATTTATATTAAACAATCTCCAATCAAAATATTAAAACCTATTATTTATTTATTTTTCAAATTTCTTGATAATCAAAATCTAAAACCTCATCACAAATAACAATCCATTTTATTTTTTATTTTTTTTGTACATAAATATATGGAATATTGAGAGCTCACCCGGGGAGGTCCCAATATTGCCGTCATATATTTATGTTTTGATGAGGTTACATGATCAGTCGGTGATCGTTTTAACATGAGCTTTCATGTCTAAATTATAAAATATGAATTTCATATATTCGTCTGAAGCAGGGTCAGAAATATACAAAATTTGGTAATCTACAATTTTAGCCCCCCGTAAAAAATCCACGATCAACACCGAGTTAATAGAACGATTGGACTCAGGAAAAAAGTGATTCAAGATATTGAAGTTATCTGGTACATTAAATGGGAATGTACACTTTCCTAGTATAGAATCCGAAGCAAAAGGCATATCAGAGTCCAACTCTGCTGAGTGATCTGGATCTGAGATATTCGCACTTTCTTCAGAAAGACCAACATTAACCATAGATACAGAGGTTTCAAACGATAAGTGGTAAGTAATTCCTAAACTCCAGAAATAGCCAGGAATGAATCAACTGAAGTGGAAGCACCTCTATGATCAACATTATCCTTTGGGTTTCCAAATTTGGACCGAGATATTGTTCAGGTAGAAAAGATCATCACTAGGAAAAGGAGAGTCCATATAAATGTCGTAGATATCTTCTAGAGAGCGATGTTGCAAAATTGCACAACTGTCTTTTTTGTGACCGAATTTTAAGCAATGATCAAAGAATTTAGATGGGAGATTCAGGTAATTGAAGTATAAAGCAGTAACTGGATATCTACCTACTTTGGATAACAACTTATCCACCAAAGGTTTTTTTATGTTCACCCGGACTAACACTCTTGGGGAGAAATCATGGAGGGATGCATTACTTCCTACACACACTCTCCTTACCGATCCTAATTTACTTGCTATTAGACATATCATCTACTGGTTTCTGTGCTCCTGTTTGGCATTTAAAATACTAGCCCCTATTGGGATTTCCTTGACCTAATCTGTTGATATACTCATACCGGATAAGCCGAAGTAGCTGAAAGAACATTTTCCATAGCTGATGCATACGTCCTTTGTTTATAAAAGCTTACTTAAGAATTTGTAACTATTTGCCTGGTCATTTTAGTGTTGAATAATTATGCAGACGATCGTTTATCATTAAACCTAAATGAAGTCTTAATTTTAAAAACTCCATTTGATATTATGCATTGGATAGCGCACAAGGATGCCTTTTCTTTCAAATATTTGTTTTATAGATTGTTCTCATGTTGTATCTCTTAGCCATTGACAATGGAATAAATGGTGGGTTTCACTTTCTTGTATTTCATCCGTAGCATATTATCTTTGTTTACGTTATACTATGTGAATGGTGAGTGAAAGCTAATTAATTACCAATAAATTGTGTTTTAATAACTCATGAGATAAAAGTTAAAGTGTTTCGAGTAATGAAAAGCTGTTAACAGTAAACATAAATTGTTCTTAAGTTAAAGAAATAAAATCAATAAATACCCTTGGTCTGGGGAATGTTAGTTGATTGATACTACTTTGTACTATAGTATGTAGGCAGAGAATAGGGTCGCAATAGCTTTTTATGCTTGTGATCACCAGTGGGCAGTAGCCGTTGTACGCGTGTCGAGATTAGGGCCGCGGTATATTTTATGCTTGCGAGTACCGGTGGACAGTGGTTGATGTGTGTGCCGAGATCAGGGCCACAACTATTTGAATAGTCTGTGAGTCATGGTGGACAAATGCCGATATCAAAGACTCATATTTTTGTGTCGTGGTAGGCATTGGTTGTTTAAGTCTAGATGATTTAAGATTTTTTTTGGAAGTCTAACTAAAACAAAGAAGTAATTAAAAAACCTATACCATAAAAGGTTCAAGTTACGAAGTTAAATATTCATATAAATAATTGGCAGAAATATAAGAAAAGGCTAAACGAGGAATCTGTAAACAAAGAATTCAGAAATAATATAAAAAAATTAATTACTTAAATTTGAAGTACGAAAGATTAAATTTTTGAAATATAAATAATAATTAAAAGAGTGTAACCTCGTCATTATGGTTTTGATGTATTCATTCTTTTTTGTTTTCTTTTTCCGTTGCACTATATTATTTTTGAAAATATCATACTGGGATGTGGTCGCTCACTTTCTTCTCTTCCTATAGAGTATGCAGAGACACTAACTGAAAAAAAAGAAACTTGTAATTTATCACGAGGATTTGGATATCGTTATTTCAATATCACGAAACTGTTACCTAATTGAATTGTTCCATTACTTTCAATTATGGAATGTATCCATTTATTTATTTTTTTGTAAATATTGTATTTAGTTAATATGAATTTGTTGGATTTGTTTTCGTAGTTATAAATTATTCTTATATTACAAGGAAAAATTTGGACCTACGATAGTGGTGACACGGGATTCTGGACAGGAATCTAATCTCAGAATTCGCAGGGTGTTATAGTATACCAAAATTCATATTTACCGCCATAAGAATTGTTCCACAGAGTAAGCAATTGTTTCGATGGATTAGAGAGGTAGAATTAAATATAAAAAGAAATCAGTCTCCACGTACCTTTGTTTATGAATTCCTCGTTGATGTCTTCATTATCGTTTAGTTTTCAATATTCAAGGGTATTCGGTGATTTCTGATACTCAACTTCCATACTCTATTCCTAGTCCGAGACTTGACTTTAGTAGACCAAAAATCAAGATATAGTTTTGTGCATCTTACATTGACAACAAGCTTGAGATAGCAAAACTCGTGAGTTCGACCTAGTAGCGCTCTAACAACTCATACCTATGAAAACGACCAAAATAAGCCTCCCTTTCAACCTAATTCTCAACTAACGTCCCAAACAATAATCATGATACTTATCGAATGACGAATACTCTTCCTTAACTTTCTCTAGCAACCTTGATATCAAAGATTTTCTTGATTGGTTATCTGAAGATGAAAATCTTTTTATGTTTTACGATTCCGTAGGATTAAAAAATTCCTTGTATCGCCTCTAAACTGAAAAGTGTCGCTTCTGCATGGTGGGAGAGCACATACAATTTTCTTGTTCTCGGGTTGGGAAACAACCTGTTCTTCTTGGTAAAAGATGCATTGGTCACTATACAATATGGCTAATTTTGTGACATTTTTAATTTTAAATGTGCAACAGATATATATATATATATATATATATATTACAAAATGTGAAACGGAAATATAACATATATATGTTGCTTTAATTTTTAGTTATCTCAAAATAATTAAGCAATATTTTTTTAACGCTTATATAAGTTGTAAATCATGGCGTTTTTGTTAATTAAATTAATTTCAAGGGTTTTTAGGATTGCCTACATTTTTTTTTTCTTCTGATTTTCGTCTTAATTCCGAAAACTGACAGAAAATCTTGAAATTGATTTTTCCCCTTTCACTTTTTTCACCCAACAATAAACCCACATTTGGGATAACCGTACAAATTGGGGAATACTTTACTTATGCAGTCGACATGGTGTTACTGTGCCGACTTGAACAATAAAGTATCCCCCAATTATGGGGGTATCCCCCATATGTGGAATCAAAATCAATTATCGATCTCATTCATTTACTTCTATTTGATTTAACTTACAAGATATATGTTTCTATTTTTCCTTAAACAACTTAAATAGAGGCTAAGTAAAATAACCCATATTTTCAATTTCATTGTTCTCTTTGTCTCCCAACCTCTCGCTCTCTCTTAAAACTCCTGTTTCTTGAATCGAGAGATCGATAACCCTCTTTTGTGAAATATGCTATGATTTCAACTGAAAACCAGAAATCTGGACCTTTGCTTGTAAACCAATATCAAGAAATTAATCTAGATTCATTATCTTTGAACATGAAATTTTTGTAATTCTAGAAACCAATTATGGATTATTTAGATTAAGAGATAATATTAGGTTTCCTACAATGACTCTGATCAATCAAACATCTATAAATTGCGTGATTATCATAGATAGTATGGTTTCAAAACCCTAGAGAAAAAATTACATATCTTTGATAGATATTGGATGGCACTCAAAATTCACAATTGCATTGGCACCACCTTAATTGATCATAGAACAAGCCATTTCAAGGTTTTGACATAAAATTTACCTAAAGCACTTTCAAAATCAATATGGAAAAGACTCTCTTTTTTTTTTGTGAGGAAAGAAAAAAGAGTACAAAAAGATGCGAGGGAAACTGAAGAAGTTCTGCTAGATTTAACACTCTAGGCGAATACTTAATACCAGCGACGACCAAGGCCAAATTTTGACTTAGGTGGATACTAAGTACTTGTCTATTACTATTCATGCAGATACTGAGTATCCGCCTAAATATATCAGATGGGTATAGTGCTTGCATGCGTTTTTTTTTTTTTTACCATTTTTCCCTTAGCGACATTGTAATGCACCTTAGCGCTTGCTTCAGGTAACATTTGTCAATAATATATTTAGCACTCCACCCACACTATGACACACTATACATATTACTTAATCCGTTCCATAATAGTTGATTTTGGCGTTCGCACATATTATTAAGGAATAACGAGAGATGGATACTTTAAGGTATTTTTTTTCAATTATATCGTCTTGGATAACAAAATAGAAAATACCTCTCCAACTATGACACGGATATTTTAAAACTTTATATCGTTGGAAAGCTAGTTAAAATACTTGCGTAACGAATGTAAACATGGCTATCAAATTAGACATATTTTTTATACTAAAATTTAATAATAATTATTAACCAAAAGAGTAATTTTAGAAATATTTCCTTGTTTAATGATAGTATCAACTTTTTTGGAACAAAAATTTAAAATGAAAAGATCAAATATTATGAGATGGAGGAAGTTTTTTCTAATTTACCATAAATTCCACGACTGAATCCTCAAACATCCAACTAACTAACTTCGATTAAAAAAAAACCGAATTTCATGTTGGTAATTTAATTGGAATAGTAACCCGAATCTCCATAATATTTGTGAAAATTGAATCAAATCTCTTTTAATATGGGTACAAAGAAAGTGTATTGAATTAGAAATTAAGTTGCAAAAAGTATACAAATAAATGATTATGTATCCAGACACAGTGCATCCAAAACTACACTTGTATACAGTCTACTGACCAAGGCTAAACTAATATAAAGACAAATTTGCATTTATCTCAAATGAGAATTATTAGGCTAACTCTTGTGGTCCTTCAAGATGTGTTCAACCAAGAAAAAATAATGGTCAAAAGTTTAGATTCAAAGAATACTTCATGGTTTCGCTTGGCCATAAGCTTGATCAAAACTGAAGCGTCAAATAGTTTCGTGCAAGCTTTAGGCTAACCATCTAACGTGAACCATTCACATCAATTAATTTTTGATTGTTTTTTTTTTAGAAAAGGAGAAATTTATTCATAGGTTCGATTATTCAATGGTTACATAGTTTAGGAATGTAGATAACGTTCCCAATCTATACAGTTGGGTAAAGAATCATTAGCCGAACTAATTGCCAATCATAAGCATTAACTTGTGTCTGAATTGTTCGATGAGACCTTATTACCTACATAGTTTCATCACAATCTTGGTTATTTCTTGATCCAGATGTCTTAGTCCACAGTTGGTGTAGAATATAATAGTTATTAGTTAAAGTAATGTTCAAAATGTAATAGAAGTGTAAGACTAAGTAATAGTGAGCAGTCGATAATTGTGTAGTAGAAATGAATGGACATTAGAGGTCCACGTGTTCTCTTATCTTTGATCTTATATTGACCAAGTAAAGAGAGAAAAATGTAAGAAAGAGAGAAGAAGGTAGTAAAGTGAATGAAAAGAGTGAGAAGAAACCATAATGTTTCCCACTTTGATTATCACCAAATCCTTCTCAAATCTTCACATAAATTCAATCAAATAACCAACAATTGGTATCAGGGAATAGATCAATTGAATCCGATCTTGGTGAGTGAAAAAAATCAATCAATATCCATTAAATCAAAAAGTCAACAACAAACAAAGATTTTAAAATCTAGATCTAGAAAAGAAAAAAACCTAATTTTTTCAATCAATCTGCAATCAAATCAATGGCAAGTAGTAGCAACTCAAATCTATACATTCAACAACCTTCAATACCACTTTTTCGTGGAGAAAATTATGATTTTTGGGCATCAAAATGAAGACCTTGTTTACGTCTCAAGATGTATGGGAAATTGTTCAAAATGGGTATGATGAAGTTGAAGATACATTAAATCTAGAACAACCCCAAAAGGATTTACTTAAGGTGCTTAACAATATTAGTGATTAGATGTTCAAAGATCCTTAACAATATTAGTTCTTTGAATTAATTTGTGGATCAATTGAAAAGTCCCCATGCAAATGATTATATCACTTGGGAATGTTTCAAACATCATAAGAGAGAAATATGAACTTACCGACAATATTAGTGATTAGATGTTCAAAGATCCTTAACAATATTAGTTCTTTGAATTAATTTGTGGATCAATTGAAAAGTCCAAATAACCAAATGATTATATCACTTGGGAATGTTTCAAACATCATAAGAGAGAAAATGGTTAGCGAACCATTTTGCAACTTGACAAAACAATCAATCAATCATAAAACAAACGATAAACATGAGACAAAACTAATATATTGAATCAAAGAATCATGCTGAAACCATAGATATCACAAGAAGAAAGAGAAAAGACTTCATGGTGTAAACCCTAGAATAAAGTAGGAGATACGTGGTAGATATGATAAAAGAAGGTTACCCCCTTTGCGAACCATTTCGCAAACCGTGCCAGACGCTAGAGAAAACATGCAAGTTCAGTTGGGAACAATTCACGAACCTGGTTGGCGAACCGTGGTGAATTGAATCTTATACGTTGGATAAATTGGGTAGCAGTTGGCGAACCCGGTTCACGAACCATGGTCAATTGAGTTCGGGTCAAGTAGGGTTGACTAACCTGGTTCACGAATCGTAGTCTATTGAGTTCGGGTCAAGTAGGGTTGGCGATCCCGGTCCACGAACCGTAGCACCCTGACTCGTGAACAAGCCCTACGATTGGCAAACCATTGTACCAACTGTACCGATAATGTTTAGCAAATACTTAAAAACTTACTCCCTTCGTTCTATTTTAGATGATGTTTTAGGGTTATTTTTTAGTTTCACAATACTTGAAAGTTTTCATATTTTTCCACAAAACTACCAATAACACCCTTACATTTTTCGTGGAACTATAAGTTTATTTTAAATGCACTAATAGCAATTAATGTTTGAAGACTTTTCTCAAGGGTATAAATGGAAAATCTTCACATGTCTCTCCATTTCTTAATCTGCGTGAAAACTCCAAAAACATCATCTAAAGTGGAACGAAGGGAGTATTATTTTAATATATTTAGCATTGCTAGAACTCTCTTAAACACTTCTAAGATATCATTGATCACTTAAAAACTTATGTGTGTGAATCATGATTAATTTCTTAGGTGTTTAAATGAACATCAAATAACTTTTGGTTTTTTGGCTAACTTGCCAAACCGAATAGTCATTATACACAGTTTAGTAAACGAACCTATGTGTATAGTCTTCTATTGTAGTTTGAAGACCTAATTTGTTAGCTTGATTATCAAGTTATCTTAGCTTGAATTCTAAGCTAACCATGGTCTTTGGAAACTATATATAGAACATCTCTGTCAACTGGGAAAATCAATCCATGACACTTTGTGTCATAGTTGATTCTAGAGTCGCCTCTACTGACATTTTAGGTCTACGACTAATAGACTTCGCTTGGGGATTCATGCAGCCAGGTCCGACTATCTTTACCTTGATAGTTCGTGTATCCTGATCTTCCTTTTCTGTTATCGAGGGTTTCGTAATCTCTTTCAGGAAACATAGATAGTAATCGCAAAGTTATCTTCATCTCTGACTTTGTGATTCCTCAAGATAGACATATAAAAACCGATCTTAGTTGATCTTTCGACGATTGATTTTGAGAGGTGATTAACAATCTAGTCCGCTCTTTAGGTGTCGTAAGTTCGGATTTGTGAGGTTTGTTAGCTTGTCTATTGTAAGCAGATTTCCACACCTTGATCTTTGATCTAAACAGAAATAAAATAGGCCCATCTATTAAAGGAAGATTGGTATTCAAAGTCTTCACTTTGGATGAAGCAACTCTTAGGTTGTAAAGGACGTCAGCTAAGGGAATCAAGTGCATAGAACCTTGCGAGGTTCAAGAGATGTAAGGAGCGCGAATATAACTGAATCGCTTGGAGGGTGAATTCGGTCTCAACTATATTCCAGTCCGAAGTCTGATAGTAGGCTAGTGTCTGTAGCGGCTTAATACAGTGTGGTGTTCATTCTGAACGAGGTCCCTAGGTTTTTCTACTATTACGGTTTCCTCGTTAACAAAATTTATGGTGTCTTGTATTTTTCGTTTTCCGCATTATATTGTTTATCTTTATAATTGGATTTACACGAGTTAGTACGTATTCAATCTAAGTTGATACATCCGCTTAATTTTAATCGATTACGAGACTAGTTTCTTGTGGAATTCGTATCTTGAAAGGTAGATAACAAGTTTAATCACTTGGCAGAATTCCGATTGAATTATTTATTGGATACGACTGGATTGATCTTTGATATTGATTTTTGAGATCGTCCAAGTACTCTTCTTAACAATCAGGTTCACAGAACTTGTGTCGTTATATATACTGATTGAGTATAGGTTGAGATATTAAACTCTATCTACATATTATCAAGGATTATTAAGTTGGTCCACCTGAAATTGTATTAAGTTTTGTCCATACAGGTTTTCGAACGAAAAAGGTGGGTGTATTTGGTATCCCCTGCGTGTTCATAGGTTGGGTACCAAACCAATGTGTGGGACATTTACCAGCTATCAACGATTAAATAACCCAAAATTTTAGCATGTTGCACATTAGTAGCATACTAAAACTTAGACTACTTTATCTACTAGAATGTAAAGAAAATGACAATTCTTATTGGATGGAAAAATATTTAATTTGCCAATTTTAATTTCACTACGGGATAGACAAACACTGAAAATGGATGGGAAAACCACAAAAAATTATTGCTTTGCATGATTTGAATTGCCAAGAGCCAGCTGTTCTGACGCTCGACATAAATTCTGTCATAATTCCAGATTATCTCACTACACAGAAAATTTGTTGTTTGTCTCTTAATTTTATTTTTCTTGAAAAAAAAGAGAGGATTGGTTGGACTATCTTGTTGCCATCACTAAAAGTTGGATGACCAAACATTGTAGCCCATAAATTCAAGCCCTTATATATTTTGTTTTAATAAGTATAAGCGGATAAATCCATACAAGAGCTAAAAACTTTAAAATCTCGGTTGAGTGTGATAGACGCATTTATGTGTCTAATTTGTCCTCAATGTTTCGTATTGTTAGACTCGTTTTTGTCCTTATTATGGTGTTTTGTGTGTTTGTAGGTATTTTTTTGGAAATAAAGATTGTTGGAAAATTCGGCTCGAAAAGTTGCTCGGAACACCCCCGGAGGACATTTGCTATTCGGACTCCCACTTTGGATAAGGGGTAACCCAATTACTAAGGGGCACCCAACTGATATTCGCACCCCCAGCTGTTGGATAAGGGCTGACCATCTTCATCATTTCAAATTTTTGGTTTTGGCGGGAAAAATGATTCTCAAATGGCAGAATTAGGGTTGGAATTTTGGGCGTGCTAGAAGGAGATTCAAAGGCTGAAAATCATTGGGTATCTTCCTTTGGGCCTAACAGGGTCGGTATGGGTCGATTCGTCATCTAAATTTGGCTAGATAACTCGCGAGGAGAAGACAGAGAGCTGTGCACGAGAAGAGTCTTTCACGGGATTACAGCGTGATTTGACGTGTGTTGCTCGTGTTTGAAAGACTTGTGGAGCGTGATTAAGTTAAACATGGATAGTTTGGAGTGAATTGGATTGCAACAGACGCATGCTGCTACAAAAAATGGAAAGAATATATCCCGAGTATAATATCATTGCTGCCGAGTGATGGGAAGATTTCTTGGATTAATGAGGAGTGATTCTTGGTCCAAAGGTGTATAAATAGGTTGCTGGGGTCGAAGGATAGAGTTACGGAGAGTTTGGGAGAGTTTAGAACACTATAGAGCCAAAAAAATCGAGTTGCAGGATTATTCTCTGCTGCTGCTGCACCAAGAACACGAAGAACAAAAGACCACCAGAGGCAGTCGTTCTTCTACAGTGACAACGACACACATCCGAGGGTCGTAATACGGAAGGCAGACTTAAAAGCAACAGTAACAGATTTTATCGTCCTTTGTAACAGTGTTTGCAACACTTATAATCGTTGCAAACACCCGATTTTCATCATTTTCTCCATTTCATCTTTGTAAACACCCTTTGATCAATAATAATGATTTTTGAGCGTGTTTCTAACATGATGAGAGGCTAATTCTCCCACAACCAAGGCAATGAGGAATCTATTTACGCATGAATAATTGGTAACTATTTTATTTTCTCTAATTTATAATTTATAATTCATTCAATCACTGCTTTTGCAGAGTTTTTAATTGTTTGCATAATTTTCTTCATTAGTTGTGATTCAATTAGATAGGTTATACTTTGTTTAGATAATCTATGCTTAGGGGATACAATTAATTTTTGGGAATTTGCCTGATTATTTGTGGATTAAGATATAAGGACTTAAAAAGATAATTAGAGTTTTGAGTTATTCACCATAAATTATTCATGTGTAATAGTGGAATCAGTGTCTTGGTTATTTTCTCATATCTTGAATCAATTTTGTGTTAAGTTTTCCTTATTTTTAAGTTTTATAAGTCTAAAATCTTTTGCTTTCACAAGTCTCAACGAACCTTATTACTACAACTCAATTGAAATTTACATCAATTTTTGGCGCCGCCGACGCGGACTTGTCTTTAGGCTAGAGTTTTTAGATTTTCTTTTAGGTTTTTATTTATTTGTTCTTCTTTACGTTTTTGGGTTTTTGTCTTTTCCTTTCAGATTTTGGGATTTGGAGCGAAAGAAAAATTTGCCAAAGCTTTTGGTGGATACTTAAAGATTTGGAGTTAAAGACAAAGCGAAAGGTATGAAAGAAGAAGATTTTTTTTATATTTTATAAAAAAGAGAGAAAAAAAAAGAGAGAGAGATATTTTTTATTTTTTGTAAGACTTTCCTTTTCTTTTGGACTTTGGACTTGGACATTTGGACATTCTTTTATTTTTTAACCCTACGGAAGGGTAGTATTAAATATAAACTGTGTGCAGAGAAGGACGACGATTACGATATCGTCTCGGCCCATCGGGTTCGCACATGACATATGAGTCGTGGCCCGAGTCGACTACAACGGTTCATACCCCATCTGAAACGGGAGGTAAGTTTGTCGAAACACTCGCGAATCCCCTGCTAGCGAGTTACTGTCTTCCTTCGTGTGAATATATGCTGAGGACTTGAAAACGGCTGTTTTAATTTCCTAGTAAAGGGCAAGGACTGGCCATATAAGATAAGGGTTCGGATTTCATCACCGTTCTCTTCTTGCTCGCCTTAGGAGAACAATACTTAACGCGAACCTAAGCCTTAAAATTTGAATAGAACGAGACCGATAGGGTAACGTGCTTAGTAGGAAAGTCGCTCGAAAAATATTGGTTACTCTTTTAGCATACTTCGAAGTTCATGATGGTTTTTGTGAAGTTGAATGCGTGACTGCGCCGCCTTGTACTAGCGGTGAGGCCTTGGGTATCAAAGCTCCACGGAGCTTCCTTCGCCTTGATTCAACTTACTTTGACTCGGATTGATCCAGAGGGGTTTGCTTAAATTGTAACGAATTCCCCGTTCCCCCAGCTGCTAATTCCAACTAGGAGGGAGTCCAACTTTAATGATATATTTTAGGTTTTTAAGCTGGTTACTATCAACCTCCCATTGTTGGATGCGATTAAGCAGATTCTCGCTTATTCCAAGTTTCTTAAGGAATTGTGTACACGAAAGCGCAAGCTTAGTGTTCAAAAGAAAGCCTTCCTAGCTAGTCACGTGAGTTCTATTATTCAAAATACCACTACTCCTAAGTATAAAGACCCAGGGTCCCCTACTATTTCTTGCACAATAGGTAAATACCGTGTTGACAAAGCTTTGCTTGACTTAGGAGCCAGTGTGAACTTACTCCCATACCATGTGTACCTTAAGCTAGGACTTGGTGAGATGAAACCTACCCAGATGACTCTTCAGTTAGCTGATAGGTCCGTTAAAATTCCTTGGGATGTGATCGCGGATGTTCTCATAGAGGTCGGCAAGTTTATTTATCCGGTGGATTTTGTTATCCTAGATACCCAACCTGTCCCTGACCCAGAGAACCAGATACCGGTAATTTTAGGCCGCCTGTTTTTAGCTACATCCAATGCGATCATTAACTGTCGAACTGGTATTATGAATTTGTCTTTTGGTAATATGACTATTGAGCTTTCATATTAGTAAGCTACCCTCTGAACTAGATGAATCGAGCATAGAAGAGGTGAACATGATAGGAACATTAGTCGAAGAGTCATTACCAAACACTTTGTTAGAAGATCCTTTAGAGAAATGCCTAGCTCACTTTGGGATTGATTTTGATGATGATGATGTGATTAATGAGGTGAATGCCTTGTTAGATTCAACCCCTTTGATAGACACTAGTAATGGCTGGAAACCCAAGTTCGAACCTCTACCCGTTTCTAAGTCTACCCTAGTTCCTTCGTTAGAAGAGCCTCCTAAGTTGGACCTAAAACCATTACCAGATACCCTTCTGAGACTTTACCTGTGATTGTTGCTTCCGTCCTTCAAAACAAAAAGGAATCTTTAGGATGGACCATAACAGACATTAAGGGTATAAGTCCTACTGTTTGTATGCATCAGATCTATTTAGAGGAAGATACCAAACATTCTAGGGAGATGCAACGAAGACTAAACCCTAATATGAAAGAAGTAGTTCGAACCGAGGTTCTTAAGTCGTTAGATGCGGGCATTATCTACCCCATTTCGGACGGTAAGTGGGTCAGCCCCGTTCGTGGTTGTTCCCAAGAAATCTAGATTACTGTAGTCCAGAATGATAACAATGAGTTAATCCCTACCCGAGTGACCACGGGTTGGCGTGTTTGTATTGACTATAGGAAATTGAACAAGGTCACTAGGAAGGACCACTTTCCCCTTCCCTTCATCGACCAGATGCTTGAGAGATTAGCTGGACATAGTCATTACGCTTTTTAGATGGCTACTCGGCTATAATCAGATCGTTATTACCCCCAGAAGACCAGGAGAAAACCACTTTTACCTGTCCCTTTGGTACCTTTGCGTATAGACGCATGCCTTTCGGGCTATGTAATGCCCCTGCGACTTTTCAGCGTTGCATGATGAGCATATTTTCAGATATGGTAGAACGGTTCTTGGAGGTCTTTATGGATGATTTTTCAGTGTTTGGTTCGTCTTTCGATGAGTGCTTGCATCATTTGTCATTAGTGTTGACTAGATGTAAGGAAAAGAATCTAGTGCTTAATTGGGAGAAATGTCATTTCATGGTTCAATCAGGAATTGTTTTAGGGCATATCGTATCTTCTAAGGGTATAGAGGTAGATAAAGCCAAAGTTGACCTTATTAAGACTTTACAGGTCCCAAAAACCGTAAAAGATATTAGGTCATTCTTAGGGCATGCAGGTTTTTATCGTCGATTCATTAAGGATTTTAGCTTGATTTCTAGACCTCTTTGCAATTTGCTTGCAAAAGATGTTAAGTTTGTTTTTGATGATGCTTGTTTAGAGGCTTTTGAGAAGCTTAAGACTTTACTCACTACCGCACCCATAGTCCAGGCACCTAACTGGAACCTACCCTTTGAGATCATGTGCGATGCTTGATTATGCTATTGGTGTTGTGCTAGGTCAGCGAGAAAACAAATTACTTCATGTGATTTACTATGCTAGCAAAACTCTGAATGATGCCCAGTTGAATTATACCACTACAGAGAAGGAACTGTTGGCCATTGTGTTTGCCTTAGACAAGTTTAGACCCTATCTCTTAGGTTCTAAGATCGTAATCTATACTGATCATGCTGCTTTGAAATACCTTTTTGTCTAAGAAGGATACCAAACCTATATTGATTAGATGGATCCTTTTATTACAAGAATTTTGTCCAGACATTAGAGACAAAAAGGGTGCGAGAAAATGTAGTAGCAGACCACTTGTCTAGGCTAGTTGTTAGTTCCCCTAATGATTCCCTTCATATAAGGGATAGCTTTCCTGATGAACAATTATTCTCTGTTTCCCAATCACCTTGGTATGCAAATATAATGAATTATCTTGTTACTGGTCGAATGCCCCAACATTGGGGTAAACAAGATCGTTCTAGGTTTATAGCCGAGGTTAAGCACTTCTTTTGGGATGATCCTTATTTATTTAAGTATTGTCCAGACCAGATTATTAGGAGATGTATACCTGAGAGTGACCAGTCCAGTATTATTTCCTTCTGTCATGATCATGCTTGTGGGGGTCACTTTAGTGCTAAGAAGACTGCTGCTAAGATATTGCAGTGTGGATTCTATTGGACTTCGTTGTTTAAAGACTCCCACAGTTACTGTGTTACTTGTGAACGTTGCCAGAAATTAGGAACCATTTACTGTAGGAACATGATGCCCTTGAACCCTATTTTAATCGTTGAGGTCTTTGATGTGTGGGGTATTGACTTTATGGGTCCGTTTCCTAATTCCTTTGGTAACCTATACATCATTGTCGCCGTAGACTATGTCTCTAAGTGGATTGAGGCGGTTGCGTGTAAAACCAATGACCATAGGGTTGTGATTGAAATCTTGAAAAATAATATACTTACACGTTTTGGTACACCGCGAGCTATAATTAGTGATGGAGGGTCGCACTTTTGTAATGGACCTTTTAGGCTTCTGATGAAGAAATATGGTATTACACATAAGGTAGCTACCCCATATCATCCGCAGACTAGTGGTCAGGTAGAGGTTTCTAATCGGGAGATAAAACGTATATTAGAGAAAACAGTTAATCCTAATCGGAAAGACTGGTCGTCTAGGCTTACTGACGCCTTATGGGCTTACCGTACTGCGTTTAAAACCCCTATTTGAATGTCACCTTATCGGCTTGTTTATGGCAAGGCATGTCATTTACCTGTTGAGTTAGAACATAAAGCTTATTGGGCTGTTAAGCAGCTAAATTTTTCACTTGACAAGGCAGGAGCCCATAGGAAACTCCAGCTCAATGAGTTGGACGAGATTCGTATAGATGCTTACGATAGTGCGAAGGAGTATAAGAACAAAATGAAACTTGTGCATGATAGAAATATTTTACGGAAGTCATTTTCTCCAGTCAAAAAGTTCTTCCGTATGATACCCGCTTGCATCTTTCCCCGGGAATACGTTCTCGGTGGACGGGTCCTTTTATTGTTCGCACCGTATTTCCTCATAGAGCTGTTGAGATCGAGACACCGGACGGTAGTAGTTCTTCGAAGGTTAACGGTCAGAGATTGAAACCCTTTTTAGAGCCCTTTCATACAGGTGATGTTGAGGAGGTCCCTCTGGAGGACCCTGTTTACCCTTGATTGACCATCGAGGTGATTGTATGTTGTATATTAGTTTTTGATTTCTCTCTTCACCCAGGTACTATCTTTTCGACTTCTCTCTTTACTGATTCCTCATGTTACTTTACTTTTTGGTATTGCTCTTTCATTAGAAACATTGAGGACAATGTTCGATTTAAGTTTGGGGGTGGGGAAGAAACTTTTTGTTACCTTTTAGTTGCAATAAATAAACTCCAGAGCCTAGAAATTTATATTTATTAAGGTCGGCACTAACCAATCTAAATGGATGGAAACATTTTGGTTGTAGGAGTTGAGGAACCAATCTGATTAGATGGAAACATCTAAAGAGTCTATTCATAAAAGCACAGAGCTCAGGTGTTAGAAAAAGAAAACATGGTAGTTTCGCCATATCCTCGTGATAGAAACATCGAAAGAATCCTGATCACTTCTTTTATTTTTCTTTTTACCATTGCTAAGGTGAAATAGAGTGACTGAGATAAAAAAAAAAAAAAAAAAAAAAAAAAAAAAAAAAAAAAAAAAATTAGACCAGACCATTAAACCAACCGGAATAAATACAATAAAGTCGATCATTGGTACCCTTGTATATGCCAGCTGAGTTGACCTAGAGTTAGGATTATCGATCACTGGTCCCCTTGTATATGCCGGTGTGTTGATATTAGTCCAGACCAGTATCTCAGTCCATTAGGATAGGTTCACCTTAGTCAACATCATCCACATTTTTCTCTACATCCATCTTCTTAATCTATCCATGTGATTGGTTGACTCCGGTTTATAATGTCCAGAAACTATCTAAGTAGAGCTCTGTCACTTTATATGAATTTTAGTATGCTTGAGTGCAAACTCGTGTACAACAATTGGAATTTCGCATCAGTGTACTTCCTCCTGTAGTCAATAAGTATGCCAACCAAGGAGATTCTTTAGTGCCTTCCAAGGTTCTACGTAGATAGCTAGGGTCTGGAGTAAAGGTTTTTTTGGGAACACCTCTGGTAAACCCTCCGGAGACAACACTCCGCCACTAGGGCCACATAGGGGTTCAAATGATTTTTATTTTCTAGAATAAATTTGCTCGAGGACTAGCAAATAATAAGTTTGGGGGTATTTGATAGACGCATTTATGTGTCTAATTTGTCCTCAATGTTTCGTATTGCTAGTACTCGTTTTTGTCCTTATTATGGTGTTTTGTGTGTTTGTAGGTATTTTTTTGGAAATAAAGATTGTTGGAAAATTCGGCTCGAAAAGTTGCTCGGAACACCCCCCGGAGGACATTTGCTATTCGGACTCCCACTTTGGATAAGGGGAAACCCAATTACTAAGGGGCACCCAACTGATATTCGCACCCCCAGGTGTTGGATAAGGGCTGACCATCTTCATCATTTCAAATTTTTGGTTTTGGCAGGAAAAATGATTCTCAAATGGCAGAATTAGGGTTGGAAATTTGGGCGTGCTAGAAGGAGATTCAAAGGCTGAAAATCATTGGGTATCTTCCTTTGGGCCTAACAGGGTTGGTATGGGTCGATTCGTCATCTAAATTTGGCTAGATAACTCGCGAGGAGAAGACAGAGAGCTGTGCACGAGAAGAGTCTTTCACGGGATTACAACGTGATTTGACGTGTGCTGCTCGTGTTTGAAAGACTTGTGGAGCGTGATTAAGTTAAACAGGGATAGTTTGGAGTGAATTGGATTGCAACAGACGCATGCTGCTACAAAAAATGGAAAGAATATATCCGAGTATAATATCATTGATGCCGAGTGATGGGAAGATTTCTTGGATTAATGAGGAGTGATTCTTGGTCCAAAGGTGTATAAATAGGTTGCTGGGGTCGAAGGATAGAGTTACGGAGAGTTTGGGAGAGTTTAGAACACTACAGAGCCAAGAAAATCGAGTTGCAGGATTATTCTCTGTTGTTGCTGCACCAAGAACACGAAGAACAAAAGACCACCAGAGGAAGTCGTTCTTCTACAGTGACAACGACACACAGCCGAGGGTCGTAATACGGAAGGCAGACTTAAAAGCAACAGTAACAGTTTTTACCTTCCTTTGTAACAGTGTTTGCAACACTTATAATCGTTGCAAACACCCGATTTTCATCATTTTCTCCATTTCATCTTTGTAAACACCCTTTGAGCAATAATAATGATTTTTGAGCGTGTTTCCAACATGATGAGAGGCTAATTCTCCCACAACCAAGGCAATGAGGAAGCTATTTACGCATGAATAATTGGTAACTATTTTATTTTCTCTAATTTATAATTTATAATTCATTCAATCACTGCTTTTGCAGAGTTTTAAATTGTTTGCATAATTTTCGTCATTAGTTGTGATTCAATTAGATAGGTTATACTTTGTTTAGATAATCTATGCTTAGGGGATACAATTAATTTTTGGGAATTTGCCTGATTATTTGTGGATTAAGATATAAGGACTTAAAAAGATAATTAGAGTTTTGTGTTATTCACCATAAATTATTCATGTGTAATAGTGGAATCAGTGTCTTGGTTATTTTCTCATATCTTGAATCAATTTTGTGTTAAGTTTCCTTATTTTTAAGTTTTATAAGTCTAAAATCTTTTGCTTTCACAAGTCTCAACGAACCTTACTACTACAACTCAATTGAAATTTACATTAGAGTGCGACTCTGATTCTCACTGGAAATATACAACCGAAAAAAGAGTTGTTAGAGTACTGCTCGGTCGAACTCGCATGCGTTGCTATCTCAAGCATGTTTGTCAATGTTACTGATCAAAACTATAAGTCTTGATTTCTAGTATACTTATAGATGTCTCGGACTAGGACATAGATTGTGTAGTTGAGCCTTAGACTTCACGACGTTCATCATTTGAAGACGAAAAACTACTAAGGAGAGCTTGTGGAACTTCATCGACAAAAGGTATGTGGAGACTGAAATTCATCTATCACTTGGAAATTCTATTTTTACTCTATCTCCTATATTGAGACATAAGTCGTGTTACGATATAGTTTTCTATTATACACATTTGAGATTTTGATCTGAGTGTAACTCGCTTACATATTTATCGGAATATGTGTTGTCAAGATTTCGCTTCGACCAAGTTCATCTTATCATGTAAAATTTTCCGAGCAACATCTTACATGGTTTGTGTGATACAATCATTTGATGTAAACTTGGAATGTTTCGTTATGATTATTTCAATAACTTGAAAATTGCTTTGATGCTAATTGTGTGTGAAAACGGCTATTGTCATCCTCTAAGAAAGTTTTAATGATTGAAATAAGAGTTTAGAACAATTAACCATTATTGGATATGTCATGTTGTGTACTCTTGCACATATGTAATCCATGTCCGGGAACCATAGTATGCGTACACGTACATGTACCTATTGGCTTGAGAAATCCGGGAACCTAAGTATGCGCACCCGTTCGCGTACTGGCGTACGGTTCATGTCCAAATATTTCTGCTGGAATTGGAAGTTCGCATACCCGTTTGCGTACTGGCGAAAACCAATTTTGGTTCGGGTATTTCAAGTATGCGTACACGTGTGCATACTTGAAGGTTAAAGTTCTAAAATCGGTTATGTTCATCAACTTAAACATTTATAAAATAAGGAATGCAATCTTTGCAAACCGTGGCTATAATGTTCATGAATTGATTCAAGTGACCGATTTTGCTTCAATTGTGTTCTTGTATAATTCTATGAGAATATAACAATTGAACAACTCTTTAACTAGTTTCATTTGAGTCATTTGAACTAGTTATGGTTAAGAGTGTTGTGCTTAAGATTAGCTACTTACTAAACACGCCAAGATCTTCACACAGAAAACAAAAAACTATGCGGAATTAAACAAGAACACAAAGAGTTATAGTGGTTCGGCAATGTGCCTACTCCACTGCAGCAAATAAACTTCTTATTAAAACTTAGAGAATAGACAAACTGTTTCTTCACACACCTCTAACAATTAAGACTAGGATACAATAACCAAAGGGTTACACTCTTATTTATAGGCCTAGGAATAATCTAGAATTGCCTAGAAATAGAAGTCCTAAATAGAGAACTATTTACTAATGTAACTTAGAAAAACAGATTCCTAAAATACTTGAGGAGGTGTAAACTGATTTAGGGAAATCAGTTTGATCTTTCCTAAAACAGTGTGTTTCCTAAATCAAGCCAATAACTAACAAAGAGGAACAAGGTTGATATGAGAGTATTCATATGGCAAACCTCGGTTAACTATTATTGAACCAACATGGTGTACACGTTTAGGTATGGTTACATAATCCTAAATGAGGGTACATTTCATTTGTGTGTAACAAGCTAAGTTCGATCTAACGGTTGAAAGATATTATCTTGGTTGAATCAGGTTTTTCATCTAACGATGAATATTGAATGCTTTGTTACCAAGGCAACTTAGATTGCAAACCCTGATTTGAAAACTATATAAAGAAGAACTCTAGCAACTGGGAAACCTAATCCCCACACTTCTGTGTTACTAGTTGCATAACTAGAGTCGATTCTCCTTTAACCTTAGGTTTCTCTCGAGACCCTGTAGGTTAACGACTTGAAGACTTCATTGGGATTGTGAAGCTAGACCCAACTATTTTCTCTGTAGTTGTGTGTTCTGATCTTGCATCTTCTATCGTGTTGAGTACAATTGAAATAATTGACTCTAGATTAATATCTCCGATAGGCAATATAAAAGTAATCACAAACATCTTCGTCTCATCGTTTGTGATTCCACAATATCTTGTTTCGCTAGTCGATTAAGATTATTGTGAGGTGATTTATAATACTAGGTTGTTCTTCGGGAATATAAGACCGGTTTATCGATTGGTTCTTGTTCACCTTGATTTATAAAAAGATGGAACAAAACTCATAGGTACTTCTGTGCGAGACAGAGTTATCTATACCAATAGACTTTTCTGTGTGAGACAAATTTGTTTATCAAGTCTTCGACTTTGGGTCGTATCTGTAGGATCAGAATATCGCGACGTCAACATTTCGCGAGATTAATAAACGACGACACTGCGAGGGAGTCGTAGGGAAGTAAAATAAATGACACAATGAATGACGACAGCCAGAACATGAGAAAAATGTGAAGACTCAGCGAAATTTAGGAGTGTCGCGAGAATTGATACTTGTACGCTTGCGATATTTCGCAAGCCATTCCCGAAAATAAAGGACAGCTTAGCTGTCATCCACTGTATACTACCCTATATAAAGGGTTGAGTAAGTCTGTTGAGGGGGAGGGGTTCTTTTTGAATTGTTAAGCAAGTTTTGAGGAGAGAGAAAGTTTTAGAGTGATTGTAATTCTTTAACTCATTTCTATCTCATATTGTAAAGATTCAAGTATTCAATCAATAGAAATCATAATCATTGATCTTAAAATGACTTAATTGTGTAAATTCTAGTGAGGGGTGTAGTGTAGGATTTCCTGCAACTACATAATGGCGCTAGAAACAGGGATTGAGTAGAGATCAACCTTGTGAATTGAAAGAATCAGGAGTAACAAGAAAGAAATTTCATATAATTTTCAACAACTTACTAAAATTGAGAAATGGCTAGAAGAAGGAATGCATCAGAACAACCAACAATTGTAAGAAGAAGCGGGAGATTAGCTGGAGAAAGGAGAAATGAAGTAGGTGAACCATCAAGAATAAATGCAAGAGATAGAGAAGAAGGTCAAATTCAACCACCAATTCAACTAGCACCGAATAGAGTAATAGATTATGATAGGGTGAGTGTGCATACATGGAGATCAGATTCTATGGAAGAAAGAGAAGAAGTCCAACAATTGATAAATAATGGACAAGAGGAGAGAAATCGAGAAGGGATGGGAGAAACAACTCATAGAAATGAAGAAGTCGCAGCATTAGAAGCATTGAGGCAAACAATACATGAAGAAAGGCGATTAGAAGCGGAAGAACATGCAAATTTAACAACGCAAAACCATGAGTTAAGAATGGAAAATATGAGGTTGCAGAATAGGAGGTTGAGAAGTAATACCAGGTCAAGATCAGGATCGGTTAGAGAAGATATGAGGGGAATATTACCTGTAGAAAATGTTAATGAAGAAAATCTAGAAAGAGAGCCAAATCTCGGTGAAGAAGGATCTTTGCGAAAGAAGGGAAGTGGTGTGTATTCCACGTCCCGAGATTTTCTGAGAATGGCCAAAACGACGGAAATCAAGGAAATAGGCAGTGAGAATAGTCCAATTGGTGAAGAAAATCAGGAAGAAGGAAGAAGAATACTGCATGGGAGCGAAACACAGAGGAAACAAAAGGAGATTGAAGATGACATCGAAAAGCATTATATTGAACAAGCGCGTCTAGCTTGCGAAAGGGAAAGATTAAGAGTAGAAATGGAAGAACGGGAATTGGAGGAAGCAATTCGGCAGAACAATCATGACAATCGAGAAAGAAGGCGCGAGCAAAATCGCAACAATGGAAATATCAATGAAGAATATGAAAGAATACAAAGAAGAACTGATAGACAACCAAGAAGAGAAAATGATAGATATAATGGTGTGCGAATTCGTGAACGAGGTGAAGGAGAAAGTCGCAGAGAAGGAAGAGAAGAAAATGCTGAACAAGAAAATCAAAGTAGACATGAACGCAGAAGGAGAGAGGCAGAGCCAAAAAGACCAATAAATTCGAACCTTGATGTAAATGAACAAATCTTAAGAGAGTTGGCAGAGATGAGAGGAATGTTGAACAATATAATAGGAGGAGGAAGAAGACAATTGGATGAGGCCATCGAAGAAGCTGCGAAAACCCCCTTTACACTAGAGGTGCAGTTAGGAGGAATACCCCCAAAGTGCAATTTACCCGCATTGACCAGCATTTTTGATGGAACAACTTGCGCAATACAACACATCAAAGCGTATGTGAGATGTATGCGCTGATGGGAAAATCATGACGCCATATTGTGCAAATATTTCACATCAAGTTTAACAGGAGAAGCACTGAAATGGTTTGAAGGTTTACCAAGAAACACAATCACGTCATTCAATCATTTACAAGCTATATTCTTAGGGGCATATATAAGTAACAACTCCTCGCGACCAGGAATTGAAGATGTATTTGGGCTGAAACAAAGAATTGGCGAAAGTTTGAGACACTTAACTGTGAGGTGGAAGACAATGTGTAGCAAAATGGCTGGGCGAGTGGATGAAAGATATCTTATTTTATCATTCATAAACGCTATGTTCGCAACCAATTTGTTATATATTCAAATTTTTAGAATCAAGAATACAATTACAATGACTGAGTTGCGAGAACTTCAGGAGGAATATATTGCTCTAGAGGAAAGGCAAAATGAGATGGAATCATACCCCATTGCGAATACAAATTCAAATCTTTGCGAATGCAAGCTTATTACCCAAGTTGATAAACACAAAGTGGCGAGTACTTCGCAAGGGCAACAAGAAAAATAATAGATGATGGACAGCCAAAGATAGTAGCTATGGGAAGCCGTGATCAGGAAGAATTTGAAAGAGAAAGGAACTACTACAACCGTGGCAGCAATAACAAAATTCAAAGACTTGATCATCCACAAGAAACTTATGGAGGTCGAAGGCAGAATTATCATGGAGGACAGCGAAATCACAGAGTAGTATGGGAGGAAATCAAAATGCCACCACTAAATACTAGTGTGGAAAAAATATGGGAAGCTATAATCTTGATGGAAAACATACCTGCACCATGGAACATGGGGAATGAGCCACCACCAAGTGATAGAAGTCACGAGTTATGTTCTTACCACCGCTTTCATGGACACCTAACAAATGACTGCAGAAATATAAAAAGAATTATCCTCAGAATGATTGACCAAGGAAAGCTGAGTCATTTTCTAAAAAGTGAAGAAAAGGTTCAACCTTTACCACCACCGCCAGAAATGCACAGAACAAACTCAGCAAAGGGGAAAGAAACATTCGTAATAGAAGTTGGAACGAAAGCTAAAAATTTGTTTTGCAACTCCATTATACATTCATACCGAACAATTGAAGACTTTCATGATAATATTCTCAATAGGGTTTTAGCGAGGGATGCTGATAATAAAGAAGTGATGAATATCGCGAAGACATCGCAGATAAAAGAATGGAAAATGCGGATTATTTCTTTCACTGCAGAAGAGATTCCTGAAGGCAGAGAGACACATGATAGCCCATTGGTTGTAAAATTGGAAATTAACCCAAAACCTGTAGATGGCGAAGATGATGAAGCAGAGAATTCCAGGGCGATCAATAGAGTCTTAATTGATACGGGGAGCTCAGTAAACATTCTTTTTTACCATACTTACAAGACTATGGGTGGGAAGGATGAAGAGTTGATACCTTCGACATACAAAATATACGGTTTCAATGGCACAAATGAATAAGCCTAAAGGAGAAGTTCATATGAGAATACCCTTGCAAGGATTATCAACTGAAATTTTGTTCTGTGTAGTCGATGTGGAGTCCCCTTATAATGCATTGATCGGAAGGCCATGGTTGCACGAGATTCTGGGCGTAGCGTCGACTTATCATCAGTGTATAAAGTTTCCTCATCCTAGCGGTGTTGGAGTTATAAAGAGAGATTGGATGGCAGGACAAAAATGCTATGAGATTGATGTGGAGAGTTGCGAGGAAAGAGCTGCAAAAAGAAAGGGCTGGAAGCAAAATATAAAAGATGAACAAAGAAGAGAAAGGTTGATGGTGGATACCATAGATACAAGAGGTGAAGATACATCGCGAAGCAAGTGCATGAAAACAATTGAAAATTGTGATGGAAAGGAATCATTAAGAGATTTGAATGGTGCAGAGGCAGAGAGCAGCAGGAGCAAAAAGTGTAAGAAATGAATAAACAATAATTGAAGAAGAAATACGCGAGAATCTCGCCATCAAGAATGTATGAAAATCTGATTGAAGAATTGAAAAACAAAAATGAATAAACAATGCAAAATTGTGCGATAGCTTCGCAAACAAAATAGCAAGGGAAAACCAAAAATGAATGATTGAATGAATTAACAATGATGAATGAGTGAGTGAATGGGACAAACCTTTATGGCGTACACCCTAGTTCACGAATGATATTTCGCAAGAGGCAAATGTAAGACCTAAAGTGCGTCATATAAGGGGGTATCTCTTGACATGGCTCAGTGAAAAGGTTACACCGCTCCTGGAACCTGAGTCATGGAGATTTGGGGCCCATGAAATCCTATCCGGGAGAGATACCTTGGATTTCCAACTATATATATAAGGTTATACCCTGGTTGGACGCACGAGGGTCTCTTCCAAGGAGTCGAGTGTATGCTCAAGGCGCCGGGTACACGGTTGAGCCAAGAGTGCTGGGGCATTTGAAGTGTCTCGGCCATTCTTGGCAAGTCTTGGTATATGTTGCACTCGGCCCAAGAAAACTCCACTTAGGGTGCAGTCTCGTAACCATAAACCCTATAGGTATAAGGGATAAGAGGCTGCGAAAACAACTGGTTGTTGTTAAGACCGGATGGGAGGAGCTAGTCTTGTATGACTGATGTACGCCTCCTTGAAGGGGCAACCAGGGAGATGATAAGGGCGGCACCCTCCATTAGGGAGCTGATAAGTGTCACAAGACGACAATATCATGGGGCTTTATATTAGCAAGAACATTTAGGCCTGTCATATTGTCGCAAATGAAATATCCTGCAGAGGCAAAAATACTAAAGAAATGATAAGACAAGATCAATGGGTCATTACATGAAAGTGTAAGGACGTCATGCGATCTTGTCGCAAGACGTCAATGTCATGGGATTTTATGTTCGCAAGAATATTTAGACCTATCATATTGATGCAAAATGAGGGGTGGCAAAATAAGACTTTTAACTAGGAAGGCAAAATAAGACCACACAAAAACAATGATAAGACAAGATCAATGGGTCATTATATGAAAATGTAACGACGTCCTGCGATTTTGTCGCAATGATAAATTTCAACATAAGTGATGATCGAATAAGCAAACAAGCTTGCGAATACGATTATATTTCTTCATTTATTTTTGAAGAATCAGCAACAGCATTTGCGAAATTAAGAAGTATCATTACTTAAAGATTATCGAATTGATTTATTTCATATGAAAATAAATAACAGAGGCAAGTATGGGAATGATTAGAATAAAAACTTGTTATTTATTTTCATATGATAAATTTACAATAAGAGATTACAAATGGAAGGTTAAAAGGATGAATATACAAATATCACAAGAAGAGAAAGGAAAATGGAACAATCTAGCAACTTATTCTTCTTTATCAGATTCTTTATCAGATTCTTCTTCTTCGCTTACATCACTATCAGAGACATCTGAGCAAGGCATATTATCAGGGATTTCATCGAGAAGACAAGGATATGAAGAAAGAGGAATGTTGTGATCATTGCAAATCTGTTCAATAGTTTGGTTGCGAAAACGAACAACATCATTATTGAAATTCGCCACAGTAGTTTGTAGTTGCTTCTTCATCTTAGAATATTTGTCATTGCGAAGAGAGAAGTCTTTTGCAAGTTGCGCTTTCTCAAATTCAAGTTCCTTGATTCTAGTTTGAAACCTCTTCTCAGATTCTGCGAACAAATGACAATGAGTTAGCAGTTTAATAACATTTCGTAAAAAGAGGTGGAAAAATAATGAAGAATAGTAAAACAACCTTCTCTCGTCGAAATCATATCTTTAACCAAGGCATTATGCTCAAGATGGAGACCGACGTTAACACCTAAGTTATTTCTGGCATTATCTAGAACCTTCGCAGCCCAGGCGAATTCATCATCATTATTTATGACAAGAAGTGAACGAATTTGATTTTCTCGCTCATTAAGTATGGCATTTTGGTGAAGAGATTCGTCTCATTCAATTTGGACTTCAAGAAGGGTTTTTTGGAATTTTGCTAATGCTTGTGCACCTTGATTAGCAATGCGATCCTTATCATCTATGAGGCTGCTAATTTTCTTCATTAGAATATTATTACTCTCCTGGGAGTCAAGATATAACCGTTTAAATCGATTGGCTAAACCTAAACTAGACCTATGTTCAATCTCTAAAAGATAAAATTTGGTTCGAAGTTCACTTAACGAGAGAGAATTAGTCTTGTTTGAAGAACTACTTAAAGATTCATTGAGATGAGCAAGAAGAGCATCATCATCCATAGGTTCAGGGAATGAATAGAGAAGGATGGCTTCGTCAGAAAGATTATAAATGTCTGCGAAAATGATAAGTCAGGCAAAGAAAAATAAATGGCAAAGTAGAAATGGAGAAAAAAAAAGAGGGTGTTATACCGTAAAGTTGCTGATTAGCACTTTGAAGTGTAGATATTTTGTCTTTCTGGGAAGAAGACTCAACTCCCAATTGTTGAATTATTTCATCCTTCTTGCGAGATGTCGCAACTTCAATTTCTAGTTCTTTGATCTTCTCTTTAAGTTGAAGATTTTTCTTTTCAAGATTGTTGCGTCTTTTCTCAAGGTCTGAGGAAACAACAAAGGAAGCTCTCCTAGACTATAAAAAGATAAAGAAATTGTTAAGATAAGGTTTATAATCGAAGTTACAGAGAAATAGAGAAATATGAACATACCAAAGCACTGAGTGCATTTAAGAGACTGGGAGTCATTGTTCGGGAAACTCCGCGAAAAGATTCATTATCCTCTAACAGGGGAGCATCGCAAATTTTAGCGAGAGCTTCACAAGTAGCAGATAAATGATCATCTCCCAATCCTTGCATATAATCGGAGAAGACACTAGACAATTGCGCCATAGCAGAAGTGACCGAGTGATTCTCCTTCGCAGAGGAAGTACCAACCTCATCTTCATCTTCGTCAGAACTCTCGCTGGTTTGGGAACTAGAACGAGAAGAGGGATGGATTTTCCGCTTTTTAGAAGATGGAGCAGAAGACTTATCCTTGCGAAGAGTGATTTTATTCTTGCCCTTAACCTTCGCAGCTTCGGGAATGTCTATTTCTTCAACAACCTTCGCACACGAATGGAGATAAGAAACAGAGGCAACAATATTGTTAAAAATAACAAAAGAAAGTATTTTTTACTTCATCCGTGATCGATTGGAGTATCGCCAGAGTACTCGCCTTTGGACGTCTACTATAACTCTTTTTCAATTTGGTAATCTGAAAATTTTACAAGTCTAGTAAATATAAGAGGAAGGAAATATCGCAAAGCAAACTTGAAATAGGAAGTATACCTCTTTTGCCTTCTCAGGCCACTTAAATTCCCAAGGATGGTAGTTTATAGATTTGCAGGGAGAGTATGAGAACCTGCAATATAAGGTCCGCTCAAAAACAGAGGAACAACCCACCACTTCTCATCTCTGGAATACCGAGGAACGTTATTTTTGCCCGAGTGCCAGTCAATATCTTGCATGAGCAGCTTATCACTGGAAATATTATCTTTTCTCTTCAATCGAGCACCCCAAATGAGATTTATCATTTCTCATATTTATTACTTCATAATTTTCAAAAAGTTTTCCCACACTATATTTCTCGCGTCTATTTCTAAATCCGCGAATCTAGGGTCTTTGACATCATCGGGATATAAAGATCCCTTACCGGCGCCACGATTGGCGAATTCAAGCATTAGACGGATGCAATCACCACTTAGTTGATAAATAGCTCGCGAGAATTTCTCATGAGCAAGAATTTCATAGAATAAAGGTATCTCGAGATTGTAGAGAGGAATGGGAAGGCCTGCGAGGATTTGACCTAGCGAGATTATGATTTTCTGATCATTGCATTGATGATCAGAAAACAACTTTGCAGAAAGTATAGATGAAGATTCTTGATCAGGAATGGTTGATAGGATGAAGCCCTTCTCTTGCAAATTCTTTTGAGTTTCATTAAAAAGGGGTTTATATGTATGACCAAGTGAAGCCATTTTTAGGGTATGGGAATGATTAGAAAATTGAAGATCAAGAGAAAGAAAGAAGGGAAGATTTACAGCAGCAGAAACGCAGATTGCGGAGGAAAAGAAGTTGCAGAGGGAAAATAAAAGAGAAGAAGAGAAGGGTGAGAAAACTATATATAGAGAGAAGAATCCTCGAGAAAACAAATGCATTTAATGCGAGATGGGACGTGAATGGTCAAGAATAAACGGTTGAAAGAGACGTGTCAAGAAAAGAGTGGAAGAAGAAACACCTGTAATAAATTCCGTACGGGAATGAAACAGATAAAGATGAATAATTGCGAGATAAAGATGATCAATTGCGGCATTTTAAAATATTGGTTCTCATGACATTCTCTCCTTTGCAGAGAAGACATGAGAAGAGGCAAGATGTAGGATCAGAATATCGCGACGTCAACATTTCGCGAGATTAATAAACGACGACACTGCGAGGGAGTCGCAGGGATGTAAAATAAATGACGCAATGAATGACGATAGCCAAAACATGAGAAAAATGTGAAGACTCAGCGAAATTTAGGAGTGTCGCGAGAATTGATACTTGTACGCTTGCGATATTTCGCAAGCCATTCCTGAAAATAAAGGACAAATTTTAGTCATGTCATCCATCGTATACTACCCTATATAAAGGGTTGAGTAAGTCTGTTGAGGGGGGTTCTTTTTGAATTGTTAAGCAAGTTTTGAGGAGAGAGAAAGTTTTAGAGTGATTGTAATTCTTTAACTCATTTCTATCTCATATTGTAAAGATTCAAGTATTCAATCAATAGAAATCATAATCATTGATCTTAAAATGACTTAATTGTGTAAATTCTAGTGAGGGGTGTAGTGTAGGATTTCATGCAACTACAGTAGCAACTCTTGGTTGTGGGTGAGATCATCTAAGGGAATCAAGTGCATAGTATCCTGCTGGGATTAGAGACGTAAGGAATGCAACTGTACCTTGAATCAGTGTGAGAGGTGTTCAAAGCTGGACTAGGTCCCGGGGTTTTTCTGCATTTGTGGTTTTCCTCGTTAACAAAACTTCTGGTGTCTGTGTTATTTCTTTTCCGCATTATATTTTTTTATATAATTGAAATATCACAGGTTGTGCGTTAAGATCAATCAATTAGATAATCGAACCTTTGGTTGTTGATTTAAATTGATTGACACTTGAACATTGGTCTTTGGTACCGTTCAAGTTATTTCACATAATAATCAGGCTCGCGGATTTCTATCTATTTGATTTGCTGATTAGATTGTGAAACAGAGATATAAACTCTTGTATATACTTTTCTCTTGATTGAGTCTGTTTGTGTAGTTGATTCTCTAGAAAGTATATTAGAGTAATTCCTCTCAGATTGCCAAACGAATTGTTGGGTGTGGTTATTGTACCCCCGTATTTTCAATTGGTATCAGAGCATGCAAACACATTAAAGACCTTATAAGTCTGTGTTTGTAGCGATCTGATATGGACA
The DNA here is from genome assembly GCA_023531295.1 of Papaver armeniacum. Lineage (NCBI taxonomy): Eukaryota > Viridiplantae > Streptophyta > Magnoliopsida > Ranunculales > Papaveraceae > Papaver > Papaver armeniacum. The sequence goes on from JAJJWW010012132.1 coordinate 322,678, forward strand.
GAAGTACTATCTCTGATAAACGCATCGCCAGAAATAAAAATCTTGTTTCTATAAAATCTATTAAAGAGAAAGATTTGTCAATCTCGAATATAGATGAACCCAGTGTTCCAATGAAACATACAGACATTGTAAAGTGTTACCCTGACTACCTTACTGACGAGTCTGACTCTGAAGTTGAAAGGAATGCAGCCAAGGAGAGTGCAGTGATTCTAAAGCTTGTTAGAATCCAGGCTGATGATGTCAATCGGTTGAAACACAAAGTCAATATTCTTGTTGGTATGGTGAATGAGCGTAACTCTCGTCTAAAAATCCTACGTGAGGAAAACGCCTCTGTTTGTCCTTCACAGACCCTGCATGAGGGAAAACTCAAAGAGGATGCATTGGAAACTGAACTTCTTTTGAATAAACTCTCTATTCAAGAATGTTCCAAAGAGTCCACTATACCAACTGCTTCTGATTTAACTGAAAAAATTTCTGATTCAGAAGCAAAATCGAAATCCCTTCCTATTGAAAAGGATGTGCCTTTATCTTCCTCTAATAAAGGAATGTCCACATCACATGGAAGGAAGAATTTTCCCAACGATGGTATTAAGACTGTTATGTCTAATCACTCGGGTGATCAGAAAGTGTGTCTCTTTTGTCATTCAAAAGGGCTTGGTGAACAAAAGAGGAACCCTAGGTTGGATGACAATTCCATTATTCGTCTTCAACACACCTTAGATTTAATTCTCCAAGGTGTAACTGACATTCATATGTCTAAACCAATTGGTTTTAATACTCACCCTGTGTACCCCACCAGGAAAGTCAGTTCGATGTGTTCCTCAAATGTTCAAATACGTAACAGTCTTCTTAAACCATTTCGTCGAAGAAGATCTCATGGATATTCTTCAATTAAGAAGGGAGATTATGTTGTTAATGATGTGGAAAAGGTACTAGAAGAAGGATGCAATGGAAAGATGGAAATCAACCTAAAAAGGATAATTGAAGGTTATAAAGAAATTATCAACAGGCTGTCAATTCCTTCTGGTCAAAATTCTTCAGGTAAGAATCAACACTATGCGTCATATTTTGATGATAGTAAATTTTATGATAACTTTTCACATCATATTGGTTTACCTCCAAAGATCAGGAAAAAGAGGTTTAACCGGAAACAACGTTTATTTGATGAGCTCATACTTGTGCTAATTAATCACAAGGTTGAAACCTCACTCTCAATAAAAATCCTGACAGAGTGATATTTATTCAGGTATTATTACTTGATGGCAAAATGTTCTCTGATTTTCTATGCTATCCTCTTATCGTTCTTAGCTAGATAATCATTCACAAACATTTTTGCTTAAGTATTTGTACCTTGTTTTTTGACAAGTCGCTTTTTTCTTAATCTTAAATATTTTTACTGTGTCAAAATTGCTACTCTTGCTCTAAAGTTGTTCTACTGTAAGAATACAATTTTTATTGAGATAAGATCTGTGAGTTTTCTCACATAGGCAACACTATCGCTGAATAGTCGTATTATTTGAGTCTTTCTCTTTTTGAGTCGTCTGTGAATAATGGGCCAAGTTTTTGGTCGTACGGGTATTCTTGTTACATATCACGAACCGACTTTGGAAACCCTAACCTCTGGGTTTATGTGAAACCATTTAAATACCAAACCCTACGTTTGAAAAGTACACATACTTCAGGCTACTTTTTTTTGTCAAGAATGGGATCACCTTCATGAACTTGTTATTTTCCAAGAGGTTTTCTTGATAAGGGTTTTGGTCTCACACTCAAGGAAGAGGAGAAAGTAACTCTCGTGGAAGCTGATGACACATCTTCTCAATCTCCTAATAACTTGTCATATATTGAGGATGATGAAGAGATTTCTAATGAAGTTGTTCAAAACTTTATCAATCAGTTTAATGATGCAAAGCTGCTACTTGTTAACACTTTGAAAGATCTAGATGTGTTAAGAACTGATTTGATAAAGGTCAACTCCGATCTTACTCTAATGAAGACACGACTTAAGGATCGTCTCATTGTTGTGTCTGAAGATACAGTTAATTCTGTTTGTCACAAGCTTGAAGGTCTTGGAACCAGTGAAGTCTTTGTATCGGAACTCTGATTATCGCTTGTGGTCTTTTCTTAGAGATTTTTTTTGTTTGTTTTTATCTAGAAAACTTCTTATGAGAATTTTGTTCTTGTGTTTTTAAGAAAGATAACTAGGGTTTGGAATAGCCATTATTGTGAGTACATATAGCTATGTCCAACAATTTCATCTTTGGGTTTTTAGATTTATTTATTTAAATTCTAAGATATTTGGAAGATGATTTTTGCAGTATTAATATTTATGGTTTTATATATTGCAAATTGTTATGGGATATGTTGTTTACGTCCGTGTGTAGATGGTGGATTTTCAACAAATGACAAAACCGTAAAATCACGATACTGCATGTTTCTGACACGGCTTTCAGGCATGTGATGATTCATATTTTAAGAAGCCATGATGAATATGTCTTTCGAAAAGCCTCCACTAGCTGAGCATTCGATCCCTGGCATTTCATTGTGCCCTCTATGTAGAATAACGTAATTGGGTGGTTCTACGTAATATTGAGAGCAATAACGCCTTCAGGACGTCGGTGATACTAACTGTTCCCTGACTACATGAGAGAGAACCCCCTCTACATAGAAGAACGATTGGGCGGTTCTCCGTAAGATTGAGAGCAATAACGCCTTCAGGACGTCGGTGACACTCATTGTTCCCTGACTATGTAGAGAGACCGTGAATAGATCCAGGCGGTTCTCCGTAAGATTGAGAGCAATAACGCCTTCAGGTCGTAAGCAAACACCCGTGACTCCCTGACTATGCACCATTCAGAATGGATGTGACGCTAATATCCTTTCTGCAATATATTAATTCTGCCGTGACATTCACCACTGAATTCCCAGAATGATCTATTTTTGCTCCTATTCCACGGTCGAATCCACGGCCTGATCCCATGGAATGGCAATAAACAACTATATTATATTATCTCGTTACTCCGATTTCATGATCGAATCCATGGCTGATCTCATGGAATGGTAATAGGTAATTTTATTATTCCGAATTCATGGTCGAATCCACGGCTGATCCTACGGATTGATAATAAAAAACTATTCACTTTTATTACTCAGATTCATGAATCATTCTCCATTGAATTTCATAAATTAGTAATAAATACTCAATAATCGGGCATCTGGACTACCACTGAGTAAGCCCCATAAAATGGTGCAAGTGTACTCGACAATGATGCACGAACGAGCACCCAAATGCACGAATGAGCATGCGAAAGTATGGAAAATGAGGAATCCTGCATAAAATAGGAGAGAGAAAATAATAACATTAAAATAATGGAGAAGCGCCCATGGGCCGGGCCCACCGGCCGGCCGGCCGTGCCTTAGTCGTGGTCGGTCCCATGCTTCCTCCATTATTTTTTTCCTTATTTTTGTTGCTTTTATGAACTCATGAAAACTCCTCCATTCTAACAACTTTCCTTGTTTGAGCAAAACTCACGGTTTCTCCATATTTTCATGGTTTCTCCATATTTTCTTGGTTTCATGAAAAATAATAATATAAAATAGGGAAAGGTGTTGCGGGACCGCGCAACTTAGCCGGTCGGCCATACCCTAGCCGTGGCCGGTTCCACACCTTGCAATCCCTAATCTTTCATAAATTGTTATTTTTCTCATCTTGTGAAACTTCCCTGTTTCAGCAAAAATCATGGTTTCTCCATATTTTCTCAAATATTGCGCAAACCATGAAAAAGACAAAAGTCAACATGGTCACACGACCGACTAGGCTACTCACGAAAATATATTAAAATATTATTATTTTAATATTCACAAAATATTGATCAAACGAGCATACTTGCTCATTCGAGCAAAATCGAGGATTTTAGTCAAAGATCGAACTCTTCTGAAAATCTAAAACATTGCTTGAACGCACATCGGAAAATACTGAAACTCTCAGTACGAAAACACAGACACCATGGTAACACGTGCATGCCTTCTTGACCGACCAAGGTCATCCCTAAGGCTTGCACAAATCCGGTCCCACACGTTTTCACACTTTTGACCTAATTTGCGCAATCGCTCATATTGGGTCCAAACTCTTCACAACCAACTCAGAGTTTGTGCAAACGCCCATCAGCGGTCCCACGACCACCAAAGGCCGGTCTCATGCCACCTTGGTCGGTCCCTTACTTTTCTATAATTAGGTTTTATCACATAATGCTTAATCCAACACTATTTCAATAAATGATGAAACCAGCATTTAATCGTCATTCCTTCACCAACTGGCCAACTCAGGACTCTGGTGTACGCTCACTCGAGCAATTAGGCATCACGTGAACGTCCATAGTCCATGTGGCGGTCCCTCCTTCGCTCATGACCTATTTTCAGCAATTCGTCGACTAATGAGCAATTGATCAAAAATTAGGGTTTTCGAACAAACGCTCAACAAATCATTATTCTGAGCAAGTTCAAACACTAAATAAATTTATGTTGATCCATCAAGAAACACGCAGATTAATTATATAATATTCGGTAATCTACCAATATTTTAATTAATATTTTATTGGGTCACATCACCAATGAATAAATAATTCGTCAAATTGAGCAATACTTGCTCAATTGCTCGAATATTGATTCACCATCAATATTCAGTAATTTATCAGCAATTCGTCGAATCGAGCAATACTTGCTCAATTGCTCGAATATTGATACAACTATCAATATTCAGTAATCCGTCGAATTGAGCAATACTTGCTCAATTGCTCGAATATTGATCCAACTATCAATATTCAATAATTCGTCGAATTGCTCAATCGCCCGACTGTCAATATTCAGTAATTCGTTGACTTGAGCAATACTTGGTCAGACGCTCGAATTTACAATAATTGCACACGAGCGATATCAACATAAGAATTAACACGTTCAAATCCATGAATCACTGAGCATTCGCCAATCATGCTCAATTCAATAAAACTTAGATCCACTATCTAAACAGTGAACAACTGACTAATAAAATACACGTCTGTCATGCAGACTCCACGATTCGTGAGATTTCAATCACGTCACATGGGTTATATCAATTAGGGTTTTGGTCTGGCGGCCTACGGCACGTGGATTCATCCACAATGAGAATGTGAGTAAGTCGTGCAACAGTTGAAGGAGTTAGCAAAGTAGTGGGTGGACGGTTAACCAAGTCTCCGCATGACCTGGAACTGGTTTCACCACGATCTTCCACTTTCCCACTCTTTCACTCAAGAAACCGCCACACTTACAGGGATCAGTGGTTTATCATTCTTGCAATATAAATAAGTCCAAATCGAGGACAACAGATAAGGATCATTCATCAACAACTCGATTAAAACCTATTCACATAACTCAACATTCAGCAGTTCATCAATTTTGCAGAAACCTTCAACACATCCATAATCCTTGATCATCATTGATCCCACACAATTCTCAGCTTCCCTCCTACAGATCAACCCATCTCCCTCTTTGTGACCGAATTGACTCTGGAACGGCCATTGACTTGGTTTAGGCCGGAGTCCTACAGAATGATCTCTCGAATCTAAGCACTCCCTTTGCAATGCATCTGTGTGAGGTTCAGCAGCTTGCTCGATTGAGGAGTCTCGACAACACGCTCGACTCTTCACTTTCCTAAAAAACCAGCAAACCGTTTTTCCCCATCCACACCGTGAACCTGTGACTGTCCCATACTTGTTCAAAAGTTATCTCTATTATGTCGATATGAATGTATTGATTAAAGATAGAATGAATTTTTTATTACAAAAGTTAAAGCCTTTTATGTCATTTTTGATGGAAGAAAGGATGAACTTTTGTTTACAAAGATTAAATCTATTACATGTCATTGTGGAAATAGTTATGAAAAATAGAATGAGTCTTTGTTTATTCCGCAGTATTGGTCTTTCCCTGATCCATATTTTTGTGCATATATTGTGTTGCTTCGTAAGTTCTCTTATGTTGAGCATGGCCAATTGAATTGATCATTTTTGTGGCTAATTCAATTGTGATCTTTGGAAACAAATTCATGTTCTCATGTGATTTGATTATGTCCAAAGAAATCATTCTTTTCGTGTAAAAGTAATGTCGCTCTTGTCGTTCTTTCGGGAATGACATTTTATGGGGGAGAGTTCTTTTTGAACTTGTGCTTAATTGCCAAATCTTTGTGGGGAGTGCGGTTGTGGAATATTGTAGGGATTATCTTGTATCTTTATAAACTCCTTGATGAATGCATTTAGCTTCGGCTATATGATTGCATCTAAATAAGTTGGTATGTTATTCTCTTTTGGTCATGAAGTATCTCTATGAAAATTTCATGAGGATCCCACTAGTTTTCGTACCTTTGCCAATTTATATTGACAAAAAGGGGAGAATTAATGTGTAGTTTCATACTACAAATACATATGGTTTACAGATCATTATGTAAGGAGGAGTGGTATTCATGTTGAGATGAAGTATTGACTAAAGGGGAGTGATACATATCACCATATTATGATGTGTAATAATACTATGACATTGTATAACAATGATTGAGAGCATTTGTTTTCTCATTGTTATCGCTACGGATCTTCAACAACTATGATGCTGAGTTGAACACGTTTAAGATCATGGATTACTTGGAAGTGACGAATATTTCGAGTCGTGTTGAAGATGCCAAGGAGATCAAGCATTTGGATGAGAAGCTACAAAGTTTTATTTATTTTGTAATCCATATGTATTGATAGTTTTGTTACTAAAATTGACAAAGGGGGAGATTGTTAGAGCATTGCTCGATCGAACTCGCATGCGTTGCTATCTCAAGCATGTTTGTCAATGTTAGTGATCAAAACTATAAGTCTTGATTTCTAGTCTACTTATAGATGTCTTGGACTAGGACATAGATCGTGTAGCTGAGCCTTAGACTTCACGACATTCATCATTTGAAGACGAAGAACTACTATGGATATCTTGTGGAACTTCATCGACAAAAGGTATATGGATACTGAAACTCATTTATCACTTGGAAAGTCTATTTTTACTCTATCTCCTATGTTGAGACATAAGTCGTGTTACGATATAGTTTTCTATTATACACATTTGAGATTTCGAGCTGAGTGTAACTCGCTTACATATTTCTCGGAATATGCGTTGGCAAGATTTCGCTTCGACCAAGTTCATCTTATCATGTGAAAATTGCCGAGCAACGTCTTACATGGTTTGTGTGATACAATCATTTGATGTAAACTTGGAATATTTCGTTATGATTATTTCAATAACTTGAAAATTGCTTTGATGCTAATAGTGTGTGAAAACGGATATTGTCATCCTCTAAGAAAGTTTCAATGATTGAAATAAGAGTTTAGAACACTTAAACATTATTGGATATGTCATGTTGTGTACTCTTGCACATATGTAATCCATGTCCGGGAACCATAGTATGCGTATATGTATGCGTACCTGTTGGCTTGAGAAATCCGGGAACCTAAGTATGTGCACCCGTTCGCGTACTGGCGTATGGTTCATGTCAGAATATTTCTGCTGGAATTGGAAGTTCGCGTACCCATTTGCGTACTGGCGAAAACTAATTTTGGTCCGGGTATTTCAAGTATGCGTACACGTTTGCATACTTGAAGGTTAAAGTTCTAAAATCAGTTATGTTCGTGAACTAAAACATTTATAAAATAAGGAATGCAATCTTTGCAAACCGTGGCTATAATGTTCATGAATTGATTCCAGTGAAACAACCCGATTTTGCTTCAATTGTGTTCTTGTATATATGATTTACCTAATTTCAAAACTATATAAAGGAGAACTCTAGCAACTGGGAAACTTAACCCCCACACTTATGTGTGTTACTAGTTGCATAACTAGAGTCGATTCTCCTTTAACCTTAGGTTTCTCTCGAGACCCTGTAGGTTAACGACTTGAAGACTTCATTGGGATTGTGAAGCCAGATCCAACTATTTTCTCTGTAGTTGCGTGTTCTGATCTTGCATCTTCTATCGTGTAGAGTACAATTGAAATAATTGACTCGAGATTAATATCTCCGATAGGCAAGATAAAAGTAATCACAAACATCTTCGTCTCATCGTTTGTGATTCCACAATATCTTGTTTCGCTAGTCGATTAAGATTATTGTGAGGTGATTGATAATACTAGGATTTTGTTCGGCAATATAAGACCGGTTTATCAATTGGTTTATGTTCACCTTGATTTATCAAAAGACGGAACAAAACTCATAGGTATTTCTGTGGGAGACAGATTTATCTATACCAATAGACTTTTCTGTGTGGGACAAATTTGTTTATCAAGTCTTCGACTTTGGGTCGTAGCAACTCTTGGTTGTGGGTGAGATCAGCTAAGGGAATCAAGTGCGTAGTATCCTGCTGGGATCAGAGACGTAAGGAACGCAACTGTACCTTGAATCGGTGTGAGATTGATTAGGGTTCAACTACAGTCCAGTCCGAAGTTCATTAGTAGTAGGCTAGTGTCTGTAGCGGCTTAATACAGTGTGGTGTTCAAAGCTGGACTAGGCCCCGAGGTTTTTCTGCATTTACGGTTTTCCTCGTTAACAAAATTCTGGTGTCTGTGTTATTTCTTTTCCGCATTATATTTTGTTATATAATTGAAATATCACAGGTTGTGCGTTAAGATCAATCAATTAGATAATCCAACCTTTGGTTGTTGATTTAAATTGATTGACACTTGAACATTGGTCTTTGGTACCGTTCAAGTTGTTTCACATAATAATCAGGATCGCAGATTTCTATTTGTTTGATTTGCTGATTACATTGTGAAACAGAGATATAAATTCTTGTATATACTTTTCTCTAGATTGAGTCTGACTGTCTAGTTGATTCTTTAGAAAGTATATTGGAGTAAGTCCTATCAGATTGCCAAAAGAATTATTGGGTGAGGTTGTTGTACCTACGCATTTTCAAGAGTTAAACTTAATTTAGTAAAGAAATGATCCAGAAAGTTCATCTATAATACAAAAAGAAAAGTAATCCAAAAAGTAAGATTTCATATTAACTCCTCTTTTTCATCTTATATGTTAACCTGTCGTTAATCATATTTCTTGCCCATGGGTTACTAATTAAAGTAATAGCATAGTACATTAATCCAACACTTGGTTTGATTCCATAGTTTGGTTCAGATTTCGAACTTCCTTTATATACCACAAGTGTACACCTTGTTGTCGTAATCTCCTTGACAGTGCTTTTCTGCATTAGATTACACAAGCTGTGTCTTGCATATGTTGACATCGAAAAGATTATAGTGCACTTGGTATCCTCGTCATTTAAGAAGTATCAATCCACAAATTACCCTGGTCTCATAATCTTACTAGTTGATAATAATAAGTGACCAATGGTTGTCATGATTTTGTATACTCTCCTTTGAGCCCATGATTTCCCACAAGTCAATAACTTAATATCGGTATTATTTCTTTACATCCATTAGGAGTAGGGCTGCACAAAATTAAACCTAAAACGTAAGCCAAAATTTGAACATGCCATTTTTGACCTGACCCAAAGCGAATCTCAATGGGACATTTCAGAACTCAGTTTGGTTTCAGTTCTTACCCATAACTGAACCAAAATTAACCGAAAACCGAATGTCATAAGCCATTGATCTCTTATGTTTGATCACAACCGCCAATATTAGGTTTTCAAATCTCAGTATCTTCTTCATTATCCATTTGACCAAGCAACTCTTATTTTTTTGATGGACTAGATTTATCAAATCTCTAGCCCCTAAACAACTCTTCACATCTAGAAATAATCATAGTGATTTATTGTCAAACTCTATTGTATTTTTTCTCTGCCCTATCTATTGTTCTCTCCCATTTTTTTTTATCTAATTTCTCTTTTTTTAAGATCGGTGCCTCTCTATCCGTATAATATTTTTTTCTCCCTCACCCTTTGTATCTGTCAAACCATCGATTGCTATTTTTATTGTTAAAGAAGATGAAGAAGAAATTGAATGTTGATTTCTTGTCTGTTTTGGTCTTAGTGGATTTAATTCAGATTCAAATACAACACCACCACCTCCTATTATTACTAGCCATGGTTTGAAGATCTCAGTATTTGAACATTTTTCTGATGTGATTATAATGAGGTTGCTTTTTAGGAATTGTAGATCGACTTTTGTTTTTTGGTAAAAATAAAGATATAGCTTGTATTTTTTTTGTTTTTTTGATTAAATTGGAGTTGGATGATACAAATTATGATATTGGTACTAAATCATAATATACATAGAATATATGTTCTGTGTTCATTTTGAAGCTCAGTGTATTTGATTTCATGTGTTGTGTATGATTTTATTATGAAGCTCATTTGTTCAAGTAAAAGATATAAGATCTCTTATTGCCTCTTATTCTAGTTCAACATAATTGTTTTTGAGTTGTATTTTGGTTTGTTCACTTGTATTTATTTCTTGAAGATGAACAGAAATTGGGAGAAATTTAGTTGAACCGGACCATAAAAAAGTAAAGTCTTTACTTTAGTAACATAGTCAAATTACCATAACCAACCGGTTTTGTGCCAAACCCAACTGAACCTGACCGAACCTGTTAATAGTTATTCGCGGTTTTTAAATCAGGATAACCGTGGGTTGCTAGTTGCAGTTACAACTGGCCCAATAACTGTACTGTACGTGTGCACCCCTAACTAGGAGTCACATTTTGGTGATTTGGTTGTAAGGTAGTGCAATGGATATTATCAACAGAAAGAAAAAAAGATAGTTTGTTCAGACCTCTAATTATTCCTAGGAATAACGACTATGAACGAAGATAATTATTTAGACCTCGGTTTCCCGACTATAAATAAAAATCATAATTAAACATGAATAAGTTCAATAAAATAGTTATATTAATCAAATTCAACTGTCTAAAACAATAACTATAAGACTCTTAAATAGACTCGGGAAAAAACCCTAACTTGTGCGACAAGAGAGGATGAAAACAACCCAAAACCAACTCAAACTCGAAATTCGCTATTTTTGACAAATTTGAAATTTTTCTAAATATTGAAAGTACTTATCAAAAGAAACTACGGGCCACAAACGCGACTCAAACGGACTTCTAACGAAGAAGTTATTAGCAAAACAAAACTTTCCTAAAACGGCAAAACCAGGTCTTAAATGCCCGAGACAATAGAATATGGCTAAATTTATAATCCAAGGCGGTCATAAACCACCTTGTCAAAACACCCGCTGCGCTATTTCACAACAGTCAGGTCTTTTGTTTCCAAATAAGCTATGGCATGGTCATCTGCATCATAGGATGATTCGCGCAATGGTCAAGTGTGTAAGCTCTCCCTTACAGCATAAACTATAGTAACAAGTCATCTAATTTACTCAAAAACGAAAAATGAGATTAAACTAGATAGGTCTTACACAAATACGACGTCTTTGGAATGGCCCACTATTTGGCTTGCACCGCCAAACATTAATCTAGATTCTGCTAGATTAATTTCTACTAGTTTACTGCTGCAGCAGTGGGGGTCGACCTTCCTTTCTAACATTTATTGTTGTTCCTGATTATAGCAACGGTCACGAGAGTTACTAATGTGCAACGCTTATGTGTGTTGTAAAAGAACCCATGTAGCATTTCTTCTTCGCCCGTTTACGACTCGCACAGACCCGTTTTTTCTGGGTATTTTGGAACTCTGAAATCTTCGATTATGATAGAAATTTTATAAATTACTCTCAACCCATAGTAAATACAATGATCACAAACTATATTATGTAAGTAATTCGAAGAAAAGCGATGTAAAATTGATGAAAATCGGAAAATCGAAATTTTAAGGAAACTTTTTTGTTTTAATTGATTTTCTTTGATCATGGATAATAATTTTCTAAAATTCTTTCCATTTATGATACATATATTGATTAATGTCTTTCCAGCGAAAAAAATTTGAAGGAAAAAGGTCGAGATTCGATCAAGTTTGACAAATTATTTTTTTTTCTTAAATTTCAATTTTGAGGATCATCAAAGTGTGACGGACAAAATCCATAGGAGTCACCCTATAGTAGGTCTCCCTTTGGTCGACCAACTAAGATAATCATTGTTTTTATGGATAATGACTCACCTTCTAAGTGACATGTACTACAACACATGTTGTTTCTTGGTTGACATATTAAGAATGTTTTGCTTAGTATTTAACCTTGCATTTTTAGGGGCCGCTCAAAAGGAATTAGGGGCCAACAATAAAACAAAAAAGGGTTACCCAAACGTAAATTGAAGCCAGCCCTTATCCCGCATAATTTATAATGGCAAAATTGCCCTTACACAATCGGTAGATAATATATGATTTTTATCCTCCGATTACATTCGGTAGATAAAATATGAATCATTTGTCCGATTGTAGTGGGTGCAATATTTGAAGAAATTTTGTTTCATGTTTTCATTTCTTTTCATTTTTGAGTTATAGAGAAGAAGAAGGAGGAAAAAAAGGAAAAACCATTTTTTAACAATAAAAATGGATGGATATGAAGAAGAAGGTGAGAATCATGGCGAAGAACATAATGTTGAAGGTTCACGACCATTTAGATAAGACAATTTGGGATATATGTTGAATGATCCAAATTTTTGTGGAGAGGAAGCCCTAGATGACGCTTTCATGGAAGAAAATGGAGAATCACCCAAGATCGAAGCTAATGATGCATCAAACATACATGTATTGTGTTTAGAAACTCAAATACCCACTTTGTATGCATTTGTAAACAAGAAAAGTTGATTTCAGTATGCATTGAATGCCATGAACTACCCAGAATCGGTAGATAATGTATCTACATATCTACCGAATATAACATACTGAGTACCGAATATGTACATTCGGTAGTTCCAAGAAAGTCGATTACTACCGAATGTGCGAAAACCCCCAAATTGATTTTCCAAAATATCTACATTCGGTAGTTATGTAGAGTATATTTACTACCGAATGGCCCCAAAAACGAAATCCTCCAAAATTATAAAACTCAGTATTCTTATCTTTTACATTCGGTAGTATTGTAAATTTATCTAACTACCAAATATATCATTGGCCCCAAAATAAAATTTCCGCAAACTTGTAAAAATTGTAATTCTTCATCTTTGAAAATCGGGAGTCTATTAATTATGTTAGCTTCCGATTATACCTATTCGGATGTAATACTATACATTTTGCTTCCGATTATGTATGTTTTTGTACTCAGGAGACTGTCTAAATTTTTATATTGAAATCGGTTGTTTGGGGCACACTATATTCTACTTATTATGGAACAATCGGTTGGAAATCTTACTATGGCTTCCGATTATTGTAGTAAAACTTGTTGCTTCCTTTTGCAGGCCGTTGTAGCGTTTGTTGATGATTTCTATTTGAGTCCCGATACTTCCCTACATTATGCAAACAATTTGGTATAATCATTACTATTATTTTTATTTATTTTTTTCATATTATGTATTTTAAATGCTTATGCTTATGATATTTGTTTTGTTATATGCGCGTTTAGTCATTTGCAAGTAAGGCGGAGGCAAGGGAATGGCTTATGAACAAGGCAAAAGAGAAGATGTGCATTGTAGTTCAAAATAATCATGTGGGTGAAACTCGATTTGAAATGATTTATGAGCGAGGTGGGAAGCGAAAGAGTCACGAGGGAAACAATAGTAAGTACGTAAGGAAGGCGGAGAGGAAATACCGAAGCAATACAAAGAAGATAGGATGCCCATTTAAGGTTGTCTTCTACAAGCCCGAGGGTAGGGAAGGTAAAGAGTGGAACATGTTTAAAGTTGATAATGGTTGTCACAACCACGATGATCCGGATACTCTAATTGGACATGTAATGGTTGCCAAGCTAAAACCAAATGAAATGGAGACGGTGAGGTCTATGCGGATCCAAAAAGCGAGTGCGATCTTAAGTAAAATAAAGGCGGACGACCCCGACAACTTGTCTTCTTTGTCTACAATTAGGTCGGCCCGAGCTACGATCAAAAGGACGGAATGGGATGGTAGAACGGTCATGCAACAATCGGAGTGGTTAGCCAAGTTACACGTCTACACGTTGAGAAGGGAAGAAAAGGATAGTAAAGTGGTTTGTATTTTCTTGGCACATCCCGAAATGATCCAATTGGCTCAATGATTTCATCAAATTTTGTTGATATATGCTACTTATAATACAAACAAATACAACATGCCGTTGTTGAACATTGCTTGCCACACTTCGGACAAAAACACTTTTACGATTGCATGGGGTTTAATGGATCATGAGAACAATGTGAGTTTCATTTGGATGTTGGAGACATTGAGGTCCATTTATAACGGTGATAATTTTCCAAGGTTATTGTAACGGATAACGATCAACCTTAATGCATGCAATAGCGGTAATGTTTCCGGAAGCCCAAATTGCAATGTACTTGGCACATTCAATGCAACCTCAAATCCAATTGCCATCATCATTTCCAAGCTAAAAAACCAAGGGAGGGTACCAAGAGGTCGAAGGAAGAGGATGAGTGCATTAGTAAATTAACCGTGGAAGAACGAGAGGAAGAGAAAAGGTTATTTGAAGAAAAGTGGAAGGAGGATGGAATGATTTGGAGAATGTTCATGAAAGAATGGGACAAGATCGTTTGGTCGATGACCGAGGAAATTTATGAAGATAACTTGAAGAAATTTGAGGATGAATATGGCACGAACTACCCAAAACCCGTTGAGTATTGTAAAACACAATGGTTGGCTTCGCATAAGGAGAGGTTTGTGTTTGCATGGACATATGAATATCGAAACTTCAAGAACGAGGCGACAAGAATTGCGGAGGGGTCTCATGGCCGATTAAAGAAAATACTACTTGGTAGTCAAAATGGGGTTATGTCGATCCAAGAAGCAATCCATGAATACACCAATCTTGATCACATAAAGATTAGGAAATGTATGCAATTTGGTGTACACCAATTCCCAATGGAACATGATAAGGAAAGATTGCTTCTAAGGGGAATTGTTCATATAGTTTCAAGATGCGCAATAAATCACATGATGGAACAATTGAAGTTTTATAAAGCTTACGATGACGAGAATACGGTTTGTGTTTGCAAGGATATGATAGGTATTGGTCTCCCGTGTCATCATAAGTTGGGTAGGTATGTTGAAGTGATTGACATCAATGATATTTATCCATTTTGGAAGCAATTAAATTTCACTCCAAGCACCCCGGTAGTTGATGGCCCGTCTTTCTTGGAGTCAGAATTGTGTGCACGAGCGCTACGCTACATCAAATGGCACCAAAAAGAAAATATTGATGCACCATTTGGAGGAAGCCCTTCACCCTTGTTTAAGGGAGGTTGATGAACCTATTAAGCAAATGGGGGCCGGTAGGCCGAACACCGAAGTGACGAGGACTATCCAAAGAAAAGAGTTAAGAGAGTATTTATCTAATAAAACAATATTATATAGGCACGAGCGTTCGGAAGCCGAATTTGAGGATGAGCCGGAACCTAAGAAAAGAGGTTGTCCAAGAAAGGATCAAAGTGGACCAACCGCATGACAAGTGAGACCAAAGGTCTATACGGAGCCTTCTCAAGTAAGTCAAGCCGAGCTGATCGAAGAAGTAGTTGAGAAAATGGGCGCCTTGCAACAAACCCAACCAATGGAAATTGTGATTATAAGAGAGAAGAATGGTACTCTTCGTTGCCCTAGAGATCTTCATGGAAGACCAAATCGAACCACGTATACAATATACGAAGAGTATTTAGATCGACTCCCTCCACTCATTGTTCCATTTGTTTTGTCCAATGACGAGGTTGATGGGGATGGAAATTGTGGGTTTCACCTCTCTAAGGAACAAATGGGTTACTTTAGAGAGGAGGTTATCGAATATGTCACCCAATGTCAATGATAGGAGCCTAAATTACATCGTTTAAATATCAATTTCGTATGCTTTTCTTAGTTATTTTTCTTGTATTTTTTTGTATATTATGTTTTGTTTTGCTTTTATAGGTATTTTGGAGTCATGTGACATTAAACAAGAGAAACGAAGCTAATTTTCATACTTGAATTCAACAAAACAGCCAAAGATGCTCATATAGGGAACATGAAGCTGTTAGTTCATAGTTAAAAGCTATTGGGCTGTAGAAGTTGTGTCAGATTGCAGCCCATTTAGAGTAACAACGCTGTCCAACAAAGAAGCCCGTCTCCAAGTGATATTACTGGCACATCAGTTCACAAGCAGTGAGGACTCGGAGAAGAAAAGGAAACCTGTGTCTGTGAATTTGAGAGAGGTTTGGGTTGATTCGAACCTCAGAAATCAGTGAAGAAATAATGTGTTTCCATTGCTATAGGAGAATGAATAAGTGATATGAAGTTATAAAAGATTGATTTGTTTTGAACCCAAATACCAGCCACACAGATGGAGAAAAAGTGATGTTACTTGCGCTGAAATAATGGAGATTAAGGCAGGGAATTGGAAGCTGAGAAGTAAATGAAGATTGGGCATTCGATTTTGGAGAGTTAGGAGTTGGTTTTGAGTTCGTTTTGCTGCCAAGAGATGACAGTGAAGAAGACAAGCTTTCTGCCATTGATTTTGAAGACGATTGGTAGCTGATCATGGTGTGTTTTAAGTGTATTCCGATGATTAGAATGAATGGGTTTGTTTTGTATTTGTATTCTGTGCAGGGAAGGAGTTCGAATTTGAGTTGAGCTCAAGGCAGAATCAAGCTACAAAGAAAGAACAAGACCACCAGTTTACACCCATCACATGTTCGATAAAAGGCCGAAGTGGCTGATTGTTTTGCCAGTATAATTCTCTACATCTGTTAGACATGGTTCTTATGGCTGCTTATCAAGGGTCAAGATGGGTATCAAGATGAGATCAATAGCTTCATTTAGAGCCAACCAAGAGAAGGAAATGATGAGTACTTGGTGGAGTTTCAAGACTAGTTGAACCAGGAAAGATGATAATGGTGTTGCTGTTCAAAGAAGCTGAGATGGAGAGGATTTGAGTGCTAACAGGAAATAGGAATCGAAGCCGGAATCCAGAGTAGTTCAGGCAAGCTAGGAATGAGAGGTTAAATGTATGAAGTTTGGTCTGTTTGCTGTGTAGCCAAAACAATCAACACAGGGGACCTGATGCTGTGGTTGCAGTAGTCGAATCATGGTTCTTTTAATGGTTTGGTGGCTGTCTGACGAGTGTTTGGCAATAGCTAGGAATTGGTTTAGAATTTAAGATGAACACGGACTTATTGGTGTGAGCAGTATACGGTTTTGGGTTCTATTTTGTGACCGGAAAGACAGAGATTCCCTGGCCGAGAAACCAGCTGAAGAAGTGAGCTACAGCCGTTGATTCCAGTGATGAATGGAGCAAATTGGAGTTGTGTTTAGATTGCGTAAGAGGTAAGTTGGGTCTCTATTCGAGAACAAGAAACAAAAAGATATAAGAGGAAGACCTAAACCTACAGCAGGGAGAGCTCATACCCTCTTCTATTGCCGCAACCCTAGTTTCAGCGAGCTTTTGCTCGCTGAACTATCATATCATACCGCCTTCACCACTGTTCGCATCTCCATCAGAGAGGAGCTCTGCTCCTCTCCTCAACCACCAGTTCATCTGCATCTTCACGCCCCTGCATACTACCACCAACAGCATACCACCAACATCCCTGTTTGCATACCCGCCTGCATCTTGTCGAGCTACAACAGATTATTGAGCTAGCAGCAACCTCCACATCACATCCATCATTCCATTACCAGTCCACCGTCTGATTACCACCAGCACCTCCACAATCCATCGCCGCAGAAGACTACTAGGCAACCATACCAACAGCAAGTGAATATTCAGTCGCAACTCCATCCACAGTTCTCGCATCTTTGTCACCACCACTCCATTACTTCACACGAGCTGGACACTTTGTGTCATTGGTTTGATTTGTTTCTTTGTGGTTTGCTGTTTTACTTGTTTGCCATGAAATACAGTAGCTAATTGCATCTTGATTAGGGACGATTTCAACGTCCGAACTTGAATTCGAATTGATATTTAAAGAGCCTGTTTTCTTGCAATTTATTTGTTATTGCTTATTCTCTACGGTACCAATAATGTGTATGAATTATTTCTCAATCGTTTAAGTTGCAAATTGAATGGTTGTTTGGTGATTCTATTGCTAGTTGAGACCTCTTCGACCCGTAATTGTCTAGAGATTCTTAACATAAGTAGCGATATATGGATATTGACGATGGGATTTTGTTAAATATCCATATGTATTGAATGACACTAGTAGATGAATCGAGCTTTTGTATTTGTCACTAGGAATAGCCTATCTCACGGAACTTAATGCATTTTATTGAGTCACACCTAGAGAGCGTACTTCTAGGAAACTTGGCAAGTAGAATCCGGTAGTCGAGCGCTTCCGTGTCCGGTGAATTTGAGATTGCGGAATATTTGAGCGTACTAAATATTCTAGGGTTATTAGTAATGGGTATTTTGCAGAAACATAACTATATCAATAAGATCCTTGTTTTGTGACTGAGAAAGAGTCCTTGATCATTCTCATCCTCATTGTTTATATTATTCAGAAAGTGAATCGTCAACTTTGACTCAACTCTCCCTTAGGAACGAACATGCTTGTCATTGTACTACTAGTTAGTGTAAGAGAAGTAAGGAATTTATTTTTGCGAGTTCGACACCTCGTCAGCCAATATTTAAGAAATAAGATGGCGGTACAACTAATGAAGGACAAGGATTTCTATATGGAGATGATGAGGCGAGGAGATAGATACGACAAAGAACAAGAGTTCAAAAATTTATGTGCGCGTGTAAAGTGCCGAAAGGGATTGAAGACAATCGGATCCAAGTATTGGATGACAATCCCTAAATGTGGGTATCTCCTAGCGGACGTTTTGAATTGCGTGGTACATTTCTTTGTTCCTCCTATGTATGGACTTAGTATGACGTTTGCACCCACAAGAGCGGTTTGCGACGAGTCGGTTAAAGACGGAAGAATTGTTATGGCATTTGTGAATGAAATGCATTTTATCGGTTTAAGGGTAAAGAAAGATTATCCGTTACCTCCGTTAAGTAAGTGGCACGATTACTTCCCAATGAACCATTGCAAGGATTGGGTGAAACAATATGAGTCCAACATGGTTGATTGAGATCGTGTCGTGAAGAACAACTTTCCCGATGGCATCCAAGAGTTATATCTCTGTTTCTCAATGTAATCAGCAAATCAAACAAATAGAAATCCGTGAGCATGATTATTATGAGAAACAACTTGTACGGTACCAAAGACCAATGTTCAAGTGCCAATCAATTTATATCAACAACCAAAGGTTGGATTATCTAATTGATTGAACTATGCACAACCTGTGATATTTCAATTATATAGAAAATATAATTCGGAAAAAAAATAACACAGACACCAGAAATTTTGTTAACGAGGAAACCGCAAATGCAGAAAAACCCCGGGACCTAGTCCAGACTTGAACACCACACTGTATTAAGCCGCTACAGACTCTAGCCTACTACAAGTTAACTTCGGACTGGAATGTAGTTGAGCCCTAACCAATCTCACACTGATTAAGGTACAGTCGTGTTCCTTATGCCTATGAATCCCAGCAGGACTCTATGCACTTGATTCCCTTAGCTGATCTCACCCACAACTAAGAGTTGCTACGACCGAAAGTCGAAGACTTGATAAACAAATATGTTTCACACAGAAAAGTCTATAGAATAGATAAATCTATTTCCCACAGAAATACCTACAAGTTTTTGTTCCGTCTTTTGATAAATCAAGGTGAACATGAACCAATTGATACACCGGACTTATATTCCCGAAGAACATCCTAGTAATATCAATCACCTCACAATGATCTTAACCGTATAGAAGCGGAACAAGATATTGTGGAATCACAAACGATGAGACGAAGATGTTTGTGACTACTTTTTATCTTACCTATCGGAGATTGAATCTCGAGCAAATCTTAGAGAAGATAGTACTCAATACGATAGAACAAAGTAAGATCAGAACACGCAACTACAGAGAAAATAGTTGGGCCTGGCTTCAAAATCCCAATGAAGTCTTTAAGTCGTTAACCTATAACGGTTTTAGAAAAACCTAGGTTAAAGGAGAATCGACTCTAGTCGCAACTAGTATCACAAAGGAGGTGTGGGGATTAGGTTTCCCAGTTGCTAGAGTTCTCCCTTATATAGTTTTCAAATCAGAGTTTGCAATCAATGTTACCTTGGTTGTTAAGCATTCGATATTCACCGTTAGATGAAAACCTGATTAGATTCAAGCTAATATTTTTCATCCGCTAGATCGAACTTAGCTTGTTACACACAAATGAAATGTGACTTCATTTAGATATGGGTAACCGTACCTAAACGTGTACACTTGGTTGGCTCAACAATAGTTAACCGAAGTTAGCCATATGAACACTTTCATATCAACCTTATTCATCTTAACCATAACTAGTTCAAATGACTAAAATGAAACTAGTTCTAGAGTTGTTCAATTGTTTATATTCTCATAGAAGTATACAAGACACAATTGAAGCAAAATCGATTTGGATTCACTCGAATCAATTCATGAATATTATAGCCACGGTTTGCAAAATATTGCATTCCTTATTATATAAATGTGTTTGTTCATGAACAAACCGATTTTAGAACTTAACCCACTCAAGTATGCAAACGTGTACGCATACCTAAGTATCCGGACTTGGTCTGGGTTCGCCAGTATGCGAACGTGTACGCATACTGTCGTACACGACCAAACTCAGTTGAATTCCCGGACTTGAACTGTTAAGCCGGTACACATACGGGTATGCATACTAAGTTCCCGGACTTCAACTATCAAACCAGTACGCATACGGGTATGCATACTATGGTTCCCGGACTTGGAGTAACTTGCAATAGTTAGCATACAAGTACGCGTACTGTGTTATATCCAATCAATGGTTAATCGTTCTAAACTCCATGTTAATCATTGAAACATTCTTAGAAGACGGGAATAGTTGTCTCACACAAACTATTAGCTTCAAAGCAATTTTCAAGTGATCAATAGATCAATACGAAACATTCCGAGTTTACATCAAATGACTGTCTCACACGAATCATGTAAGATGTTACCAGACGATTTTCACATGATCATTTTTTGACTTTCGTCAAGAATAAAGATGAACTTGTTTAAAGCGAAAGCTTACCAACACGTATTTCGAGAAATATGTAAGCGAGTTAAACTCAGCTCGAAATATCAAATGTGTATAAAGTAAAGTTTATATGGCCATACGACTTTTGTCTCTGAAAAGACGAGGTACCCAAATATACCTCAAACAAAAACTTTTCCACCTATAAGTCCTTTCTCCGAAAGTGATTGTCTATGGACAGAGTCGAGACAATACAACTAATTGGTTCACATTTCGTGTAATCGTCTATGGATACGAGATCGAGACAATACGACAACAAGATAACTTGTGTGATTGACTATGGATACAAGATCGAGACAATACAACAACGAAGTATGTTTACATGATAATAGGTTCGGACTTAACCAAACACAATAAGATTTCTATCAAGTAAATAGGAATTAACGTTTGTGTATTTTACTTCTAATTATAATAAGAACAATTATAATTGCGGAAATAGAAAAGTAAAACACATAGCAAGATTTTGTTAACGAGGAAACCGTAAATGCAGAAAAACCCCGGGACCTTGTCCAGAATTGAATACTCTCAGGATTAAGCCGCTATACAAAGTCTAAACCAACTTCGTATAGTTGAGACCAAGCAACTAAACCTATAGTTCACCTAGTTCCGTCTGTATACCTGCACCTCCAACTTGTTAATAAGTCACGCACTTGGAACAATCCCTTTGGTTCGTATTCCAAACAGTAAAGGAACAACAAATCTGTTCGGTAACAACTCTTTCAATCAACGTGTGTAGATGGATAAAAACGATTTGTTGATTTTTTCAGGGAAGTGAAGAGATGACGGTTAGGGCGAGACTCTGGACGGAGAGCTCTTTGGATTGTGAGTCTTTTCAAAATAATCTAGCAAGTGGCAGATGGAAGACATGGTAAAATGAAATTGGGATTCTTGAAGGGACAGGACTGTGGGATAAAATGCTCATACATATCTTCTTTTGAAGTTTTCTATTGTGATTAGTGTGTATGTGCAACTGATTGATGTTGTTGGAAGTTTTGTAATTTTCACTTTGTGTTCTATTAACATGGTAGTTGTAGGTGAACAAAGAGGAGGTAAAGGTAGTATCTCTTAGGAGTTGGGTTGGGTAAATCTCTCTGGAACTGATCGTATTTGCAGATTGTCTTTTAATAAGTATTCATATACTATCCAGTAAATGATAGGCGAGACCAACCAGACAATGGTAGGATCCGCAACTAATTCGTTCTCTTTTTTATTTTAAATATTCCCAAAGTTCTATTAAAATGTAATGATTTGATCAAAAGAACATGAAAGCCAAACATAAACTTGTTTTTGAACAATTGAAATTAGCTTCAAGAACATTTGAACGTGCAAGTAAAAATTGGAATTAGCTTTAAGGACACTTGAATTTGCAAGTGAAAATTGGAATTAGCTTCAAGACCATTTGAATTTGCTAGTGAAAATTGGAATTTGCAGTACTAAGTTTGCGGCTTTGAACCAATGATCTCCCGTGCTAAGTACAACAATAAAGAGGAGGTGGAACAAATCCGATCTAAGCTCCTTTGCACAAGAAAGTCAAGCCACTAAAAAATGCTCCATATAATTGCAAATATTGAGTTGCAATTGAACCAAAGCTACAAACGACTTTTTATTGATTCAGTATTAGTTAACTCAATATCTATCTATTTAACTATAAAAAAAGGAAACTCTAGTTTTAAGGCTCGGTAAGTAGCATCATCATGGCGCATCGGGGAAGTTATGTCATGCGCGACCTGACACGTTAGGCGTTAATTGTCCGGTCTGTCACAGTTGGTTCAGAGCAAGTTCCGAGAAAACTCTAGGGACTGTGAGTAATGGACTCGTCAAGCGAGTATTTCCTTTAATAGAAAACTTAAAGTTGGAGAGTAGGCCAACTTTTGCGCGGAAACAGTTTGTAACTGCTAAGCCAGTTACTTTGCGAATCGAGTTGAGCTTGTTTAAGTACTGCGAGTTTTCCTGGCCTAAGTGGCACCCCACTTACGAGTGGAAATCCGGAAGACCGTCTGGGATGCTGGGTAGACAATGGGACTGATCATCCCCACACGTTGGCAAGTGGCCAATGGTGTGCGTGTCAGGCCCGGCTAGCATCCCACTTACGAGTGGAAACCTGAATGACCGTCAGGGACGGTGGGAAACTGGATCTTGTTCCACGCAGTACTGTTCTAAGATGTTGTCATTTCGATGACACCTTTCAACTTGTGAAATTTATGGATTCCTGAGCGGTGATATGGGATGCCACTTAGGATACATGGTTGAGATATCATTTGGCAACTGGCCAACTCGATATTCTTGGTAACGTTGTGAGCTCTTTTGGATCCCTTGGCAGACGATATGGGACTGTTGCTCAGAAGGTCTAAATTTGATGTTCATGACAACTTGAAGAAACCCGTGATTTCTGAGCATTTGGTATGAGACTTTTTCTTAGGTGTCCAAACCGAAGAGATTGTCCACAATAGTTTTTTTTTTTTTTTTGAACTTCGAGGACGAAATTCTTTAAAGGGGTGAATAATGTAACACCCATGTTTTTAGCATGGCGCATGCTAAAAGGTGCGTCATGGCTAGAGATGAAGCTTCATCTCAAAGCTTCATTTGCGTTAAGAGAAATATTGGCCTAGAGCCAATGTTGAATCATCATGATGCATTAGGCCAGTTGGGTAGATGGCCTTGGGCGTTCAACGCAATCATTGCGCATTAGGAAGGCTATTGGCCTAGAGCTAATATCGCACAATCATTGTGCATCAGGCCTGAGAGGGCTGGCCAAGTGAATATTGCACAATTATTGTGCAACAGTCAGAGTAAGCATTGCGCAATCATTGTGCAACGGCCGGAACGAGTGTTGCGCAATCATTGTGCAACAGCCAGAATGATGGGTGCGCAATAATTGTGCATCAAAGAACAAAACTTAGCAATCATTGTGCATCAGGACATAGAGGGCTGGCCGAGTGAATATTGCACAATCATTGTGCAATAAAGCCAGAACGAGTGGTGCACAATCATTGTGCAACAGATAGAACCAGTGTTGCGCAATCATTATGCAACATCCAGAACCAGTATTGCGCAATCATTGTGCAGCACATAGAACAAGTGTTGCGCAATCATTGTGCAACAGCCAGAACGAGTGGTGCATAATCATTGTGCATTACATAATTGGAATTGGTGAATGTACATTCTCTCCCCTTTTCTAAGTTGTAGAAATTGCAAGTTAACATATATAGAGAGGGGTAGTTGGTTGAAGGTGCATATGCGGACCCTGCACCAAGTAAACTTCATAGCTTAGACGGAAGAGTATAAATGATGCCTAAATCTTATTTATAGCTATGTAACCTTTCCGATGGGGCATATGATGCGAAGGCATCATTATGCCACGCCATGGACCCGATAATGCATAATCATTGTGCATTTTGATGAAACGGCCTATACGGTCCAAGCCATTACCATTATTGCTAGGCCACAGCATTGCAAACGAGTTTGTTTAAGCTTTTGTCCCTTCATGGATGAACTACAGTTTGTGCTTGATCCCTTTAGAGTTGGGAAGGGTACGTACGCAACCGCAATGAGTTGCAGCATTGCCGGTCCAGCACTTTGTCGCTCATATCATCTATTTGGGAGATGATTGCGGCACATTGGCCTCTCATATCATCTGGCTCGGTAGCTCGACACAGGAGATAATTGTGACCAAACTTGATGAGACAAGTTGATGCATATGAGCAAGTTATAGCCTATCTGGAGGCTAAAACCCCGATTGTCTAAATTGATTGGAAACGACCCAATGATCAAGACGTGATTTGCGTATCACGGTCTTGGAATTTTAGCCAAATTCCATCGTTTAGGGCCTCAAAAGGTCGTTTTTGCCATTTTAAGAAAGTTTTTATTTTTCTTAATAAACCCTTTGCGGAACAAGGGTAAGTTGGAGCGGTGTGGAAGCTAATTTAGCTGCATCATGCTCCACGAGAATGCTTGTAAGGGCAAATGAACGTGCATTTGCCTAGTTTTAAGGCTCGGTAAGTAGCATCATCATGGCGCATCGGGGAAGTTATGGCCTTCGGGACCTGGCGCGCTAGGCGTAAATTGTCCAGTCTGTCACAGTTGGTATCAGAGCAAGTTCCGAGAAAACTCTAGGGACTGTGAGTAATGGACTTGTCAAGTGAGTATTTCCTTTTATGGAAAACTTAAAGTTGGAGAGTAGGCAAAATTTTGCGCGGAAACTGTTTGTAAATGCTAAGCCAGTTGACCGGTTGTCAGCCGACACAAATATAATTACACTTTCTTACTACTCAAAATATATAATGAAGCAAGGGCAAGAAAGGATCGATCCCACAGAGAGGTCTAGGTTGTCAATATGTTATGGTTTCCTATATAAAACACCGAGGATTTTCTGATTTAAACGGAAATAAATAAAAGCAAAACAAATAAAACTAAACACGCCAATCAAGGATTTGAAAATATTGGATAAAGGTTTCATCTTCAATTGTAAACAAGTTTATGAATATATGAATAGAATTCGTATTTAATCTCGCTATCATCAAAAGCCATGGAATACCTTATTGCAAGAATACTCCGTAAATTTCTTAAGTCATCAACACACACATTAGAGATGCGCATGTGAATTCTACCTAAAGAATAACCTAACGCCTTGCGCTAATCAAGTTCAATTCCTAGGAGCATTAAGTTTCAGAAATAAGCTAATCAATGCAATTGTAATACATTGCGCAAACAATTCGAACAAAGGTCAATTTCTACATATGACTACGAGGATGTATCACTACAACCTAGAATCATATCATGCTACTCGTATTCAAGGTTATCGCTCGATGAAAACCCTAAAATAGCTATAGATATGGATGTGAGTTCAATCAATTCTAGACTCGACTAAACAAACATTCAATCATATTGCAATACTTCAATCATGCAATTATTATAACCCGTAGAAATCAAACGATAATATTGAGAGAAAACTAATTCATAAAAATCATAACTTGGTTGCAATATCCAACTACGTCTTCAACCAATAACAAAAACTTAGTTACTTGTGTTCTTGGAAATCATCATAAAGAGTTTAGAAGAATCTATCATGTGAAACCCTAGAACCAAAAGTATGAGTTCTCCCTAATGGAGATATCCCTAGGTTTGAGAAAGATTTTTCTATTTATATGTTTCTTCAATTCCAAAAGGATACTCTTTCCAATATTAGGTCAAATCTTCTCAAAACCCATCTCCAAGTGGTCCACCAAGCCCATGTGTGAAAATAAATCTCTGGAAATTTTGGGTCCAAAGCTGGTCGCCGGATTTGCTGACGTCATCGCCGGAATCCGGTCGTCGGTTGCCGGAATCCTTCACCGGAAAATCGACTCCAGCCACCTGGACTTGCCTCCGCCTCATTGAAAGCTGTCACAAGACATTTCTACACTTCCAGTATCTCAACTCGCTTCTCTGCAATTCAAACATTCAAAAATACCATCTAAGCCAATTCCTTGTTCTTGCGAAAACGCGCCCAAAAGCGCGAACCGTAGCTCATATGTCCGGCCGTCGACTCTTGCATCCAACACATTTCCCCTTCGTGATTCAGTGAAATATTATGATCCCCACTTTCGGTTCAGAAATCCGATAAACGGAACTAGTACCACCAGCTCACCATTCTCACTCCGTTTTTCGCATGACTACAATCTTGTTCGAGCCTCTGTCAAATCCTTGTAATTCCATCACCAGCACAACCCATTTGCAATTCAGCTCTATCTCTGCCTCATGTGCATCATCTACCTTCAATGCCTTCACTGCCAGTAGCTGCTCTTTCTCTGCAAAATCATGTCCTAACATACATCTAAGCATCTCCATTCTACTTCACTACAGGTTCAACTTCAGCTCACCAGCAACACGCTTACTAGTCCCTCCAACCTGCAACGCCTAACTGCAATTCAGTGTCACCACCATTCTGCGGCCTGCAATTACTTCAACTCCATTTCATTCCACAACCAAGTGCAACACTTTGTCTTGTCTACAACCATCTCATCAAAGACAACCACCGCCTTATCTCGCACAAGCTTCACCGCAATGCTACTCGCAATTCCCTTCAGCATGGACCAACACAATCTCAGATTCACTGCAACACGTTGATTCCTCCGCCATCTCTGCCATCATTCCCACATACAAATCACCACTGCATCAATTGTCGCAGCACTCAAATCTGCAGCAACACCTCTCAGATTGCAGCTTCATGTTAACCTACGACCTGCCAACAACGTCACTCCCTGTATGTAGTCACCATTTCAATTGCAGTAGCATCATGTTTTGCTACTCGAGTTTCTGACCACGACGGACTCGAGATCCATCAATATCAATGACATCATACACCCGGACCTCAAGCCAACAAACATAACCACCAACTCGGCTGCACTCTCGACCGTGACTGTAGCTCCCTCTTGCTGGACCCCATCTTTCGCCAAATTCTGTACCCTACCACCTGACACCACCTGCAATTCATCTATGATCTTCTTGAGCACCTGGCTATCACCACTGCAGATTCACAACCAGCTGCAGCTCACTTGCACACTGCCAATCTGAAAGCAGTGGCAGCAACATCACGAGCTCGTCACCACATCTCTGTCCCTGTCCTGTTACACAATTTCGTTGCTGCAGAACAGCAACAGCAGCAACCTCTTATCCAACTTAAGCCTCCAACTCAATTCATACCTAGTCACAGCATCACAGTTCATCAGTGTCATGGACTCTCTGAAATTCTTTCCATCGCAACCAACTCCTCGTCCAATTGTCACTGACAATCGCAACTGCCATTAACGGCAGCAACACCACTGAAATCGAACTCTGATAAGAAACTCCATCACCTAAACTTCTCCATCACTGCCATTATTACGTACAGCCGATTCTACTCCATCATTGCACCTGCAACACCCATTTCATTCATTCCCTGCCAATCAACAATCCCATGGCAAACCCCATCAACTGCAACCACAAAATCTACCCTGTCCTAATCATGCATCTAACCCTGAAATTCCAATAAACTCAGCTACCAACAAGCTCATAGTACCCAGACCCATTGAACACAATCCTCCAGAGCACCATTGGCTACGGCTAGACACAGTCTGTGGTTCAGGCATTCTATGGAGCACTAAATGTGCATTATGCTGATGCATCCCTGCAAACACGAGTTCATACATTATTCAAACCTTTAAACTCATCTAGTTTGCTGCCAAGTCAATCGAATCAAACCCACTCCTCTAAACCTTCCTGAATTCAGAGAATCTTTGCGGCAGAGCTCATCCTTCTTTCCGGCGTTTCTCGACTGAAACTTCCCCAACCATCGAACTCTCGTTACAGTTCATCCTCAATGGCCATTCTCTGTATTGCTCTCGAAATGCTCTTGTAATTACGGAACCATGGCTAGCCGGTAGTTGCTCCTTGATGCAGCGATAGAGAAAAGAACTAGGTAAAGCTATAGACCTGAACTGACTTAGGAAATGAGACACACGACCTAGTTCTGTAGTTTAGGTTGTAAATGTGAATAAGTAGCCCCAAGTGAAGTAGTGGGCTCTTCTTAGTAATCCTCAACTGTGGCATATTACCAGCCCCAAGTAGTAGATGCCTGGTGCTCCAGTAAATTGCTCTTTTGACATATTAGAACCTTGTGTCTTTACGCGCTTCGACTCCGTCAATTCTTAAACTCGCCAGACAATGAATTAAGCTCCGATTTTTATTGTTTCTAGTCACATGACTCCAAAGTACCTAATAACTCAAAAACACGCATAAGATACATAATTCACACGAAAAATAGCAAAGAAAGCATAAACTCTAGATAGTAAATACGGTGTATTCTACACCTATCAGATTCCCCCACACTTAGATTTTGCTAGTCCTCGAGCAAATCAAACAAAATAATTCTAAAACATACATACAACTCCGTGTCGTCGAGGCTACGGTCACTTTTAGCATAAATAACAAGCCTTTAAACCACTAGGTGTCCCTAGTGGACGAGTTATAGTCTCGTGAGGGTTTACTAGAGATATACGCACAAAACCTACTTTACCAACTTACTAGTTCTCCGAAATGATAGCATCCAATGCGCTAAGAAGACATAGAGATTCTGCACACTAGTCATAAGAAGTTAGACACATAAATGAACACAATTTCATTCTTAAAAGTTGAGAGAGAAATAACCATCCCTTCTCGACATAAATTCGGGTTCAGAGTGATCAAAAGTCTCGACTCTGCCTCACAAGAAAGGGTTTTATGATATTGCTCTCAATAATAAACAAATTTTTATGGGTCACACATGTGTCCAGGTAGGAATGAAGAGAGAATCCTGAGACACGTTGAATGGTAGGAGGGCAAAACCCTCCGAAGTTTTGAAAACCCACATCTTTTATAATTTTGAAAACCCATTTTTCTGACGATCTCTTCGAAAGGAAATCGACCACTTAACGAAGGTGGGAATATGCTTACTTACCTCGTTATCCGTTCGGCGTGCAGCTAGCACCACTCTCACAGCATCCATAGAAACGTCTTCGGTCTTCAATCGGTGTCTTGAACTTCGTAGAATCTTGACAATATGATTCTTTCCTCTAATTCCTTGTCGCTTGAAACTTCATTATAGATATTCCTTCTTTCCATTGGCTTTATTGAAAGAACAAAACTAAAAACAAACTATACAACCCAAAATATAATAAATTTTTTTTTTTTTTTAACCAAGAAATAAAACAAATACAAAGTAAAACAAAATAAAACAAAATAATAAAAACTATTAACAAACCTAAACATTTTCTCTTGTCTCTTTTTTTTCTTTTTTTTTTCTTTTTTTTTTTAAAGACAAGAGAAAGTAAAATACAAATAAAATAAAAAATGTAAGTACAGTGCCATGGTGTAAGTACTTTACCGCTTGAATCTTCTCAACTTGTATGTCTCGATATCATAAACTTCTCGAACTCTCATCCTTGATAATTTTCACTCTTGTACAATAGTCTTCAACTTATAAAAATTCTGCTCCTTGTCTTGTTACTTTACTCAAATCTGAAATCTGCCCATTTCTGTATTGTTGCTTGTAAACCTCGAACGTGTTCAACTTTCCTTCAAATTTGTGATACTCCTCTTGTTGATGATGATGGTGTTTCTATGGACCTGTTGGTGTAGAGAGAGATAAGGTGGATGGTGCTAACTGCGAACAAGATTACAAGTGGTATGTAAGTTAGCAATTCGATGTCACCATCATGATTGATAAAAATAGCACTCAAGAGATCAAAATAGTGCTTCTATGGTGGGAAGTTGGGCAGCTCACCATTCTGCCCGGAATTTACGTACGGTGACACACACTCTAAAAGCACAAATTTAGACAGGTGCAAAGAATTGAAGGTCGGTGCCTCACATTATGTAACTTGGGTAGTCTCCACTATAGGGGACCACTACTCTAATACCGAATTTCAGTCTGCACCTTATTTTCCACTGGCATGGTTAAATCCAACTTTAACTCTCATACAATTAAGAAACCCGATCATGTTCTCTGTCATCTCTAAGTTCAGTCACTCTTATGAGATTCTCGATGTAATCTTAGCGACATGTATACTATGTGACTCTAAACTAACTACAAGTTGGAGTTCTTATTCACTAATTTACACAAAAGTTGAAAAAAATTGAAAAATTTACAACGCAAATGCTTAACCACTCCCCCACACTTAAACTTTACATTGTCCTCAATGTAAATTGAATAAATCCAAAGAAAGTCAAGGTGGGAAATCATATAATAATTTGCGAAAAGAAAAAGCTAAAAACAAGAAAAGAAAAATAAAAGATAAGAGATACAAAACCTATGGGTTGCCTCCCATGTAGCGCTTGGTTTAAAGTCGTCAGCCCGACTATATCCTCGCAAGATTCATTCCCCATATACCAACAATCTGAAAAGTTGGGGATCCTTCCATAGAACCTGTTTTGCAAACACTAGCTTCACACAAATATTAGTAATGTAAAACAGAAATGAAGCTATTAACCGATAAAAGCTCCCCCACACTTATTCTTGTCCACACATGGAAGTGTATAAAGAATATAGAAGTCGGGTACTTCCACGGTTTCTTGTTCCATAACCTGCATAGTATGAGAATCAAGTATCTCTAATGGCGGATAACGAGAAACAAAGTCATTCAACAATATTCTCGAAGCACATACATTCAAACCAATAAGAGGTAAAGGAGAAGAAATAATAGGCAATGAGTTAGATAAACCTTGCACAATCTCTTGTATCACGGAATCCTCTTCATCCTTGAAAAACTCAAGTGAATTATTCACCTCTTGTATATCATGGTCCTCTATTAAACCTTGCAACCATTCTTCGTCCGTTTTCTAGTAACCAAAGTGTCGACATAAACATCATCATTACGATCATATGCAAGCTCAATTGGGTCTTCCACAATATTGGTCATAACCGTCTCATTCTCAACATATTCCTCCTTGTTGTAAGGCACATACTCTTTTGCGGATGCAATATTGTCCATAAGGAATTTCTTTAGAACACTCCTTGCGTCATCCTCAAGCTCTACCTTTTGAATAGGTTCTTGATCATTATAAAGATCAATGCTTGAGTAATCTACACAAGTGTCAACATATTCCTCTTCGTCTTCACCTTGATCGCAAAAAGACTCCATTGTAAACTCCTCGGGGATGTCACCATGAATTGGTTTAGGCAATGTATTTTCATAATAATCATCACTATCATAGTCAACATAAGATTGTTCGTCGTTGAATTTAGTGTTGCTAATCTCTAACTCATCCTTTTGAATAGGTGAATGATCATTATTACGATCAAGAGTTGAGTTAACTACACAAATATCAACAAAAGTCCCCAAAGGTTCGCCTTTTTCAACATAATTATTCATTTCCTCTATGTATTCATCAATGCCCTTTCTTACGTCGGAAACACCTCTTTGAAGCTCTTGGAGTGATCCATCCAAATTCTGAATATAGTGTTCCATTTGTTTGTAAAGCTCATTCGACAAGGCAAAATTAGAATTACTTACTTCAGTATTGTTAGGCCAATTATCTTCCCTTTGAATGGGTGAATGATCATAACTACGATCAGAAATTGGGCCATACATACTATGAGCACATTCGGTCGATGAAAATGGTTCCACGCTTGGTTGTCCACAAACTGACTCCATGCTGTCCATAAATTGTTGCATTTCATCTACCAAACTAGAGGAAAAATTAATAGGAGTAAAACTAGTCTCCCCTCCTTGTGGTTGCTCACTTACATACCCACCGTAAGAAGGTTGGAATGTATGAGAACCACTAAAAGGGTACGTGGAATATTGACCATAACCAAAGGATTGGTTTTGATTGTATTCCCCATAAGGGTGATAGTTTTCATGTTGTTGAGGTTGAAAGCCGTATTGATTGCTCCAATATGCTCCGTCCATAGAAATCGGTACCTGAAACGAGATTCTCAAAACTCGGTTAAGAACCAAAGAATAAGAAAAAGTAAAACAAAACTGAAAACAAAAATAAGAAACCAAAAACAATTAACAACCGCTGCCTCCCCGGCAACGGCGCCAAAATTTGACCGGTTGTCAGCCGACACAAATATAATTACACTTTCTTACTACTCAAAATATATAATGAAGCAAGGGCAAGAAAGGATCGATCCCACAGAGAGGTCTAAGTTGTCAATATGTTATGGTTTCCTATATAAAACACCGAGGATTTTCTGATTTAAACGGAAATAAATAAAAGCAAAACAAATAAAAGTAAACACGCCAATCAAGGATTTGAAAATATTGGATAAAGGTTTCATCTTCAATTGTAAACAAGTTTATGAATATATGAATAGAATTCGTATTTAATCTCGCTATCATCAAAAGCCATGGAATACCTTATTGCAAGAATACTCCGTAAATTTCTTAAGTCATCAACACACACATTAGAGCTGCGCATGTGAATTCTACCTAAAGAATAACCTAACGCCTTGCGCTAATCAAGTTCAATTCCTAGGAGCATTAAGTTTCAGAAATAAGCTAATCAATGCAATTGTAATACATTGCGCAAACAATTCGAACAAAGGTCAATTTCTACATATGACTACGAGGATGTATCACTACAACCTAGAATCATATCATGCTACTCGTATTCAAGGTTATCGCTCGATGAAAACCCTAAAATAGCTATAGATATGGATGTGAGTTCAATCAATTCTAGACTCGACTAAACAAACATTCAATCATATTGCAATACTTCAATCATGCAATTATTATAACCCGTAGAAATCAAACGATAATATTGAGAGAAAACTAATTCATAAAAATCATAACTTGGTTGCAATATCCAACTACGTCTTCAACCAATAACAAAAACTTAGTTACTTGTGTTCTTGGAAATCATCATAAAGAGTTTAGAAGAATCTATCATGTGAAACCCTAGAACCAAAAGTATGAGTTCTCCCTAATGGAGATATCCCTAGGTTTGAGAAAGATTTTTCTATTTATATGTTTCTTCAATTCCAAAAGGATACTCTTTCCAATATTAGGTCAAATCTTCTCAAAACCCATCTCCAAGTGGTCCACCAAGCCCATGTGTGAAAATAAATCTCTGGAAATTTTGGGTCCAAAGCTGGTCGCCGGATTTGCTGACGTCATCGCCGGAATCCGGTCGCCGGTTGTCGGAATCCGTCACCGGAAAATCGACTCCAGCCACTGGACTTGCCTCCGGCCATGAAGCCGTCACAAGACATTTCTACACTTCCAGTATCTCAACTCTGCTTCTCTGCAATTCAAACATTCACAAAATACCATCTAAGCCAATTCCTTGTTCTTGCGAAAACGCGCCCAAAAGCGCGAACCGTAGCTCATATGTCCGGCCGTCGAATCTTGCATCCAACACATACCCCCTTCGTGATTCAGTGAAATATTATGATCCCCACTTTCGGTTCAGAAATCCGATAAACGGAACTAGTACCACCAGCTCACCATTCTCACTCCGTTTTCGCACTGCAGCTACAATCTTGTTCAGGCACTGTCAAATCCTTGTAATTCCATCACCGAAGACAACCCATTTGCAATTCAGCTCTATCTCTCGCCTCATGTGCATCATCTACCTTCAATGCCTTCACCGCGCATTCAGCTGCTCTTTCTCTGCAAAATCATGTCCTAACATACATCTAAGCATCTCCATTCTACTTCACCGCAGTTCAACTTCACTCACCAAAGAACACGCTTACTAGTCCCTCCAACCTCGCAACGCCTAAATGCAATTCGTTGTCACCACTATTCTGCGACTGTAATTACTTCAACTCCATTTCATTCCACAACCAAGTGCAACACTTGTCTTGTCTACAACCATCTCATCAAAGACAACCACCGCCTTATCTGCTTACAAGCTTCACCTGCAATGCTACTTGCAATTCCCTTCAGCATGGACCAACACAATCTCAGATTCACTGCAACACGTTGATTCCTCCGCCATCTCTGCCATCATTCCCACACACAAATCACCACTGCATCAATTGTCGCAGCACTCAAATCTGCAGCAACACCTCTCAGATTGCAGCTTCCTGTTAACCTACGACCTGCCAACAACGTCACTCCCTGTATGTAGTCACCATTTCAATTGCAGTAGCATCATGTTTTGCTACTCGAGTTTACAGCCACGACAGACTCGAGATCCATCAATATCAGCAGCATCATACACCTGGACCTCAAGCCAACAGCATAACCACCAACTCAGCTGCACTCTCGACCTGTGACCTGTAGCTCCCTCTTGCCAGACCCCATCTTCTGCCAAATTCTGTACCAGCTACCACCTGACACCACCTGCAATTCATCTCTGATCTTCTTGAGCACCTGGCTATCACCACTGCAGATTCACAACCAGCTGCAGCTCACTTGCACACTGCCAATCTGAAAGCAGTGGCAGCAACATCACGAGCTCGTCACCACATCTCTGTCCCTGTCCTGTTACACAATTTCGTTGCTGCAGAACAGCAACAGCAGCAACCTCTTATCCAACTTAAGCCTCCAGCTCAATTCATACCTAGTCACAGCATCACAGTTCATCAGTGTCATGGACTCTCTGAAATTCTTTCCATCGCAACCAACTCCTCGTCCATTTGTCACTGACAATCGCAACTGCCATTAACGGCAGCAACACCACTGAAATCGAACTCTGATAAGAAACTCAATCACCTAAACTGCTCCATCACTGCCATTATTACGTATAGCCGATTCTACTCCATCATTGCACATGCAACACCCATTTCATTCATTCCCTGCCAATCAACAATCCCATTGCAAACCCCATCAACTGCAACCACAAAATCTACCCTGTCCTAATCATGCATCTAACCCTGAAATTCCAATAAACTCAGCTACCAACAAGCTCATAGTACCCAGACCCATTGAACACAATCCTCCAGAGCACCATTGGCTACGGCTAGACAGAGTCTGTGGTTCAGGCATTCTATCGAGCAATAAATGTGCGTTATGCTGATGCATCCCTGCAAACACGAGTTCATACATTATTCAAACCTTTAAACTCATCTAGTTTGCTGCCAAGTCAATCGAATCAAACCCACTCCTCTAAACCTTCCTGAATTCAGAGAATCTTTGCGGCAGAGCTCATCCTTCTTTCCGGCGTTTCTCGACAGAAACTTCCCCAACCATCGAACTCTCGTTCTGAGTTCATCCTCAATGGCCATTCTCTGTATTGCTCTCGAAATGCTCTTGTAATTACGGAACCATGGCTAGCCGGTAGTTGCTCCTTGATGCAGCGATAGAGAAAGAACTAGGTAAAGCTATAGACCTAAACTGACTTAGGAAATGAGACACACGACCTAGTTCTGTAGTTTAGGTTGTAAATGTGAATAAGTAGCCCCAAGTGAAGTAGTGGGCTCTTCTTAGTAATCCTCAATCAGGTGGCATATTACCAACCCCAAGTAGTAGATGCCTGGTGCTCCAAGTAAATTGCTCTTTTGACATATTAGAACCTTGTGTCTTTACGCGCTTCGACTCCGTCAATTCTTAAACTCGCCAGACAATGAATTAAGCTCCGATTTTTATTGTTTCTAGTCACATGACTCCAAAGTACCTAATAACTTAAAAACACGCATAAGATACATAATTCACACGAAAAATAGCAAAGAAAGCATAAACTCTAGATAGTAAATACGGTGTATTCTACACCTATCACCAATTACTTTGCGAATCAAGTTGAGTTTGTTTAAGTACTGCGAGTTTTCCTGGCCTAAGTGGCACCCCACTTATGAGTGGAAATCCGGAAGACCGTCTGGGACGTTGGGTAGACAATGGGTCTGAACATCCCCACACGTTGGCAGCGGCCAATGGTGTGCGTTGTCGAAAAATAAAGGGTTTAGCCGCCATCCACTATGTATTACCCTATATAAAGGGCTTCAAGAGGGAGAGGCAAGTAGCACCCCACTTACGAGTGGCAACCTAAATAACTGGAGTTGTGAGAATGGAAAATATGAGATTGCAAAATAGGAGATCTGTAGACGTTTTACCAACAGAAAGTACCGAAGAAGAAAACCAACAAGCGCGAGAGAAGAGGGGAAATGGAAATCGGATCTTGTTCCACACAATCGCGAGAGAGAAAAGATAAGAGCAGTAAATGGAAAATCAATAGACACGTTCTAAGATTTTGTCATTTCGATGATACCTTTCAACTTGTGAAATTTAGGGATTTGGGTACGGCCGAAGAAAGGAAACTGATGGTGATGCCTGAACATACTCTCAGGTGAATGCCTATTAATATTATGGTAATGTTCTCAGACAAGAGAGCGGTAGGCAAGTATGGGAATGGAAAAGATGAAATATTGTGATGAAAGAGTTTACATCAATAATGTTAGCCAATTATATTCACCAAAAAGGGAGTAAAGATCAATTCAAGGGGGAAAATCCAAGAAATACACTATAATAAGGATACTGAATGTACCGGATATTACAAGCGAGAAAAGAAAACAAAAGAGTTATCTCTTTGGTGATTCTTCCCTTCATCGATTCTTTCCGGAACCTTCTCAAGAAGCGAGGATCGCAGAGGGATATTGTGGTCCTACAAACGAAAACTCCATGGCTCCATTGAAAACGAACAACATCATTGTTAAAGTTCTCCCCTGTTAGGAAATTGTTTCTTCAACTTGAAATATTTATTCCTCGAAGGGGAGATTCTCATGAGTGTTCTTCAATTCTACATTGAAAGTTCCCAAGGAGTTGTTCTTTTTCTTTATTCAAGTTCTCTAATTCTAATCAAGCCTCCCCATTGAAGACTAACATCAACACCTAGGTTATTCTGCATTATCTAAAACTTTGCGTAATTCATCATCACTATTCCCGAACTTGCTCTTCTCGCCGCTTAAGTATGGCAACTCGGCCGAGAAGAGAATGCTAACGTGTGCACCTCTCGTTAGTAATGCGATCATTCTCATCTATGAGATCACTAATTTTCTTCCTTAAAGTCTTGATTTTATTCTAATCAAGGTACATTCGTTTAAAGCGATTAGTTAGATTTAAACTAGACCTATGTTCGATTTCAAGAGATGATGTTTGGATTGAAGATCCTTTAATGAAAGGAGGTTAGTTTTATTTGAGGAGCTACTTAGAGATTGATTGAGATAAAAGGAGGGCATCATCATTCGTAGGCTCTGGAAATGAATGAAGAAGAATGGATTCTTCTGAGAGATTATACAACGTCATGGAGAATAATGAAGAAAAATAGAAGATAACATGAAAAAGATTTGAGAATTGAAAATTACTATACCATAAAGCTGTTGATTATCTCAAGAGTGGACACCCTATCCTTTGGGAGTCAAGTTCTAGATTTAACTTTTGAATTCTCTCGTCTTTTATCACGAGATGAATTAAGCTTCCGATTCTTTTTTATTGTTTCTAGTCACATGACTCCAAAGTACCTAATAACTAATAAAAAACACGCATAAGATACATAATTCAGCTTGAGCTAAGGCGAGAAAAATAGCAAAGAAAGCATAAACTCTAGATAGTAAATGACGGTGTATTCTACACCTACAAATCACTGCAAAGGCAAGATTTAAAATGGGAAACATTTGCCGCCATTTGAATTCCCAGGATGTTGAGTTTGTTTAAAATCAAGGGTACAACCCACCACTTCTCATCTTTGGATGCCAATCAATAGTTTATCTCGGCCTAAGTGGCACCCCACTATTTACGAGTGGAAATGCCAGCACCACCGGAAGACTGCGAGAGAATTTTTCATGGGCCAAGGGACGTTGGGTAGACGAGAATGGGTCCGAACATCCCCACACGTTGGCAATCGCCAATGGTGTGCGTTGTCCAAAGAATGAAAAGGAAGGAAAAGAAAACTATATATAGGGAAAAAGATCCTCGAGAAAACGAGGTCATTAATAGCATGAATGGTCAAGAATAAGCCCAAGAAAGACATTAATAATCAAAACCCGTAAAATTAAGGAAAAAGATAAGCAAGTGGCAACCTAAATAATCGCTTTTCAAGGATTCTTCCGCTCGTTCCTTTATCAACAAAGATCAAAGAATCGGATCTTGTCATAATATCCAATGTACAAGGTTCATGTGGATTAATACGTGTCGCAGGAGCTTCTAAGATTTTGTCATTTCGATGATAGCTTAGCTTGTCATCCACTATGTATTGAACTTGTGAAATTTAGGGATTCAATCAATAAATATTCTTGATCTTACATCTTTCAATGGTAGTATGGGACGCCACTTAGGATACCTGGTTGAGATATCGTTTGGCAAATGGCCAACTCGATATTCTCGGTAACGTTGTGAGCTCTTTTGGATCCCTTGGCAGGTGGTATGGGACGGTTGCTCAGAAGGTCTAAATTTGATGTTCACGACAACTTGAAGAAACCCGCGATTTCTGAGCATTTGGTATGAGACTTTTGCTTAGGAGTCCAAACCGAAGAGATTGTCCACAATATTTTTTGTTTTGAATTGCGAGGATGAAATTCTTTAAATGGGTGAATAATGTAACACCCATGGTTTTAGCATGGCGCATGCTAAAAGGTCATCATGGCTAGAGATGAAGCTTCATATCAAAGCTTCATTTGTGTTAAGAAAAATATTGGCCTAGAGCCAATGTTGAATCATCATGATGCATTAGGCCAGTTGGATAGATGGCCTTAGGCGTTGCAGCGTAATCATTGCGCATTAGGAAGGCTATTGGCCTAGAGCTAATATCACACAATCATTGTGCATCAGTCCAGAGAGGGCTGGCCAAGTGAATATTGCACAATCATTATGCAATAGTCAGAGTAAGTGTTGCGCAATCATCGTGCAACGGCCGGAACGAGTGTTGCACAATCATTATGCAACAGCCAAAATGAGTGATGCGCAATCATTGTGCATTAGGCCAGAGAGGGTTGGCCGAGTGAATATTGCACAATCATTGTGTAATACACCAGAACGAGTGTTGCGCAATCATTATGCAACAGATAGAACCAGTGTTGCACAATCATTATCCAGCTGATAGAACCAATAGTGCGCAATCATTGTGCACCAGCCAGAACGAGTGGTGCACAATCAATGTGCATTACAGAAATGGACTTGGTGAATATATATTCTCTCCCCTTTTCTAAGTTGTAGAAATTGCAAGTTAACATATATAGGGAGGGGTAGTTTGTTGAAGGTGCATATGCGGACCATGCACCAAGTAAGCTTCATAGCTTAGCCGGAAGAGTATAAATGATGTCTGAGTCTCATTTATAGCTCTGTTGCCTTGCTAATGGGGCATATGATGCGAAGGCATCATTATGCCACGCCGCGGACCCGATAATGCATAATCATTGTGCATTTTGACGAAACGGCCTATACGGACCAGGCCATTACCATCATTGCTAGGCCATGGCCTTGAAAACGAGTTTTGTTAAGCTTTTGTTCCTTCGTGGATGAACTACGGTCTGTGCTTGATCCCTTTAGAGTAGGGAAGGTTACGTAGGAAGCCGCAATGAGTTGCAGCATTGCCGGTCCAGCACTTTGTCGCTCATATCATCTATTTGGGAGATGATTGCGGCACATTGGCCTCTCATATCATCTGGCTCGGTAACTCGACACCGGAGATGATTGTGGCCAAATTTGATGAGACAAGTTGATGCAGATGAGCAAGTTATAACCTATCTGGAAGCTAAAAACTCGATTGTCGTAGTTTAGCTCAATATGGGTCTAAATTGATTGGAAATGGCCCAACGATCAAGACGTGCATCACGATCTTGGAATTTTAGCCAAATTCCATCGTTTAGGGGCCTCATAAGGCCGTTTTTGTCGTTTTAAGAAAGTTTTTATTTTTCTTAATAAACCCTTTGAGGAACAAGGGTAAGTTGGAGCGGTGTGGAAGCTAATTTAGCTGCATCATGCTCCACGAGCATGCTTCTAAGGGCAAATGAACGTGCATTTTCCTAGTTTTAAGGCCCGATAAGTAGCATCATCATGGCGCATTGGGGAAGTTATGGCCTGCGCGACCTGGTGCGCTAGGCGTAAATTGTCCGGTCCGTCACAATAATTCTTGATTTTTTATCAACTGTAACATGTTTAGTCTTTAATTCTCCATGATTGATACTGTTTGTTTATCATGTGTCGCTGTTAGCGCTGGAAGTTATGTCGAAGCATTGTAAGGATTGAAGATGAAAAATGCTCATGTATGCATATTTTCATTATTTTCATGACTAGATCGAAAGGACTTAAAATTCTACTCATGGAGGATTTAGATGTATCTTAGATTTCCTCACATTTCAGATGCGTTTGTGCTTCATGGTCTTTCTTAACTGATGTTCATGGAGGACAAAGGTTCAAATGTATCTTGGATTCCCTTATATTTCAGATGCAGCTACGCTTCTTGGTCTTTCATAACAGATGTTCATGGAGGAAAAAAAAGAGAGCTCAATTCGAGTTCTTAGGCTATATAAGCCGAAGAATAACTTCATGTGCAACCACTAACGCACCTTCATTGTATGGCTCCATAACAACATGTATTTTTCGTAGTTAATTTTGTTCCTTATAATTCCAAGTTGATGAAAACCTAACTGCCTCAGATTTTTTTCTCGAGTTAAACCCTTGTTCCCATTAAACTTCATTTGTGAATACTAGGTGGACGTATGAATGAAAACCCATATCATTCTTTTGATTTCGTCTTACGTTTCTATTTCATTTCTTCATCTCCTTGATTTCTTATAATTTATAACGACGGTGATGTTCAATTTAACAAATGTATTTTCCCAGGGGTGTTCCTTTTCATACCCCCACAAAATACTAATGGTACCCCTTTTAGTTAGTTAAGTTAGTTATAATTTGGTTTACATGCAATTCTAGAAATTGTTCGAAATTTTTGATAGCCATACCCCTCAAAAAAAAAAAAATATATTCCCTATACGAAACCCTAGAAAAAAACAAGAAAAAATAAATTAACAGAGATTTTCAGGCGAGAGATCCATGGAAGAAGATTAGAGTTTGGTTAGGATTGAAACTACTCGTAATCAAAGGAGT
Organism: Papaver armeniacum; assembly: GCA_023531295.1. NCBI lineage: Eukaryota > Viridiplantae > Streptophyta > Magnoliopsida > Ranunculales > Papaveraceae > Papaver > Papaver armeniacum. The sequence continues at coordinate 364,358 of JAJJWW010012132.1, forward strand.
CCCAAAGCTAAAATGTATTCCCATCTTCACCGATTCATCCACCATTTCACATCAAACAATTTTTCATCCTCAAAAATCCCAACCTTCTACCAAATTAACACTACAGACTACAGTAAATATAAAATCAAATCTAAACATAACAAACCCAAAGTTAGTAACATCAAGAGACCCACTAGTAATAGGTTAAGTAGTAATGTTAAATCATTTAATGTTCATGATTTTCTTCTTCAGCCTTGATTCGTCATATTCCATTAGATCCTGATCAAAGATTGCCATAGCGATTGTGTTTCTTCTTCTTTGATAGGTCAATTATTGTTTGATCTTAACCTTTAAGAATTAAATTGATCTGTTCCTCTTTAGCTCCCTTTTCTTTTTCTTTCTCCTATTTTACAAAACTTTATCTAATTTAATAGAAATATGATGTTGGGGATGACGAAAGAAATACATTGTCATCTTAAGATTTCAATTTTGATTTTTTGACGTTTTAGACTGATATTAATTTGACGTTTTAGGAGAAGATTTTGAATTTGTATTTCATTGATTAGTGCGATTAAAAATCAGTATTTCTGTCTTGCTGCTCGGGGAATAGGGGTATAAAAACTTAACATATATGATGGGGTAGGTAGATAATTGTTGGGGGTATATAGATAAAGGGGCATCGTTAGTATTTCTGAGGGTATATAGAAGAACACCCTTTCCCGGAAACCTGTAAGCCATTACTTCATTACCTTACCACTTTCTTTATCTGCTCTTACTGTCACCACTACTTGTTACTTCCTTATCATGGGGTGTTTCCACGCTGCATGTTGTTTTAAACCACCAGACCAATACCCATAAATAATTCCCCCACATAACATGTTTTTGATTTCTCGTAGGAATTAATAGAGTCATGGACTTTCTCTTGTTTTGACCAGGTTGTCGCGATGTATTTGACTGAGTAATAAGCCTAAGCTAGCCAGACCTTGTCGAAGTGACATAGATTGAAGAGGTAACTCAGATACATGGTTATGCGTGATTAACTAGAAGTTTTTCGTAAGATGGAATCATTTACAGGCTCATGACAATGTAGCATGGCCATAGCCTGGGAGGCACGGCCAAGTTAGCCACCTTGACTTTGGAAGTTGGACAAGGTGATTTGGGACATTGGCCAAGGTGACTTGGGAGGTTTGGTGGCGTGGGACGCCGTCCAATGTTGTCTTGGGACGTTTGGTGGAGCGGGACACCATCCAAGTTGGTAGCTAGTCGATATGGCGTAAAACGGCCAAGTTGATAACTAGGCAAGCCAAGGCGTGGGGCGGCCAAGTTGACAGCTAGCCAAGACATGGCGTGGGACGACCAAGTTGGTGGCATTGGGCATTTAGTGGCATGGGACACCATCCAAGTTGGAAGCTATCCAATGTGGCATGGGACGTCGGCCAAGTTGGCTTGGCCATGGGGCATTGTCCATGTTGGCCTGGCTATGGGACGTTGGCCATGTTGGCCTGGCTATGCGACGCGACCCATGTTGTCCCGGGATGTTGGCCATGTGGATTTGGCAACTTTTCTTGGCTATTTGGTATGGCAGCTGGGCCATGGACAAGCATAGTTGGCGTTGGCACTTTGTTTCTTACCATCAGTATACACTGATTAACACATGACAATTTGTATGGTCGTGCATAAAATAATGAGAGTTCGTCCGAGTGGAACTCTAAAATCTTGCAGGCATATTCAAGACCAATGTAGTCATTAGCTGGATACGCATTCTCTAATTTTCTCCCTTGTCAAAAATCCACCACCAACACCCGGGAATAGGGAGTTGTAAAAGCCATACTCAGAGAGAATAGAGACTTCAGTATTTTCCGGTGATAATTTTTTTTCGTTTCAAATAAAATTCCTACGATATTTATACATATTTTATTTCATGATTAAAAATGAAAATTTTTGACTGATCATGATTTCTAGCAACTGAATCACCTAAAAATCCCCATGACTTATCCCGCATAATCTCAAGAAATACCAGTTACAAACACAATCAATTCACTATATTATAATTTTCTCCTTGTCAAAATCCACCACCAACACCCATGTCGTTGGAATAGGAGTTGTAAAAGCCATACCAATATAATTTAGAGAGAATAGAGACTTGGGAACAATTTTCAATATTTGGAAAATCTACATGATAATTTTTTTTCGTTTCAAATAAAATTCCTACGATATTTCAATTAAACCAAACACAATGAGAAACCATTTTCCATGAGAAATTGTAAGTTGGTTACACTCATCAATGAAAGATGATTTCTCGTTCTTATGTTCACGTTGTTTTCCTGTCCCCTCAATTTCATTGTTAAAGTAGTTGTTCGAACAATTGGATCTAAACCAAATAGACACTAATGTGAATCATTATATGCGGGATATTTAATGCTCTGTTATAACCCTAGTTAACAAAATTAATGCAATGTTGGAAAGCGAAAAACCGAGATATGGGGCAGAAATCATGCTTTCTCCTTCCTTTCTAATTCTTTCTCCATAAACACTCCCATAGTTTTGTTTTTGCAGTATAATGGCAACCCAGTACTGTGTTGTTTGTCATGATATATTGCAGTTTTGAGAAACCATTTTCCAACAGAAATTGTAGCATAGTCGAAACTCTGGTATTCATTTCTCCCTTTCTCATCCAGTTTATCGAGTTGTAACTGATTACCACCAGTCGATAATCTATCTGTATGATTCATATTTTCAAGAACTCTGATTTGAGAAGGAACAAAGTTTGAAGATTAAAAATGAAAATTATAATACCAAATGTACTTAGAGAGAATGCAAAGCAGTGACTGATCATGATTTCTAGCAACTGAATCACCTAAAAATCCCCATGACTTATCCCGCATAATCTCAAGAAATACCAGTTACAAACACAATCAATTCACTACTACCATTTTTGTTTTATTCTTGTATGAATCTTCTTGTATTAAACATTCATGAACTTTCTGTTTTTTTATTATATAATATACAATCATCATCAAAAAGAAAAAAAAGAAAAAAGAAAGAAAAAGATAATATACATTCATCATCAATGAAAGATGATTTCTCGTTCTTATGTTCTACATGTCGTTGTTTTCCTGTCCCCTCAATTTCATTGTTCCGTAGTTGTTCGAACAATTCGGATCTAAAATTATCTTGCGTTAGTTTAATATAATGTAGAGGAGAGAAGTTGGGAACAATTTTCAATATCTATTTGGAAAATCGGGATGATAAATAATTAACCAATAAAAGGAGGAGGAATGCACCCCTAGTTAAGTAGGATCAGGAGTGCATCTATGTGAATTTATACATATTTTATTTCATGTTTCCATTAGAAGAAAAAAAAAAGAAGAGGAGATGCAATCGAGTTTTTTTTTTGGTATAATAGCAACTTGATCTTGTGTTGTTTGTCATGGAGTTTTGGCAATATTATAATTTTCTCCTTGTCAAAAATCCACCACCAACATGATTTCCTGAATCACCTAAAAATCCCCATGACTTAATAGGAGTTGTATTAAAAAGTGAACTTTACATTTTTTTATTATATAATATACAATACTCAGAAAAAGAGAATGAGTTCTTATGTTCTACACTCGATTTCATTGTTAGTAGTTGTTTTCTAAACTTTTGTTTGATCTAATGAAAAATTAGACCAATATAATTTGATAATCTTTTTTTTCGAACAATTTTCAAATAAAATAAACTAGAGTTACGCCATAACCTGCACCCTAGTTAAGTGGGGGTGATATTTCATCTATTAAACTTATTGGATGTGTTATAACCCTAAACAAAATTAACAATTAAGTTGGTTACACTGAGAAACCATTTTCCAAATAGACACTAATGTGAATCATTATATGCTATGATTCATATTTTCAAGGATGAGAAGGAACATATAATGTTTGTCAAAATTTTTTATCAAATGACTTTGTTACAGGATCCCAACCCTTTATGTTTTTCGGAGTAATTTGTATAGCATATAAGCAGGAAAACTCAACCTACATCGGATTTAAATGTCAAATAAACAAGATTGAGCACCTTAATTAGACTAAGCAAAGTCGAACGCTCTCTCTTTTTCTCATATTTTTGCAAGGTAAAATATTAAAATTCCTCTCTTTTACTTTTCTTTCTTAATAATCAAAGCAAGCAAGTGAGAAATCAAACAAACAAAAAAGATAAGATCATACTCCCTTTGTTCCTAAATAATAGGTTGGTTTCTATAAATAGATGTTTCAAAAAAATAAGCTAGTTTCCTAATTGGGAAAGTCAAATGTTACTTTAGTTTTCTGTGACCACTTTTCTCTTAACTTCTTTTGATGACAAGTTTCATGTGGACCATTTCACTTTACTTCTTTTGCTGACAAGTGTCATGGGGACCATTTCACTTCACTTCTTTTATTGACAAGTGTCATGAGGACCACTTTAAATGATTAGTTCTCTTAATTTCCTTAATTTTCTCTAAAAACAAAACCAGCCTATTAATTAGGAACGGAGGGAGTACAACATTACTGGGCTAACATTACCCACAAAACTCACTTTTTGTAGTTATTATATAGTATCAAAGTTTAAGGACTTTTTTGCCCTTGAAATCTCGTACATCTTCAGCAGTTGAATTTAGTAGTGGCTGTGCAAGTGATGATTTGGTTGGGTTTGCTGTGCTGTTGTCTCCATGCTCCCCATTTGTTGATGGGATGGAAGCCGTTTGTTTGATGAACTTCTGTTCTGCACTCTTTCCCCATAGAACTAAGTACAGTCCAGTTATGATCAATACTGCACCAATAATCCTGTACATCCAATTGCATTTGATTAGAATATATATTAAAATTTATTAAGTGGGTGGTTCATGATTTTGGGATCCGTTAGTGATGCAGGGCGGAAGCGCGAAACAGAATTAATACTAAAACTAATACATTTCTCGGATAACACTCAAGAAACTTAATATTTTTCATTCATCCAAAAACTTCTCCCCTAATATCAAAACATGGAGCTCTTTATATAGATTTTTTTGAAGTTGCTCTTTATATAGATAACTCCTTACCAAATTAATAAGCATATATTTTCTTTAATTATCAATAATACTTATTACCTTATCGAATAGGTATTTCCTAAACTAATAAATACTAAAATAAATACTATTAGATACTTCTAAAAATTACCTATATAATAAAAGCGAAAATATCTTAATTAATTAAATATTATTTGCTAAATAATAATAATAAATCCAAGAATAATAACAATAAACGTGTATATTCTCTTTCCTTAAATACTCCACCATTCACCCCTTCTCAAAAAATATTCATCCTCGAATTTTGCCAGTATGTGTTCTCGCATAAATAATTTTTCGATGAAAATCCTTATAGTCCTTCAACTTAAATAATCTTGGCATAATTACTATCGGCCCGAAAAATATTTGCGCATCGAAATAGTGAAGTTGATGTCGTTGATCCACCTGATTACATACTGCTTCAAGAGAATATGGACCAACATAACTAGAACATAACATGATCTCATCATCAGGGTAATCATCATAGACTGGTGGTGAATTCCAATCCACGATAACTTGATATTTTTTAGTTCCAGAAAAAGAAAAAATATCATCAAACCTTTGAATTTCAAGCTTTAACCCGGACTCCATCGAATCTCGCGGATTATGTGCAACTCCTTGAAATCCTTTCTCCTTGTCGCCAAGGAGGTTTTCTTGTTCATCACCAGTCACTTCCTCCACTCGCTGTAGGCTAGGACCATGATGGGGCTCTTGATGACGATGCATTTCAACCAATTGGAGGGTGAGCGCCTTAACCTTCCGTTCTAGACCATCTATTACCGCTTGCTCTTTCTCATCGTTGAGAGCGACTTTTCGAACAACACCATAATCTCTTCCTCGAAACATGATGCAGGAGCGTTGCCTGTCTCTGAACCAACTGATGCAGAGCGGAAGCGCGAAACAAAATTAATACTAAAACTAATACATTTCTGAGATAACACTCAAGAAACTTAATACTTTTCATTCATCCAAAAACTGTTTAATATTAGAACAAAGAGCTCTTTATATAGATAATTCTTACAAAATCATCAATTATTTTCTAATCAATTAAAATATATTTGTTTCCTTATATAATAGATATTTTCTAAGCTAATAAAATACTAAAATAAATAATATTAGATACTTCTAAAAATTACCTATATAAAAACAAAAATATCTTAATTAATTAAATATTATTTGCTAAATAATAATAATAAATCCAAGAATAATAACAATAAACGTGTATATTCTCTTTCCCTAAATACTCCACCAGTTAGTGACAAAAATCCGTACCCTCCTAAGTAAAACTGTTCACCCAGGGCGATGGAAGCCATAATAGCGACAACTAACGTTTGAACAGACTGATACACAACCACGAACACCGGGCCTCCCCTGTCTATGCACCATATCTAAACAGCGAATGCGATCCCGGATGCCACGAACCCCTGCGAATTCCATTCTCAATAATAATTGACCCTAAAAAGTCAAATACACTCTCTTGTCATTATCACTGCTACCAAACGAGCCCCATTCGCAAAAAGAAAGAAGAGTGGTGCTAGACCCACCGAAGGTCTACACCGAGAAAGCCACCGAAGACCAACCGTGTGGCAGTTCTTGAAAGGTTCGAGCATCGGGATAGGTGCGTGCATGGTGGGGCCAGGGGTTTTGTGTGTGTCGGTGCTCACTTCGGGAGATTTCCGAAGTGAGTCTAGAGTTATTGAAGAAAGAATGCTACATCTAGATTGTTTCTTCGCAATAATAATAGAGCATAATAAAAAATAATAATAATTGCTTCAAAAAATAAATAAATTTAATTAGAATATATGGTGATCGTCTCGTACCGAGTAAAATACACTGAATAATTCACCACTGGTATGGACAAGCCAAGCTTGAGCATTCCTCTCGAAAAATGCAGCGATGGCAAGAAATTGAAGAACACCGAAAAAACAAGTGTAGGAAGTAACGGATAGACGAGCGGGGTATTTCTTAGAGGATTGGAGATTGTAAAACTAACCAAGCAGACCAAGAAAGACAATGACCAATAAGGTAAATACATCCCAACGGCCATCTCCAAGTGTCAATAATACTGGTTAGGGGTGTGCAACGGACGGACGGATGCGGATTAGGGGTCACCCGCGTCCAATCTGTCAAAGTTGCGGATTTGAAGAATCTAACCGTGTCCGGCCCAATCACCCACGGATTTGACATCCGTGGATCAACGGGTGATACGAGCCGGATGCGGATTAACGGCGGATTTAGTCAAAATAAAAAAAAAATAAAAAAAAAAAGTAAACATACAAATATTATGTGGTGCAAACTACGGGAAGAGCTAGGAGAAGCAACTAAAACTATTAACTGAACCAGTTTTTCTACTCCGAGCACCATCTTCTTCCTTACCACTCAGGAGACTAGTTCGGGCAACTGAAATTAGGCTATCGCCATTGGCAGTTGATGGAGATTGTTGTGGTTTCGAAAGCAACAAGGAACTATCGATGGATATGCTGATGATGATCATAATGATGGCAGTGACGAGAATGATGCATAGGAGAAAGAAGTTGTGCTTCCATTTATTTGTCGGCGGTATCGTGGTAATGAAGTTGGAGGAGTTTGTGCTGGTGACCGGAGTTAGCCTGGGGATTTCAAAGTCCACAAGAATTTACTTTTTCAGGTAAATGGCTTTTATCATTTTTCACCCTGTAGGTGCAGAGCAAGTTACGGTTTATGATCACGTGAGTTTGTCTACATATAAGATTTTACCTCTCATTGTTTTGGCTGAGATTTTGCCATTGTCTTTTGTGCATCGACTTTGCTAGAAAGCATGCCAACTCCCGTTCTCTTTTGTATGGCACTACTCACAAACGTTCTTATCGTAGTACTGTAACTCCAACGATTTTATTGTTGAATATTTTCAATAACAAAGAAAATAAAACGGTTTTCGTTTTTGGTTTGCCGCTACGACGGGGAGCGTCCTATATCGAATAGACACAATGGATGTTAGTTGGAGATGAAGAGGCACATTCAAAGGGTGTGATGGTTCATAAAAGACACAACCATTCCCAATAGACACCTTATATGTCTCTTGGAAGTAAAGAGGCATCTCCAATAGGCATGAATATCCCTATAAGTAGCGAAGGTATTCTCTCATTCTTAATAATCAATTCAACCTGTTTTCTCTCCATCTAAAGCATCATCAGAAATCTCTCTCGTGTGTTCTTGATTGGGTCAAGGGGTGCAAACCTTGAATCCAATTTCTCTGTTGTAGGGCTCTCATTGTATCCTGAAGGCATTATTTCGCATACCTGTTGCAATCGCCAATTGATATTGGGAGGGTAGAAATAATTGTCTAAAAGAAATCTATTCGAGCCTTGTAAGTCACGAGTATAATAATTTCTTTGTGCTTATTTCATCCTCTATTTGAACCCAATTTCTAATAGTTTTAGACGATTATGTTCTCGACAATGGAGGTGAAACGTTTAACGGTGCTTCAATGGTTGTTTTTCCTGAAACAAAAAGACCTTCACGGGATGATGCGAATCGTTGAAGAAACGCTTGCTGGCAACAAAGATACACTTGAGTTGTTGTCGGACTCATGATATTGGGTTCATTACAGAGACACTGTGAATGGGGCTGTTTTTTCCGTTGATTTTAACAAGTGTAAATCGTTGAAATTATAGTTAATATTTCAAAATATTTGATGGTGATCCAAATATATGGTTGGACGCGTGCAGAGACGAGGATGTTTGGAGATTTTGGACACTTATCCTATTTCTTCATTAAACTCTCTTATCTTCCTTTTTTGAGTTATTAATATCAATATTATTAATTCATAAGAATTTTTGAATAATCAGTTTAATTTTGTTTTGTGACTAGAAAAACGAAGGGAAGAACAAAAGGGACGGATTACAGAAATGGTGGTTTTAAGCGTATCAGCCATGTCAACGCTATGTATCTGGAATAATTTGGATATCCCTGATCGATAATCAGGAGGATTAATGATGCTGTGATTCTGGCACGGTCTAGTCCTGTGGATAATTATCGTGATCTTAATGTCGATGATCAGAGAACGATATCAAATGGATATTGCTATGGAGCATCTCGGAATCAGAGAATCAAGAAGGAAAAGCCAATTTGGAAATATTTCATATCACTGCGCATCTCTCGCAATTATTGTGGAACTAACCATCAAATAAGTGATCTAATCTTGTTTTCTTTTTATAAAGAATTTTAAGATTGTATGCTAAATTAGGATTCTAGTGTGCGGATACATATTAGTATGATTACACTAGTATCCTTGAAAAGCCATAAATATGAAAAAGCATCTCTTGTGAATGTACATCTTCTTAATGGGACTGATCATTTCTGGAGATGTATGTATACATCAGATGGCTGGCACTAACTGCAATCAATGTTAGCAAAAGAGAGCCAAATCCAAGAAGATGGTATCCGTACCCGGTCACTGGATTTGAAGTGTTTCCTTTTGGGAAATAGGAGTATACATGTTTGGTAGAAACTAATACTAACATGAGTCCAGAAGCGTGTTTTTAGTGAGAGCCAAATCCAATAGCAAAATTGTAAGAGTTTTGTCTGTGATCTTGGATTTGAAGATTCCTATTTTGGAATTAGTTTGTGATGGACGAGTGGAGAAAATGACTTGAACGGTTCTAATATGAGATTAAGTCATTGGGATCAATTCATAGATCCATGGTCTCATTCGGTGCATTCACCAAGATGTCCAGATTGCTTTTTTGAGTGGGATGTCATTAATCCACACATTTTGGTAAGGCTCGTTTGTTCCTCATTTTAATGATAAGTCCTTTACTGTATAGAACACTGGAGATCATGTGAAGACTACTAGTCACATATGTATGCATGCACTAGAAAATTTATATATCTGTAGATTTTTTTTTTTTTTAAATCAGGAGACATAAGATATTCTCCCATTATTAGGACTTGTATGCCATTTAATGCGAAGGAAATGATGCATAAAAAAGTTTCTAAACGAAAGCGTGTTTCATGACATTTAGTTGCATTTATGCATTTGAAAATCATCATGAAACGGGGGAGAATTTTATGAGAATGTCATATAAATTTTTTCTAGTTGGTAGGTTATTTTATAACCAAAATCATCAATAATTGTTGAGATAACAAATTATATGATATGAGTATAATTCTTGCAAAAGAATTATAGGTTCCAAATATTGGAAAAGGGCATGTCTTAAATGACATCGAAAGGGGTGGAATACCGGCTAATATGTAACGTTTTGGAAGATTGGGCGCGCTACCAAATATCCAATGATTAGGTGTTACGATATTACCGATGCATAAATTATGAATATTTGCATTACATAATATAAAATGTTAAATAGACATTGTCTATGTAATTGGGTATACATTTGTAAAGGATTGGGCATGAGTAGAGGAGTTACTCATCGTGATAATGTGCTTGTTGAAATAGCAAGTAAGTTGCCTACAAATTTTCTATGCCTCTAGTGTATGCAAGTCTATAATGACTCCTTGTGAATTAACGGTAAATGTTAATTAGGATCACTAGAGAAGTTACAATTATTTTGTAAAATCAAATAAGAACAGTTTTAATAATGTTTTCAGAATTGATTGCATGAGTAGATGCAATTAATGAGGAGGAATGGCTTAGAACCTAACTTGTAGAGATCCCATTTTTGGAAGAAGCCATCTCAAGCGGTCTTGATTAATTGTGAATCAGGATATGATCTATAACATCTCTAATAAAGACTTATAATGAAAGGTCAAGACATACAAGTCTTGTACATTGAACGGTAAGTCAATTACTCAAGAAAGGAGTAATTGCAGTTAGCCATTGAAACGGAGAAAAACTTGGCAAACATATTTATGGAAAGTCTCCCAAAGGAAATGCTTTCAATGAAGTATAAAGAAATGGGACTAAGGTCTGTGAAGGAAGGTTGATCTCCCATAGCAGAAACCCAACCTATGTTTTGAAAAAGATAAACAAGGTTCAATGTGGTACCAATAAGTTATGGATAGAGATTATGGAGCACTAATATAAAACTTCCCATTTCTAATTAGTGTTGGTTTCTGCAAGAAAACAGGATGGATATAAATCCTTAATAAGTCTAACTTTTATCACAATGTGTCTGGCAGAAACACCTTCGAGACTTACTTATATGAGTATGGAAATCAGGCCGTTTCCTAAGATAAGAAAACCGTTCTCTAAAGAAGACTCATGAATCCAGGATATAAGCACATGGCCATTAACGTGCTGGCTATAGAACACACTATCTAAGAAATCAGTATGTTTGGAGATTCTGGTTTTATCATAAGGGGTACTTGGTTCAAGAACCTCGATAGGGCTTTGAATTTCTTATACTAGGTGAAGGTTCAAATCCAAAAGATACCTATCATTTATGTATTGATTTCAACGATGATGCTTAGTCTCAATTTAGCTTGAACTACGTTGGCTTGATCCCACTCGGGTACGTAGGCAGTCACTTGAGTGACGCAGCCACTCATGTTTTATAAGTTTTACTTTATTTTCATGTTTTTGGTTATTAAAAATAGGGGGGTATTGTTGGATATTTTCAATAACATAGAAAATAAAACGGTTTTCGTTTTTGGTTTGCCGCTACGACGGGGGAGCATCCTATGTCGAATAAACACAATGGATGTTAGTTGGAGATGAAGAGGCACATCCAAAGGGTGTGATGGTTCATAAAAGACACAACCATTCCCAATAGACACCTTATGTGTCTCTTGGAAGTGAAGAGGCATCTCCAATAGGCATGAATATCCCTATAAGTAGCGAAGGTATTCTCTCATTCTTAATAATCAATTCAACCTGTTTTCTCTCCATCTAAAGCATCATCAGAAATCTCTCTCGTGTGTTCTTGATTGGGTCAAGGGGTGCAAACCTTGAATCCAATTTCTCTGTTGTAGGGCTTTCATTGTATCCTGAAGGCATTATTTCGCATACCTGTTGCAATCACCAATTGATATTGGGAGGGTAGAAATAATCGTCTAAAAGAAATCTATTCGAGCCTTGTAAGTCACGAGTACAACAATTTCTCTGTGTTTATTTCATCCTCTATTTGAACCCAATTTCCAACATTTATTATAACAATATAAGGAGGATGTGATTCTTTTTTCCTTTTTCTAAAGTTGATTGGAGAATTAAAAATGATCAACTCAATACAATACCAACAATTGAAAAGAAAATATGAAACTGATGTTCTTTATCAGCTGCACGTTTCCAATGTTTAACTCGTTTGCGTTAATGAAATTTACAGTAAAACAAGAAGGGCAAAAGAAACAAAAGCTAGACGTTTCAAGGCAAACACTTTAAACTCCGGTAAGAAAGTGGTAACCACCAGTTTTCTTGTTTATATTTACACTTTAAATCCATGCTATTATAGAACCTTACTGCCCTACGGTACAGGTGAATCCGCGGATTTCAAAGTCCAACCGCAACCAAACCATTAAAAGTGCGGATTTGAGAATCCACCCGTGTTCGGCCCATATAACTTGCGGATTGGGTTTCACCCGTAATTTTACGGACGGATATGGGTGAAATCCGCGGTTCCGGACTTTTTGCTCACCCCTAGTACTGGTGTTTGTTGGTGTATTGGTGCTGGCCCAAAGATGGTTGGACCTTTGTATAAGGTTATGACCATGGGTCCGGCTACACAAGATACCATTCCTAACACTTTCGCGACACCGTCTTTACGGTTTAGCCGAACTTGTTCTATCCTGTTCAAATTATATGATAAATGAGTAACAGAAAAAGTTGCTAGAACCAAATGATGTGCATGCTTAATCGTCGGGGATTTTACCTGAGAACAACAGCCATGAGAAAGGTTAAGGCTGGTACAGATTTTTGTATAGCCGACGTAAATGTTGGTGATGTATGATCCCAACCTAACAAGTAGAATCCTTGGTTAGAAGTAATTCTGCATGGTTATGATAAACAGAATTAGTATATGTTCATCAATGAAAACTCGATCGAAGTCCCGGTTTGTTCTTTATTGGTTTTAAGATTATCTAACTCCTTTAAAATCCTAACTCATTGGAGCCCCCACGTTGAATGGTGAGCGTCACCGTTCAACGAGAGAATAGTTTACACATAAAAGAGTTTTCGTGAGGGCCACAATCGCTGAGAAAAGAGTTCTCACGTTAAACCTGGAGAGGACACTTGGCGATACTCTATTGGTCAAGGGGTTTTAACTTTCAAAACACCCTATTTCAAATCCCGTCAGATTTAACCTAAATCACATAACATCCTTGCAGAAATAACAATCATCCTTACAGAAATCTTACGATTCCGTGCTAAAAGGTTTGATATTACATAAGATCTTTCAATCGGTGAGGTAAAGATCATCCTTCCAGAAATCTTACATGACCCTGCAGAAAGGTTTGATTTACCTAAACCTTCTGTGCATGAAATCATGGATCTTCATCATCAAATACCAGGCTTAAGCAAAGATGTTAGCAGACTTGCTAGGAAGCTACGCCTTTCACTTTTGCTCCATAAGCCATTCTATGTGCAGTTGCGAGCTAAAAGACTACACCAAAGTATTCTTATACATGTGCCAGAACAAAGTAAAATTCAAGTGGAGATAAGCCAAGCCAAGATTAATGCTGCTATCGATAGAGCAAATGCTGCTCACCATTCTATGCAGAGTTGCGATCTGGCAGACTACAACAAAGTAATCTTGAACCAGTTGTGATCCAAGCCGAGAGAAGCCAAGAGGAAATTGATGATGCTATCGATATAGCAAATGCTACTGAACAAACCTAAGTTTTCCTCTCCGCAGCCTTCTTCCACTCCTCTCCCTGTTCTACTTCTCTTTGTTCATCGTGGTTTTTTTTTTTCTTTTATTGATTATCTACTGCTCGGGGATATGATGATTCTGAACCTTAATTTATTCATCGTGGTTTTTTTTTTTCTTTTATTGATTATCTACTTCTCGGGGATATGATGATTCTGAACCCTAATTTATTCATCGTGTTTTTTTTTTCTTTTATTGATTATCTACTGCTCGGGGATATGATGATTGTGAACCCTAATTTTTTGGGACAATAATTACGAAAAACCTAATATCGGTTCTACTTACAAGGTAGATTTATTTTGCTTAATTCTCTGTGGATGATTTTGTAATGAGAATAACATAAGGACTGCGATGCACAAGCATCTTAATAACTGGCAAGGTACCGCTGCTTTTCTTATTGTTGGCACTAAAACATCTTAACCAAAACTGATTTACTCCCTCATTGTAGAAACTGTATTTGTTAACTCTTGGTTTGAATTTTTTTCGCTAATTACATACGTAGGAAATACCATTAGGTCCTAGGAATAATATATTAGAGAGAGTCTAGTCCAATTGACCTAGTCAATTGTCTGTTTGGTCCTATTTAGTAATATAAATTATAGTTTGGTCCTAAAAATTATAGTTTGGTCCAAGGGTGATGTCATGGATGATGTAAATGTCATATTGTAGTGACAGAAATACCCTTATATTATTATTTGGTCCTAGAAAATAATAGTTTGGTCCTAAGGTGACCATATATATACAAAAATTTAATAGAAAAAAATTTAATGCTTCAAAAAAAAAAAATTAATAGAAAATATCTTATTTTCAGATTCACATTCTCTCTCCTCTAAATTTCAGATCTAGTTTTCTTTCTCTCTCCATTTGTTTTCTTTTTTTCTTTCTGCTGCTATTTATGTTTGCAGACGATGAATCTTGATGTGAAGATTTGATCGGTTACTGTTTGAAGACGACAAAGATGATAAAAACTTCTCGAGATCTGCTGCTGTTGAAGATGGTGATTATTGTTGTTGAACAAGAAGATTGAAAAACGATGAATATGATAAAGACGACGAAGAAGATGAGTATTAGGTTTTTTTTTTCTTCTCTACTGGTGTTGATGTTGCTGTTGATGATGTTGAAGTCTATGAAGATGATGAAGACGATGAAGTTTTTGCGTTTCTTTTTGCGCATATGTTGTTTCTTCTTTCTTTGTTATAAATATGATGAAGACGATGTCGATCTTTGCTTGTTGAAGACGATGATGTTTTGCTGATGTTGTTGAAGAAGACGAAGATGATGATGAAGATGAAGTTCATTCCTAGAATGAAGTCTGTTTTTTTTTAGGTTTTTATATGGACTTCATTTTCTGGAATGAAGTTTGTTTTTTTAGGTTTTTATATGGACTTCATTTCTGGAATGAAGTCTGTTTTTTTAGGTTTTTATATGGACTTCATTTTATGGAATGAAGTCTGTTTTTTAGGTTTTTATATGGACTTCATTTCGGAATGAAGTACGTTTTTTTAGGTTTTTATATGGACTTAATTTACGGAATGAAGTCTGCTTTTTTAGGTTTTTATATGGACTTAATTTCTGGAATGAAGTCTGTTTTTTTAGGTTTTTATATGGACTTCATTTTCTGGAATGAAGTCTGTTTTTTTAGGTTTTTATATGGACTTCATTTTCTGGAATGAAGTCTGTTTTTTTAGGTTTTTATATGGACTTCATTTCTGCAATGAAGTTTGTTTTTTAAGGTTTTTATATGGACTTCATTTCTGGAATGAAGTGCTACAAGAAAATAAGTAAAAATTAACACGGAAGGGTATTTTTGTCAGTTTAATATTTTTAAATAATTATGGACCAAACAGTATAGGGTTTGACCAAAGGACCAAACAGACATGGGCCCACCTAAAAAAGGACCAAACGATATTTTTCCCATTACATATCTGACCGGAATCTCTTACTAATTTTTACAGTAGCAATATTAAGAGAAAGCAATTTTTGTTCACTAGAATATGTGATTTTGTGCAAATAATATTTTTTTTTTTTGCTAATGTTGTTTTGCTAATAATTTCTGTAGCATCCTTTTTGTGCAGACTGCAGGTTAGCAAGTGGAATTGGTCCGTTGCTTTTTCTTCAATTCATTCTCTTTTCTTTTTAGTTTGATTGCTTACTTAATTTGCTAATGTTGTTGTGGTTGAAGAGTGTGTTCGACGGTAAGTTAAACGAAAGTGTGTTTGAAAGATTGCTTGAATCCTATTGGTGCAGCGACTAATAACTTTTTTTGGTTCTACAGTGATTAATAGCTTCTTTTGATTAGATTCATTGTAAACCGTCAAAGAAAATTCGAGGGAGGAACGATCGAATTTCGGAGTTAGACTGACACACTTGGCAAGAGATTATTCATATATTTTGCTCGGTGGATACTATTTATTATTGGGTTAGTCTTTGTTTCTTTGTAATATGAATTCGGTATACAGTAATGACTAATTTAGGGTTCAGTATCACCACAAAGATCTATTGATCTTTCTCTTTTTTGAGTTTTCATTATCAAAATAATTACTTGCATTTCTCTTATTCACTGATCATCCTCTTTCTCATATGTAGACGTTGTAAAATACGTTGCTTCATATGGCAGAAGTTTTTTTTTTAAAGGTATTCACCAGCAGCTGAGTGTGATTTGATGTACATCGTTTAATTTGTTAATTGACCCATCTTTCCGTTTGTGTTGTTGCAAACGATTTGCATATCAATAGCAGTTATGGTCAGATATATTTGAATAAACCTATGAAAATCACATGGATTCTACACTCTTCGTTTCCTGTAACAACTTTGGCAATGGATGCTAAAGGCTGGGTTGTTCGTATTAGCATGAGAGTGAGTGTGTTGTGCACACGTGTGAGCTGAGAGTTGTGAGTGTGTGCAACACACGAGAGTTATGGGAGTCGAGAGGTATAAAACACAATCTGTCCTGTATACACAATATAATCTTTTCTTAATCAAATATTGATTCAAACCGTCTCAGTAATCATGTAGACATTCGATTTATCGAATGCTATCATGGTATCAGTCCTGAGAAATCAATTTCTCAGGGGTATCGATCCTATCTTCCGCTGATTAAGTCTTAAATGCTTTACCAATTTCTTCTGCTACTGATGTTCTTCATCATCTTCAGTTAGGGTTTATGAAAGATTGATTTCAAGATTCAAGGAGTTTTTAAGAAGAGTTGCCACTGGTGATTTCTTAGTGCGAATTAGGGTTTGATCCTGATGCTTTACTGCAACGTCGTCAAATTGGATTAAGCGTGTATATTGGATCTAAAATTTGTTTTTAGAACTTGAGCTCTTGGTGATTTTGGATTTCCAGTTGGTTGTTTGGATCTGAAATTTCTCTACCTCAACAGCTAAAACTCGAATCTCTGCTGGTAATCTCCATCTTTATCTTTAGAATACTTTAGATTTGATCTCATGTGTTCAATTTCTACATCACTATCTCAACAATGTTCGGTTTCATCTTCATCAACTGTTCTTTCATCATAATTAGATGATTTTTCTCTAATTTTTTCATCAAGATCTACTAATACTGATTCCGAATCTAGTCGGTCCGAGCATGCCTATTTCTGCTACTGTTGTTAGTTAGGAAGAAGCTTAATTTTGTTCCACCGGGTAGTGGAGAGAATTTCTCCTCAAATTCAGTAGGATATTGAGTTTGGCAACCTCAATATTGCTTGGTATGGTCCTCACTGCGGTGTTGCGTATCTTGTGTGTGTTAATGATGAAGCTGAGGATGCTGTTTCGGAGTCGGAATTGGTGATGGTACTGATTTACAAATTGGAGTTCTCTTTGATGCTATATTCAATTCTGAATGTAGCCTGGTTTAGTTATCTTTTCTATTGTTTTTCATGTTGTTGAATAATTCCAAACTCCATCTTTGTTTGCTGGTTTCAATATTTCTTCGATTGCGAATAATATGGGTACTTTAATAAGTGCTTTCATAAGTTGCTTCAGCTCTTGATTGTTGAAGTTCTCGAATAATACCACACTTGTTGCTGCCAAATGTCTTTTTTATGTGTTGATGAATGGAGCCGCAGTGCTTGAATTTTACATTTCTGCTGCAATTTTCTGTTTGCAAGGGTTAACTGTGCTACAAGTGATAGTTTGTGCAGCTGGTACATAATTCTTATTTGTATTTCGTCGTTATAACATCAGCTCCTGGTAATGACTTAGCACATTTTACAGTTGATAAATTGTTCTGTGTAAAGATTGTATGGTCTGAATGTGTGTGAGTTTGCAAGTTACAGTGATTAGTGGATGACAAACCTTGTACTGTGTTACTTCTTCGATTTTGGTCTGTCATTATGGTGCTTGGTGAGTCTTCCCTGCAGTAAATAACTACTTATCTACCATGATCAGTGAGAGTGTGTTGTGAGGTGAAGATAATATTGGTTCAGTTAGTTGGAGATTCTAGAGTATTTACTGGCAGATTTTTTTTTTGGGTTGAATCTCCTGCGCTTCATATCTGTTGGTTTTAACTAACAAGGTTACAAGGATCTTTATCCTTTATTGTGAACTTAATAAAGCTTATTTCTGCATTTGGTTGGGCCATGGTGCTAGGATTGGTAATATTGGTGCTGGTAAGTGCTGACAGCTTGTAACTAGCTGCAAACACTTAAATTTCCATCTCTTTTCAATCTCTGCATAATATCAAATGGATATTCTCGGGTACCGGCTAGTGCTACTATACAGATTTCTTCCTTGTTTATTTTCGAGTTGCTGCTGCACCATCAATTTTTATGTCTAGCCTACTACTCATCATCTCCTCATACATCCTCCTCTGCATCAACAACAATCAGTCTACCACTATGATCTGAAATACCAGACTGTCGTACCGGCTTGTAAAAGTATTTGCTGATGCGACAATTTACATTTCAGAAAACTAAGCCACTACCTTTTGCTTATGCTCTGCCACTGTTCCTGCATCAACAATTATCTACAACAACTACTTCTGCAACATCTAATTGTAACCTATTGTGACCAGTGCATCTCTTGTTTTCGCCTCCTACACCTACTGCTTTTTGCTGCTACTCTCTTGTTGGTCTGCGCCATGTAGTCATCTTAATTATGTCTACTTCTGTTGTTCTATGCTTGTTTGTAATGAGAGTGTGAGCTGAGAGTTTGCAATCTCAAGTCTTCTGTTTTACAGCCCACTTGAGATTGAGGGAGGGTATTAGCATGAGAGTGAGTGTGTTGTGCACACGTGTGAGCTGAGAGTTGTGAGTGTGTGCAACACACGAGAGTTATGGGAGTCGAGAGGTATAAAACACAGTCTGTCATGTACACACAATATAATCTTTTCTTAATCAAATATTGATTCAAACCGTCTCAGTAATCATGTAGACATTCGATTTATCGAATGCTATCAGTTCGTAACTCTAAGAATGGTAATTTGCATCTTGGGTTCGATCTCTTGGTTTTTCTTAAGTAAGTTCTATGTTCATTGATTTTTCTTAAGTCAATTTTATGTTCTCTAACTACGTTTTTTTTCTTCTTCTACGATCGCACAGAAAGTGTGTCCGACAACTCCAGCGATCAATCCCAATGAGGGCTATTTTTTTAATCGCTCTTCAACATCTTCGCTGAGCATGCATTTGTAACTCAATGGCAGACATATCATCATAACTATAGGCAAATATGTGTACTGTCATTTTTTTTTTTCATTTTGACTTTGCCTTTTTCGTTTTTATAGTTTGTTTGATGCTTCTAGATTATGCTTTACCAAGGATATACTAAAAAGAACACCGTCACAAAAACAAGTAGCAATTCAGTGTGAGTCTAAAGTACGCATATGGATTTACAATTTTTTTTATTATCATTTAGTAAGGCAACACTAATATCGTTTCTTTTTTTACTCGGTAAATAGAATTACATTAAGGAACACTAATATCGTCGTCATCAGTCTTCTATGAAATGCATCAGTTTGCAAGGACGCATTTGGTTAATTATCCTTCTTTAACTTTCCACTTGGTAATTTTATGTCTCTCATTATTTTCTTCATGCACTTTTTTCTTTCTATTCAATTTTACGAGGACTGTTTTCATAGTCTTTTTTTCTTCTATCTGTTTACGTTGCTTCTAGCATCTTTGACGCTTGACATGGCAGAAAGTTTGATCCGTGATATTAAATGTAATTATTATGAGAAGTTCCACGACTTGGTTCGTAATGCTACCTTGGGCAGTATATGGGGTAGAAGCATGGTTTCATCGGGGATAGGCTAGATTTGAAAAATAACGCCTCCAGAAAGTAACAATTTGGTAAGAGTAAAAAATTGACATGGTTCAGCAATTTTGCTTATTATAGATTAATTCTCTCTTTTGTTGGTATTCTACTACACTTTTTTACCTTTTTTTTGGGGGGCTTGGTTTGTTTCGCATTTCAACCTTAGTTTTGTACTCTGTAAGTGCGCTAATTGGATCCTATCTCTGCCACTACAACACACAGGTTGGCCGCAACTATGTACTCATTGGATCCCAACTCATTAGAGCCCCCACGTTGAATGGTGAGCGTCACCGTTCAACGAGAGAATAGTTTACACATAAAAGAGTTTTCGTGAGGGCCACAATCGCTGAGAAAAGAGTTCTCACGTTAAACCTGGAGAGGACACTTGGCGATACTCTATTGGTCAAGGGGTTTTAACTTGCAAAACACCCTATTTCAAATCCCGTCAGATTTAACCTAAATCACATAACATCCTGGCAGAAATAACAATCATCCTTACAGAAATCTTACGATTCCGTGCTAAAAGGTTTGATATTACATAAGATCTTTCAATCGGTGAGGTAAAGATCATCCTTCCAGAAATCTTACATGACCCTGCAGAAAGGTTTGATTTACCTAAACCTTCTGTGCATGAAATCATGGATCTTCATCATCAAATACCAGGCTTAAGCAAAGATGTTAGCAGACTTGCTAGGAAGCTACGCCTTTCACTTTTGCTCCATAAGCCATTCTATGTGCAGTTGCGAGCTAAAAGACTACACCAAAGTATTCTTATACCTGTGCCAGAACAAAGTAAAAGTCAAGTGGAGATAAGCCAAGCCAAGATTAATGTTGTTATCGATAGAGCAAATGCTGCTCATCATTCTATGCAGAGTTGCGATCTGGCAGACTACAACAAAATAATATTGAACCAGTTGCGATCCAAGCTGTGAGAATCCAAGCGGAAATTGATGATGCTATCGATATAGCAAATATTACTGAACAAACCTAAGTTTTCCTCTCCGCAGCCTTCTTCCACTCCTCTCCCTGTTCTACTTCTCTTTGTTCATCGTGGTTTTTTTTTTCTTTTATTGATTATCTACTGCTCGGGGATATGATGATTCTGAACCCTAATTTATTCATCGTGTTTTTTTTTTTCTTTTATTGATTATCTACTGCTCGGGGATATGATGATTCTGAACCCTAATATTTTAGGACAATAATTACGAAAACCCTAATATCGGTTCTACTTACAAGGTAGATTTATTTTTCTTAATTCTCTGTGGATGATTTTGTAATGAGAATAACATAAGGACTGATATGCACAAGCATCTTAAGACGAATAAACTCAAAAATCTTATCTACTTACCGATGTCAATGCAATTGAATTCTTTAATTGTCTGTCCATGATTTTTAGTATAATTAGGTTTTTGTTTCAATGATTCTAATATGCAGTTATGGGTTCTCTTAATTTAATTAGATAAGCTAACAAAAAATCAAATATGACAGGATGCAAACTCAAGATCACCATTTTGGGAGATTATATCGATTCTAATCAGTTTGGGAGTGATTAATCACCAAGACACCAATGGTCATCCACCTTTTTGGACAAATGCTAAGGTATTTGGAGAATTACAAAATGTGCTCTGCAAAACAGGCATTTCTACGGACTACCATATGACTACACTAAATATAGGATATTGACAAAATGTATTAGCTAACTATCTTGGACTACATACGAATTTGGTTTATGTCATTCGCAGGTGACCCTCATCATAGTACACTCAGTAGGTTGTTTCCAATACTGGATGGCTACCATTACTTCGATAATGAGAAAACATGGCTTGGTGCTCAATTAGGAAACTTTGAAGACAGAAGTATTTGGATAGGTATATTCTTTGTATTTCCCTCACTACATTTTTTTAATTGGTGTTTATTGATAGTTGCAGATGGGTATGAAATACGGGTGTCCATTAGAAGATGCGATGATCAGATTAGTAAATACGATGCAGGTATGAACTCGATTCATGGTCAATTGCATTTCCATATGCTATAAAGAGCTTGCGACAGGGTACTGTCCTTGAACATAAGAGATGGTCTGAAGGTTTAATTCAAATTTTTCTCTCAAAGTACTCTTCACATATAGGCTATGAAAGCTTGCGAAAAGTTACCACCACAACCTAGATTTGTCTAATTATGTTAGATTGTGGTCTTGCTAATGTTTATGCACTATCTGTTGGATGAATTACATAACATATATTTATTTTTATTACAGATGGGAGTTTCGTTTATTACTATAATATCCGTGTGAATTGCCACTATTATGTGAATTATCATTGTTGTGTTTCCTAATGATTGGTGTGAATGACTCTCTATTGTCGTGCATGTATTATGTATCAGGTCTGTTTATATAATAAACACTTAAGAAAAAGCCATTTAACTAAGTCCTTTTTTCAATTCTACACGAAATCGTGGGTATCAAAGTGCCGAATACCGTAGAATTTTCTAGAAGTATCTGTTGTTTTGGTGGAATAGAATCTAGAATCCACTATTGGTGAAATCATTGTTTTTGAGTTTAATGAGGATGTGAACAGTAGTTGTGTTTAGTTAGTATTAATATATATTTAGTCTTTGATGCATTTATTTGTCCGTTGCCACAAATTATGCACGCAGATTTCTTTTTTTTTTTTTTGATCGGTCAATAGGAAATAGATTAAAGAGCACACAAGCCGTGTGCAGGCAAAAACAACTAAAAAAGAGCGACAAGGCCCTGAAAAAACAAGAGCTCAAAGAAAAAACTAAAGCATCAAAGCCCCGAAAAAACAAGAGCACAAAGGAAAACTAAAGCACTAAAGAAAAAGAAATTCAAGTACATAAGAAGTTTAATCCTCTTAGATACCACCAAGTAATAACTCAAACTTGAGAACCATGAAAGATACATTCAAGTAATATACTCTCATCAACCTCCTCTATTGTTAGATCCTTATGATTTTTTCTAAGGTCACTCAACATATCTTTTTGACCTTTCTTTGAAGAAGGAAAACTTAATCCCCAACCAGAACCTGCATCCATTAACTTAATGGCTGATATATTATTTGAATTGTCGAGAGATTTGGGGGTACCTTTCTTTTTTGAACTTAACGAGCCGGTTGGAAAAAATCCCGTTGCTTTAGACTTTAGGCTCGACATTTTGTTGCATCCTAAGCTTGGCTCAGAATGAGCCTGATTTGAGATGCTGATTTGAGTACTTAAACTTTCTATTTTGCTCGAAATCAAAATTGGTTCGGAGGAGGATGGTTTCTTGATGGCAAATTCCAAGTCTTCCATAACTAATTCCGAAGTAGCATCCTCCTCTGCCTCCTGATGAAATCCATGGAATCTATTACAAGTTTCGAAACCAGGTGGAATGGAAGGATCAGAGGAAGTGGAACTTGCTCCTCTTGAATGCTCAACATTCTCAACCACGGGAGTTTCTTCTATTCTCTTCGAATGCTTCTTTTTTCTAGAATAAGATACCCAATCCTCTTCAGCTGGTTGAGTGACCCCTTCAAGAACTTCAACTTCTTCTCTCACAATATTATCTGAAGCGCTGTCTTTTGAATCTTGGTTCTTCACCTGCACATATTCTTTAGAAATATCCATACCAATTGAGTTTAAAAGGATACCTTTTCGATTGTTGTTGTCAATAACTCCATCGAGTGGAACGCAAACATTGGGCACCCACTTAGTCTTAACTTTTGGTACAGGGTTGAAGTTGCATTTAGCTGATGAATGACCAAAACTATTACAATGAGAGCAATAGATAGGCTTCCATGGATATTCAGCCCTTACCTTATATTTCTCATTTTCAATCTGGAAAGGAATCTCTTCCGGAAATGAACACTCTGCATCAATTTCTACACAGATTCTGGCATAAGCCATTCTAGTCTTCATTGCAGTAGGAGAATCTGTCATTATTGGTATCCCCACATAACTTGCAATCTTAGAGAACCCAAAGTAGCATTCCAAAGGTGTAGAGGAACATCTCTAAGTATCATCCAAATTGGAACAGAGACTTGATGCGACTATTTGTTGCTCAATGAATGGGGTCCATGGACGAAAATTTAAATTAGAAAAGTTTGCTTCCAATGTTGGCTTCTTACCAACAAAATACCCAACAACATAATTTTGACCCTAGCTCAAGGACCATCTTTCTATCATCTTCATGGGAAAATTTAAATAAGAAAGCTTGTTCTCCATGGATAGTCATGGAGACTTCTCCCTTTGTATTCCACTGATTTTTAAGATTTTCTTTCACAACTAGGAAAGGAAGCTTCTTACCAACAAAATACCCAACAACATAATTTTCACAAGATTCAATATGGGGTATAACCAAGCTGGTGAAACGGATGAGATGATGTTTGAGACAAATAATTTCTCCATACATCGTGTTGATTCATGATGGTTTGCGTCCATGTTCCTCAAAAGCAAGTTTCGTTGATGGAGATGCATTCACGCGGAGCCGATTGAGGATGTATCCCATGAAGACGTGATCAATTGATTTGAATGAAGGTTTGGCGTTTTAAAGGTTAATCCAATCTTGTGTTTGACTTGAAACCCTAATTTTGGCTTTGCACGACCATGCTCTTTTCAAAATGAAAATTTTCAACGGGGAGATGAGTTGGCTCCAAACTGGAGGAATTTCATGTATTCACAGAATGGGATTGTTGCTACAACGGCTTTATCTTTTCGCGTGATTTTTGGAAAATTCATACCACGTTCCTATTTCCTTCTTCCCGATGAAATATTCGCTTAGGGTTTCCCCTTTAGTTGATTTTCGACTCGAGGGACTTTGTGTCTTTAGGAGTAAGAGATTCTCGGATGGAAATAATACTTCAATTGAATTGAGAATGAAAATTGAAACCTAACTATGAATGCAAGTATTGCAATCATTTTGGGAGGGTCGGCGTTGATGAGCTTGCGGTATTTAGGATTGCTCAATCTTCTCTTTTTGAGCGGGGTGGGAGTGGTCCAACATTGAACGTAGTCATCTTAGAGTCTTCAGATGGGTTTGAAACTTGACCGATTGCCTCCCATTCACATCTCTCCTAGCCGGGGTTGGTTTGTCGGTTGGAGCCAGTCCGTGGATTTGCCTTCGGAGAATGAGGGCGAGTTTGCAAGGAGGGTTGCGTGATGAGACTTACTTGAGGAACCATCTTTCTCCCCGAAGTTCATTTCATGGGTAAAATTCTTCAGTAAATGAGGAAGAAGTGGCTTGTGTCATCAGTGAGCTTCCCTAGGATCATGTCAGTTGGGATGTTCTTTGACTATGTAGAACTTTCTTTGCGTCGAGGCATTACCCAATTTGACTTCAAGATGATTCCATATTCCTAAGTTCTCTCTTTGAATCCCCGACCACAGGTTTAGTAGCTTTGAGATCTTTCTTTTGCTCTCTTTCATGTTGTTAAACTAGTATATCGAAAGAATCAAACTCAACGTTTCTCAAACAGCGATGGTTAAGTCCCAGTTTTAGTTGCCTGGGTGTCTTTACCCACTGGATGCAACGCCTCCGACACAACAATTTTTTGTCCTTTGAGAAATATAAGATTTCACACATGCGCTCATAATAGATTGCACGGTCTTGCGAATAGTGAAATCATGCGGTTCCCGATAGGTAGAGGAGAACACCTTCATTTCGGAGATCGAATATTTGAAAATCTTTGGTTGGTCCTGATAGGGGACTTCATGAGCGTCGTCTTGGATCCACGCCCAAGAGCTCTATCACTTCATTCATGGGAAAAAGGGAAAACTCGTGGTCCTTGGCGTTTTGCAAGTCTTGTTCTGTTCCTTTCAAGATGGAGATGCTTGAGGATGTTCGCTTGGTTTGTTGTTCCGTCATCGAAGCTTTCCTCTTTTCTCCTCCGCCGCTACCACAGCTGAAGGGCCTTGACGCCCTTCCTCGACTTTGTTCGGTTCTTTCTAGTAGTGCGTGCAATGACGCTTTGCGCCTTCGTGGATGAATGTTTGGTCCGGTATATGGTATCATCCCATTGATGCATGATTCCACCAAAAAAGACCAATTGACCATCTCTTTGGATATAGGCGCAATTTGAGGTGATTTGTTGCTCAATGAATGGGGTCCATGGACGAATTAGAAAAAGTTTGCTTCCAATGTTGGTGACCTAGCTCAAGGACCATCTTTCTATCATCTTCATGGGAAAATTTAAATAAGAAAGCTTGTTCTCCATGGATAGTCATGGAGACTTCTCCCTTTGTATTCCAGCGGCTAGAGATCGATTTAGGATTTTAAGATTTTCTTTCACAACTGGGGTTGTAGCTCACATAATGCGATGAGAAAAATGGAATAATTTCTCCATCTGGATTCTTTGGTTCCTCAAAAGCAAGTTTCGTTGATGGAGATGCATTCACCGGAGCCTTGAGGACAGAAGACCAATTGATTTCAGATCTAAAGGTTTCAGAAATTGAAAACCCACCATTTTCAATCGGGAGAGATGAGGTTGGCAATCTTGGAAAATCTTCCGACCCAAGAGTAAAATCGGTAGCAGGAGGTGATTTAGAAGAGGTAGTAGTGATTACAGAAGGGATTGAAGGAGATTTTCCGCCTCCAATCATGGTGAAAGACGAAGAAATTTTGCCCTAAAAAATCTCCCTAAAATCTCCTTGCCACGTCATTTCCTCTCTCTTTCATTAATGTGTGCTGCGCATGCAGATTTCGAGTTAATGAAATCAACGGACTACTCATTTGGGCAAAATACATAGCTACGCTGGAACCGACATTCTTAAATTGCGAGGAAACGTTACTATGGTTGTCGATCACATGAAATCACCTTCCTCACTGTTAGTTGTACAGAATAATCGACTCACACTCAGCCAACTCATGGGTGCAAAATGGGATCCTTTAAACTTAGTAACATTAAAATACACCTATCGAAATATATAGTCGGTTTAATTAGTAATCATACACATTATCAGCAAGCTAACGTCATCATGTGCAGGATAAAAATCATACATTCGTTGGAGTCTCCTTTCTATAGGGAAAGATTGTTACAAGGCAGAAGCTCAAGTATCTTGCAATAAGTCCAAGTGTCATTGTAGGGGTTGCTGCCATCAGGGAAGTTGGAGCTGGTGCGATTCGTGGCGTTGGATTATATTTTTTGGTGGTGGTGGCTGCTTAAAGTGGTTGCATAAGAATTTCATTTTTTATTTTCTACAATTTTATGTTTAGAATTAGCAAAAGCTGCGTAAACATAGATTATATTCCTCCGTGTGAGTTACCCTTTTGGTCTTTTGAACGCTGATGTTGATCACTAATTCTTTTATTTTATGAACTAGGTTTTGTATGCTTTCTTCCTTTTCGGTTGCACGATTTGGCAAAGATTTTTATTTTGATAACCGGTTAACTAAAAATATATATACGGGTTCGCCTGTTGCGCCAAGCAAAAAATCCTAAGCAACGGGGCGGGGCGACGAGCCACACCAAATAAGAAATCCTAAGTATGTATCGGGACGGGGCGAGGTAAAACCGAGCTACACCAAATCATAAGCACGTATCGGGACGGGGCAAGGCAAAGCCGAGTCACACCAAATCAAAAATCCCAAGCAACGGGGGGAAGCGAAGCCGTGCCATACCAAATCAAAAATGTATCACGACAAGACAGGGCAAAGCCCCGCTACACCAAATCAAAAATGCATGATGGGGGAGGCGAAGCGAAGCAACATCATACCAAATCAAAAATATGGTTAAAGGAAATCTTAAACATGTATCGGGACGGGGCGATGCGAATATTAAAAAATCCTAAACATGCATCGGTTTTCGGGTCCGCCCGGTGCCTAGCACGGGCACAAAATCTAGTAATCGTTAATTATTAGTCATCAATATAGAAAAATCCATCCAAAGAAAAGAAAGAAAAACAAGAGACCTAAGATATATTTGAAGTTGTGCTTACTTTTCGAGGAAATAGGCAAAGGGTACAAGTAGAATCAAAGCAATAATGTTCCTATAAACAGGGAACACAATTTTACTTATGCCCATATTGAGGGCAAACCTAGAAACTACGTGAAACCCAGCATAACCAAATTACAAGGCCAACATGGCCGTATGCAATTTGGTTTTCTCGGATCCATTACATGATCTCTTTGTTCCGGATCCAATTGTATCATCAGCCATTTTAGACTGAAAATGAGGGGGAAAAAAGAGAAAGAAAAGAGAAAGAAAGAGCTATATGGCTAGCTAGAGAGAGAATAAGAGGAGTTTGATGAAATTATGAATAGAGTTTAGGTGTACATATAGTTTGTAGAGAGAGAGAGACAGACAGAGGGGTCTTGAATATTTTGATCAATCAATTTTCTTTAGAGGTTTGTCTCCCACATTCTCCTTATTGATCAAGAGTACAAGACAGCTTCAAGAAGCACTATGTACATGTCTATCTAGAAATATAATTTGAGGTATTTTACTGTATTATAATGTTAATGTCCTATGTAAATTGTATTTTTTTTTTTTTTTTTGTAAAACAGAGAATTCATTCAAAGACTAACCCAAAGAGTTAACATTACAAGAGTTTTCAGCTGAATAAACCAGAGATTCAGGAACATAAACACATGAAATTACATTGGCTTGTTCTTCTAAAAGAGATTGTTTAATCACTTGTGGTACATGAACCCATGTCTGTTGAGAAAAACTAGAAGATCTAGCCTCCTTTGCGAGCAAATCCGCAGAAGTGTTGCTTGTTCTATAAATGAACGTATATCCTTGAAAATTTGTTACTTCAGCCACCATCCTTTTTACTTCATCAAGTAATCTTTGAACTTGCCAAGAAATAGAAGAACTCATCCATTCAAATAGTCCATTACAATTTTGCAGTCCCCTTCCAAAGAGAAGTTTGTTAAGGCCTTCTCCCTCGCCCATTTTGCGGCTTCCAAAACTGCTAGTGCTTCAGCTTCTTCAGGAGACGAAACCCGACAGTTTCCTCCTCTTGCTCCTTGGTACCCTTGAGCGTTACGAATAACAATCCCATACCCTGCATTTGTATCACTTGAAATCCATGCACCATCCATATTTATCTTAAGAGTATCACCTAAGGGACTAGTCCATTGTCTATTAGGTAAAGGCAACATTGTACTTGGAACAATCACATTAGCACTATTCTGATCATCATTCTTAGGAGTCCAAAACTGAATAAATCTCTGAATTTGTATGGAAAAACTAATACTAGTACTAGTTTTGTTAGAGAAAACTCTATCGCATCTCTCTTTCAATATATGCCAAACCTTAGTTGCAGCTATTTCTAAGGTTAAGGAAGTCGAATTATCTCTTATCCATTCATTATAATGATCTAAAAAAGAGTCACTACTATGCACATTAGAGACATTAGGCCCCGGAGGCAAGGACCAAACCGACTTAGCATAAGAACAATAAAAAAAGACATGAGTCAAAGACTCCACAGAAAAACCACAAAAAGGGCATGAGGAATCATACCCCCTCTCCCTCATTCTAGAGGACAATATTTGCCTTGTAGGTAAGGCATTGTTTAAGCATTTCCAAAGAAAAAGTTTAATCCTTTGAGAAATAGGGTCTTGTTAACTTGTATACCCGTATACATGTTAAGGTTCACTAAAACAACAAATTCTTGCATTGGAAACAAGATTTGTTTGCTTTATTGGATTGAAAACAACAATTCTTTGCATTGAAATATCAAGGCTCCGGATTTTTTTCCAAATTTGTTTCCTGCAAACAGGGTTAACTTTGTATTCCTAGGTTCTAACAATTTAGCATAAAGGCTTTTAACAGTAAAAATCCCTTTTTTTTTTCAAGTTTCCATCTAAGTTTGTCTTTATATAAAACCCCATGATGAGAACAAAGAAGTCTAATATTAAGAATTTTGCTGGCCACAAAAGAGGGAAAACTACTGTTGACCAAATCTACATTCCAACAAGCATTCGAAAAATCAATTAAATCCGAAACTAAGGACAGTTCGGAGTCAATGTTATGACACAAGTCAGCAATAGTATCTTGTAAACCAGGGATCCACCAATCCTTTCTAATATCAATAGAAAGGCCATCCCCAACCTCCCATATTGAGTTGTCTCTAACAAGAGTTAGACCTTTCCTAATACAAGTCCAAATCCAAGAACCCGTCTTGGTCGGCTTTGCATTAAAGGCAGAACATTTCGGGAAGTATTTAGCCTTAAGGTCTTTAGCCCACAAAGTATCAGGTTCATCCAATAATCTCCAAGCCACCTTAGAAAGCATAGCAAGATTAGCTTTATCGGCGTCTCTAAATCCTTGCCCTCCTTGTGCAATTGGTTTGCAAAGAAAAGCATAAGATTTTATATAAACATATTTAGAATTGGAATCCTTACCCCACCAAAAATCCCTTTGAATATCATTCATTTTCTTAGTTATTTTCATAGGAATTCGAAACACCCCATTTGAAAAGTAGGAATACTAGATAAAACATGTTTATTCAAAATCATCTTACTAACCTGTGCAAGAATTTTGCTCCTCCATCCTTGTATTCTGTTCTCCATTTTCTCAATCAAAACATCAAAGGTTTTAAGTTTAGATTTGTCAACAAAAAGGGGAGCACCCAAATAAGAATCCTTAAGATTGATTTTTTTAATTTTAAGCAATTTGCTCATTAATCTTTGATGCCTCGGGTGAACCTTTTTGCTAAAAAAACACCCCAGATTTATTGAAATTGATTAGTTGACCAGAGGCTTTACTAAAATGTTCAATGATATTTAAAAGGTTACGACATTCCCCTAAGTCAGCTTTTGCAAAAAGCAAACAATCATCGGCAAAAAGGAGGTGCGAAATTGGTTGACTAGTCCTGGTCATTTTAATACCATGAATATGTTTCAAGGCTTCATTAGCCAAAAGAAGTCTTGAGAACACTTCCATACATATAATAAAAAGATAGGGAGATAGAGGATCTCCCTGTCTTAAACTCCTAGTAGGTTTGAAAAAGTGACCATGTTTACCATTCAGGAGCACCGCTATTGAAGTAGTGGAAACACACTGAGAAATTAAATCACACCAATCTTGACTAAAACCAAACTGCGAAAGGGTTTTGTTTAAAAATTCCCAACTGACCCTGTCGAAAGCCTTCGACATATCAATTTTAACTCCCAACCACCCAACTTTTCTTTTCTTTTTCTTCATAGAATGCACTATCTCGTGAGCAACAATAATGTTGTCCGAAATTTGCCTAGAAGATAGAAAAGCCGATTAATAAGGAGAAATAACCTTATCCAACAAGCTTTTCATTTTATTTGCGAGTAATTTAGCTATGATCTTGTAAGACGTATTAGAAAGACCAATGGGCCTGAACTCACTCGGGTCTTTAGGAGCTTTAGTTTTTGGAATCAGGAAAAGATGGGTTTTGTTAAGTTCAGGAAGTAAAGATTTTTGGATAAAAAATTTTTGGACAGTAGAGACAACTTGGGGACCAATAGTCCCCCAATTGTGTTTATAAAAGCTAGCAGGAAACCCGTCAGGTCCCGGGGAATTATTGGGCTTCATTTTTTTAACTATGCCAAAAATTCCATCGTTATCGGGAATTCTAAGCAAAGCTAGATTATCCACCACAGTAATCACAGGCTCAATATGCACAAGAGTATCAGAATTCAAAGCAACAACAGGAGCAGTAAACAGATTAGCAAAATAATCACCCAACACAACAGCAATTTCATTTTTCTCCTTAATAACATGCCCATGAGAATTAGTAATACAATCAATATTATTTCTTTTCCTTCTATTAAGAGTGACTCTATGGAAATACTTGGTATTTTTTTCCCCTAAGGAAATCATGTTATCCATAGATTGTTTTTTAGCTATTTCCTCTTATGTGTCGTATAAAAGCTCTAGTTCATGCAATTTAGAATTTTTCAAAGCAACATTATGAGAAGAAGGTACCCTTTTGTTAATATTTTCAACCTCTTTCAAAAGCCTATTTATTGTTTTTGTTGGGTTACCAAAAACAACATTTTTCCAAGTGGACAAATTTTCACCTAAAGCATGTAGATTTGCAGCGAAAGCTCTAGCTGGCTCACTCATAGAGTGATCCCAAGAAGAATTAATCAAATCAATACAAGAGGCATTCTTCAACCAAGTATCATAGAATTTAAAGGGATAAGAAGAACTAGAAAACCCATTATCAAGAAGCAAACAAATAGATTTATGATTAGACCCTATAGCTACTTGGTTAGTAAGAGACGCATTGGGAAATTGAAGAATCCATTCAGAATTATGAAAAGACTTATCTAATCTCTCTTGGATATTCTGACCTCCCTCCCTATGATTATTCCAAGTAAAAATATTGCCTTTAAAACCTAAATCCTCTAAACCAGACCTTTGTATGATTCTAGCATAAGCACTGACCTCTCTATTGTTGAATGGCAACCCCCTTGCTTTTCGACTGATTAAAAACCACATTAAAATCCCCTCATACAACCCAAGGCATACCATTTCTATTGACCCTAGAAGAAATTTTTTCAAGAAAATTCCAAGCCACAGGCTTTTCTGCCGGATACGGACTTCCGTAGAAACAAGTTAACAACCATTCTTTCATAGCAAAATTAGATTTGATAATCACATTTATCATGTTGATATCATAATGCACAATTTCGAATTGAAATCCATCTAACCATGCAATGGCCAGACCACCCTTAGTACCAGCTACTCCCATCGGATCAACTAAATAAAGATTAGGGAAACTAACTAAGAGTCTTCTCATCAAAGGCTGTTGAGATTTAGTTTCAGAAATAAACAAGACATCGGGCTTCTCAAAATTTATCAAATGATTCAGATGATTCCTAGTTGATTTAGGCCCACAACCTTGAGTATTCCATGAGATAATTTTCATGATACGGAGAAAACGAGAAAACCAAAATAATTGAAAAAAATATTCAGCAACCACTAAAACAGACCACTTCAAACAATCAGGAAAACATAGATAAGACAGTGAATAGGGAGAAAAACAGTTAAAATTCTTTATAAGAATGAGAAAACTAACCTGTATTGCAGTTCCAATCAAATAAGACCTTTCAATCACAGTGTTAGCAAAAATTTCTATCTCCACCTCTTTATGAAAATAAATGACCAAAGCTCCTTCACCCCTTACTACTTGAACATACATCGTTATGGACCAACAAATTGCTTCATTAGAGGAAGTTAGCACGCCTCTGACCCTAAAAAAATTCAGAATTGCTTCCCCAATCACTTCAATCTTGGAAACCCCATAAGAAAAATTCAGATCAACATCTCTATTAGTAGTCTTAAGGATTCTTAAGAAACCCAAATTTGATACTCCGACCTTGATTCTATAGGTTTTAGCTCTCTTTGAACTCATTAAATCATCTTCATCTATCTTCAGATCCTTTTCCGTCCTTCCTCTTTTAGATCCACACAAAAATAACTTGGAAGATTTAAAATCTTTGTACATTTCAGCACCATGAATTTGGGAAGACATTTCTTTTCCTTTCCCTTTGCTAGGGATTAAGAGTTTTTCCTCCGAGAAAATATCAGCATTTCCATCTCTTTCTAGACTATTCATTTCTCTTCTTTTATTCTTTCTTATTAAACTATCGGACAAAGGACATGTGTTGACCATACTATAATGATGCGAGTCACTCATAAGAGAAACAGATTCTTGACTTTCTTGAGTCCCCACCACCGAAGAGATATTAAACTCGGCCCGTAATATTTCTTCAAAGCCCATATCCATTTTATAAAAATAATTCATTTTCTTTTCAGTCGACCCATCCCCCGAATCCGAATCCACTTTATTTCCCAGCAACCTAATATTCTGATAACCTTTTTTTTCTTTTTTTCGGTTGCATAAAAGATTTCAGGGATCTCAGCTGTGCCAAATCTTCAACTAAACTACCTGGTTTATCTCTAGCCTTCGGTAGTACAATAGCACCAAACTTTTGGCAAGTTAAGATTGAAGCAAACCAGAAAGGTTTAGAAACAATTAAAGCCCCAGATCCAAAAATCAAGTTTCGCAATATCCCATCTAACGATCTAGAAAAACCCGATTCCTCCATATACAGAAATTTAGCCACCAAATAAATTCTCAAACTAACCCCTATTAAGAATAGAAACCGAAACCTGATCTGGAAAATTACCAGAAGCCAAGAGAAAGCCGAGCTGACGTCCGAAGAGAAGCTAAGAAAAAATTGCTAACACCGGTATGAAAGATCCACCCCGACTAGAATTACAATACCAACTTTAGCTAGCAGAAAACATCTCAGAGAACAAAAAGATTAGTAAAGAAAAAACTAAAAAATAATAAGGATATAAATAAGCAGAAGAACGCAAACAAAGCGCTGTAGCTAATG
Organism: Papaver armeniacum; assembly: GCA_023531295.1. Classification (NCBI taxonomy): domain Eukaryota; kingdom Viridiplantae; phylum Streptophyta; class Magnoliopsida; order Ranunculales; family Papaveraceae; genus Papaver; species Papaver armeniacum. The sequence goes on from JAJJWW010012132.1 coordinate 398,770, forward strand.
CGAAAACAAACCAAAATAAGATAAACAAGAGTCACTAGAATCACCGAAACGTAGAATCATAGTAGCTAGAATCACCAGAACCAGAATCACGGTAGCCAGAATCACCAGAAATGGAATCACAAACACAAGAATCGGTTTCAAGAACAAGAATCGGTTGCCAAACTCATTTGAGAATAAAAACACTGTTTCGCACTTTCTCTCTCAAAAAAAAAAAGTTTTGGATTCATGTTATTAATGATGATGATAATTGAGATGGTTTGTGGACAAGGAAAGCCGTCTTTGTTGGAAGTTAAACCAAGATATGGTATTTTGAGTTCTAGAGAGTTCTAGAAGAGTTCTATTTAGAGTTTGTTTTATGTTAGGAATGTGTGCTTTATTTAGAGTTTGCTTTTATTAGGAAAGTAGTTTGAGTGATTTTCAAGTTTGTGAGACTATAAGTAGGCTGTTAAGCCATAAGTTAATGTACACCGAATTTGATTATCAATGTAGTCTTTTATTTGCTTCCGCGTGTGCTCTCCTCTCTCTTGCTCGATCCTACATTTGGTATCAGAGCACTGGTATCAGGTTCTAGGGCTGTGGGTATGAGTTGTTGATTTGAAGAAGATGACAAGTTTAAGTTCAATTAAGGTTCCGGTGTTTGAAGGTAAAAACTTTGAACACTGGAGGTTGCAGATGGAGAATATTTTCATATTCCAAGAGGTATGGGATATTGTGAAAGATGGTTATGTAGAACCAGCAGAAGGGGTTGTACTTGAAGGAGCTGCGCAAACTCTGTTAACTGAAAACAAAAAGAAGAATTCCAAAGCTACATATATTCTTCATCAAGGTATTCATGAATCTCTCATGGATAGAGTTATCTACATTAAAGATGTGAAAAGAGCATGGGATGGTTTAATAAGCTACTACACAGGTTCTAAAAAAGTTAAGAAGGTTAGATTACAAACCTTGAAAAGAAAATATGAATCGCTGAGATGGAAGCAATCGAAACAATTTGAGTTTTTCTCAAAAACACCGAATATTGTTAATGAGATGAAGGCCAATGGCGATCAAGTAGAAGATTCAATCGTTGTAGAGAAGATTTTAAGAAGCTTGCCTGAGAAGTTTGAATCAAAGGTTACTGCTATAGAATAATGCAACACAGTTGCAACCATGACTCTTAATGAGTTGTTGGGTTCATTACAAGCTTATGAACAAAGATTGTTGGAGAAAACAACAGCTGCAAAACAAGTTGAAGAAGCACTTCAGAGTCAAGTTAGTTGGAGAAGTAATCAAGGAAAATCTAATGCTGGAGGTTCTCAAGGAGGATACAATAATGGAGGAAGATCAAATAATGGAAATTACAGGAAGCCATATGATAAATCAAAAATACAATGTTATAACTGTGGAGACTTTGGACATATTGCTACTGAGTGTTCAAAACCAAGAAAGACTGTTGCCAATAACTACAAAACAAATTTCAAAGATAAATTTGTTGAAAGTCAACAAGAAGAAGAAGCAGAAGAACAGAAAGCTGAAAACATGTTACTAGCTTGTCATACAGCTGAAGAATAACCTCAACATAAGTGGTACTTGGATACAGGTTGCAGCAATCATATGTGTAGCAGAAAAGATTTATTTGAAAGCTTGGATGAATCTGTAAGATCCACAGTAAAGTTTGGAAATAGTTCAACAATTCCAGTTATGGGAAAAGGAAGAATAGGAATTGTTCTCAAGAATGGTTCTAAGGCATACATCATGGATGTATTTTATGTTCCTGGTTTACATCAAAATTTGTTGAGCATGGGTCAATTATCTGAAAGAGGATATTCTATGAATATTTACAGTGGTTTGTGCTTCATCAGAGATAGAAGAAGAAGGTTGATAGCTAAAGTTCAGATGACAAAGAACAAGTTATTTCCCTTGAATATCCAACATCAGAAGGAAACTTGTTACAGTACCAGTATGAATAATGATTCTTGGTTATGGCATAAGAGGATGGGACATGTAAACTTTAACAGTTTGCAAACTTTAGCAAAGAAGGAGATGGTGTCAGGATTATCTTTCATTGAACTTACAGAATCAAGATGTGAAAATTACATCTTTGGCAAGCAGCACAGAGATCCATTCCCAGTCAACAAAGCCAGAAGAGCTGATCAACAATTGGAGATTGTCCATAGTGATCTGTGTGGTCCTAGTGAAGTTACTTCACATGGAGGTAATAATTATTTCATAACTTTCATTGATGATTTTAGTAGGAAAGCATGGGTATATTTGCTTAAACAAAAGAGTGATGCTTTTCATGCTTTTAGAAGTTTCAAAGCTTATGCTGAGAAACAAATTGGTAAGAGTATCAAAATTTTGAGAACTGATATAGGTACTGAGTACACTGTTGTTGATAAGTTTATGGAAGAGCATGGCATTCAACATCATCTAACAGCAAGATATACACCACAACAGAATGGAGTTGCAAAGAGGAAGAATAGAACCATAATGGAGATGGCAAGAACAATAAGAAGAACAAAAGATTTACCAAAAAGTTTTTGGGGTTATGCAGTTGACACAGCTGTATATTTACTCAACAGATGTCCTACAAATAGTTTGAACAACAAGACACCAGAAGAAGCATGGAGAGGAGTAAGACCAAGTGTAAGACATTTGAGAATTTTCGGGTGCATTGCATATGCACATGTGCCAAAAGAATTGAGAAAGAAGCTGGATGATAAGAGTGAAAAATGTATTCTTGTTGGTTATAGTTTAGTGACTAAAGGATACAAGTTATATAACCCAGAAACCAGAAAGATAGTTATAAGTAGAGATGTGATATTTGATGAAGATTCACAATGGAATTGGAGTAATGGATCAACAATCAATGTTGATCTAAATTCTGTATCAACTAGGAATGTTGATCCACCTGCTACTGTCAGAACAGTTCCAATTATAGTTGAGGAAGAAGTGCAAGCTCAAGACAATGTGGAAGAACAACATGAAGAAGCAAGAACAGTAGTACAACAACAAGAAACTACAAGACCAAGAAGAAAATATGTTATACCTCCTAGGTTGAAAGATTATGTTTTAACAAGAGATGATGAAGATGATGATGATATGGTGAACTTTGCATTGTTTGGAGATTGTGATCCTGTAGTTTATGAAGAAGCTTCTAAAGAACAAGGTTGGATTCAAGCCATGAATGAATAACTGAAGTCAATTGAGAAGAATGACACTTGGGAATTAACAAAACTTCCACCAGGAAAGAAATCCATTGGTGTTAAGTGGGTTTATAAAAAAAAATATAAGGCAAATGGAGAAATAGAGAGAAAGAAAGCAAGGTTAGTTGCTAAGGGATATAGACAAAGAATCGGAGTAGATTACTTAGAAGTCTTTGCACCAGTTGCAAGACTTGACACAGTAAGAATGATAATTGTTTTAGCTGCACAGAAGCATTGGAAGATTTTTCAGATGGATGTGAAGTCAGCATTCTTGAATGGAGTTTTGGAAGAAGAAGTTTATGTAGAGCAACCAGCTGGCTACATTATGGAGGGGAAGGAGAATGAAGTATACAAGCTAAACAAAGCTTTGTATGGTTTGAAACAAGCACCAAGAGCTTGGTATACAAGAATATATTCTTATTTTCTCAAGAAAGTTTTTACAAGATGTCCACATGAACATACTTTGTATTTGAAAGATGATGGTCTTGGCAATCATATCATAGTGTGTTTATATGTGGATGATCTCATATTTACTGGAAATAGTACTGAGATGATCAATGAATTCAGGGAGGATATGGTGAAGGAGTTTGAGATGACAGATCTTGGTTTGATGTCATATTTTCTTGGCATTGAAGTACAACAAATAGAAGGAGGAATATTTATTAATCAACAAAGGTATCTTTGAAGGAATTTTGAAGCGTTTCAAGATGGATAATTGTAATCCAATTTTAACACCAGTAGAAGAAAGATTGAAGTTGACAAAAGATGGATCAGGAGAGCTTGTGAATTCAACAGATTTTAAAGGTCTTGTTGGATGTTTAACATATTTGACTGCTACAAGACCTGACATCATGTATGCAGTTGGTTTGGTTAGTAGGTTCATGGAAGCTCCTAGACAATCACATTTACAAGCTGCAAAACGTATACTGAAGTATGTAAAAGGAACAACAAGCATGGGAATACTTTATACTATCTCAAAAGATCCAAAGCTGGTTGGCTTCACTGATAGTGATTGGACTGGAGATACAGAAGGAAGAAAGAGTACATCAGGTTATGGATTTCAGCTGGGAACTGGATTCTTCTCTTGGTCATCTAAGAAGCAACAAGTTGTTGCATTATCTACAAAAGAGGCTGAGTATATAGCTGCTACCAATTGTGCTACACAAGCTGTATGGTTAAGAATGATGTTGAATTCTTTGTGATAATAAGTCGACAATATCACTAACTAAGAACCTTGTGTTTCATGGGAGAAGCAAACACATTGATATTAAGTATCATTACATTAGAGAGTTAGTCAGTAACAAGGAGGTTGCTGTGGAGTTTGTTGAAAGTAAAGAAAAAAGTTGCGAGACATTTTCACCAAGTCCTTGAAGTCTAACACTTTCATTTACTTGCGTGGAAAGCTTGGTATGATTAGCAAAGAGTATCTTGGTTTAAGGGAGGATGTTGAAGAATAAACCAAGATACTATGAAGACAACATAAGGGATCAACATTGGTTGTTGATCCAGTATGAAGAAAGCAGTATGGATCAACTATGAGAGTTGATCCAATATGGTCGGGTCAATTGGTATGGCTGACATGAAGTGAATGGTTCAACAAGAGTTGTTGATCCATGGTACGGTATTTAGAAGTTTGCTTGGATGGCAATTATTACTTGTTTTAAGAGTTTGCTTTCGTGAAGAATTGTCTAGAAGTTTCTTGTTAGAGTTTGATTAAGTTAGGAAAGTGTTTATTGCTTGAGAGTCAAGTTTGTTATTCTTATAAATAGGCTGTTGAGCCATGAGACGTATTACATAAATTGAAGAGAGTTTATTTGAGTTAAGTTCTTGTGTGTTTCATTAAGTCTTTGATATCAGATTTTTTACATCTGGTATCAGAGCGAGGTTGCAAGTGTTGCTGTGTTGGATGAGTCTTCATCAAGGTTCGAGAGTTTAAAAAGAAAAAGACGAGTTTGCTGTTGTGAGCAAGCACAAGGAAGAAAGCTATGTCGCTGCTGTGGTTGGAGTTTTTCATCTCAAGTTTTCGGATAAGAAGATGATCTGTTGTTGCTACAAGGTGAGGACGCTGGAGATATGGGTATCTCGGAAGGATGTAGTTTCCTGTGCATTGGAAAACAATAAAACTAGGTCAAGTTGGAGCTGTTTTTTGAGTTTGTTCGTGAAAGGTGTTAAAAAAAAGGGTTTTGCGTATGAGTTCGTGGTGATTCAGATTAAGCTGGAGCTGGAAAATAGAAACTAAGGTCAAAAGAAGATCGTCATGACCAGGAAGGCGAGATTTTGTCGTAAAAAGGAATGTGCGGTAGTGTGTAAACTTGATTTAGAAGTTAAGAAGAACACGGGATTGCCAAGAAACCAGGTGAAGAAGAAGGGTGGGACTATTTCCGGACGAGAGAAGAACCCTAATAAGAGATGATGGCTGCCATTGATGATTGATATGGAGAAGTTTTTACTGTTGATTGTTTCGTGAAGCAATGTCAGAGATAACAAAAAGTGCTTGCTGCTATTTGAGCCAACGATGGTGATGAAAGGTGGATGATTGTTGTGATAATGGTGAAGACCCGAGAAAGTTCTGAGTTTGTTGCTGGACGAACATCGAGCTGATGATGATCATAGGTTAAGAACTCGAGCATGATGGTGATAATGATGCCGTGATTGATAGAATGAGTCTGTGATGAAGGGAAGAGTTATGTCGACGTTGCTGGAGATCATGAGGTTTCACGTCGACCTAGAAAAACAGGTGAGAAGCTTGGTTTCGTGGCTCTGGTCCTGAGAAGTATGTTTCGTGAATGTAGTACACGAAAAAAGAAGAAGTGGAGAACGTGTTTGGATAGTGATGGGAAAACACCACAGTTTATGTTAGATGTGTGACAGAAACTGGAACATCTAGCAAGTGTGACAGAATGATGTCACAGTTATCAATAGAAGTGTTACTGAAGAATTGTTACAGAAAGAAGAAGTGTCACAGTTTGTGACATAAGGCGTGACAAAAGAGTTGTAACAGCGAAGAAAGTGTGACAGTTAAATGGCGGAGACGTTGCAGAAAGCAGAACTAATGTTGGTTGAGGTAAGAAGCTTAGGGTGAGTGGTTGATTCAAAGGGTTAAGTCATGGATTCGAAATATACGCAAGAGAAGATCAAAGTTGGTATTGCAGATGGGAAAGCCTGGTACAGTTTGATTAAAGTTGATCGAGTTCAAAGACTTAGAATGACAAGGAATGTTGGATGGTGATGTTTGATATTAAGGGAGGAAGATAGCATGTTGGAGTTTAAGATCAAACATGTTGAAACATGGTGATTGAAGAAGTTTGTGGCAGAAACTTGGAAATCTTACAAAGTGGCAGACTTTGTGTTAGTATGCTTGTGGCAGAAGCGTAACAAGAAATATTGTGAGAGAATCTTAAAGAACAAAGAAGTGTGAAAGTTTTGACTCTAACAAGCGTGACTGGAACAAAGAAGTAAATTTGAAGAGAAGTAGAAATACAACAGTAAGGTTGTGAAGGAAGAGAAGTAATCACCAGGGGGTGATGTGTGAGAAGACAACAAAAGGAGGTTAATACCTATGAGTTGTTGAGTTTGAGACGTCACAAGGTTGTGAGCGTGAAACAAGATTGTAGGCAAGTAAAGTCTACAAGTTGAGTGAAGCAATCCCATTGGGGATTTGGCTACAGTTGTGTGAAGCAATCCCAGTGGGGATTTGGCTAGAGAAGTGAAGAAATTCCAGGGTGGAATTTGAAGTGTTGAGTGGAAATCCTGCGAGTGAAGTGGTTAAACAAGTGTTGAGTTTGAGGTATAATGCTCGGTGATGAGTTTAAAAAATTGGTTTTGTGTTTGGTTAGAAAGATGAATAGAGCACAAAGAGGTGTTTCTAGCTTGTTAAAAATGGTGTTTCGCTGCGATGAAGAAGAAATTGAAAGAAACTTGTGCTGGTTGCGATGGTATGAAGATTGTTGTTAAGCAAAATTAGAAGATTGCTTCATTTTAGTTAGTTTGCTGTTTGTTCTTTGTTTTTTATTTGAGTTTGAGTTTGAGTTTGATTGACGGAATTCCGGTGTGATCATGAAGTTGGGACAAGCTATAATCGAGTATCAAGGAGTAAGGGTTTGTTTGGTGGTTTCTTTGAAGAAGAATGAGAAAAGACAAGAACGTGTTAACGTTTATCTATGGAAGAAGAGGAATGGAAAATGAGAAAAGACAAGAACGTGCAAACGTCGATCAATGGAAGAAGCTAAGGAGTAGAAGAGGGTTACAGAATTCTTGTTAAATGATATCTTGGTTTAAGAGAGGATGTTGGAAGTTAAACCAAGATATGGTATTTTGAGTTCTAGAGAGTTCTAGAAGAGTTCTATTTAGAGTTTGTTTTATGTTAGGAATGTGTGCTTTATTTAGAGTTTGCTTTTATTAGGAAAGTAGTTTGAGTGATTTTCAAGTTTGTGAGACTATAAGTAGGCTGTTAAGCCATGAGTTAATGTACACCGAATTTGATTATCAATGTAGTCTTTTATTTGCTTCCGCGTGTGCTCTCCTCTCTTTTGCTCGATCCTACAGCCGTCTTTGATGTACAGATTGATAGCACGCACGATGGATTTGGGGTATACCCATTTGACATCACTCCCCACTTCCTACCAACACTATGCTCCCACCACCCACATCCTTCCCTTATCATATTCTTAAAGGGTGTTGATTTTTAAAGCCATTCTCTCCTCCCCTGGTATACGATACGGATATGAGGGGCATTAATGGTTGAAATTTTATATACGCAATTGTGTGAATTTTTGTCGGATCTACTCACGACAAGCGGATCTTTTGTAATGTCGAAGTCTCAAAATGCATGCTCAACAAATCAATACTTCCTCCATCCCAATTTAACGAAGGTTTAGGGGTTTCTTTAGTCCAAATGTGGATGAAGGTTTTCATATTTTTAACATTTTTTTTCTTCCAGTTTTATCATATATTTTTTCTCTGATTTGTCCCTGCATTGAAATCAACCACTAGAAATAAGGAACAAAAAACTAACTCGCTGTCATTTTTTATTTGTCCTATACTATGAAGCACAAATAGTTCAATATTGACGATGTATCCGTATAGACGTCGTATCAGTATCGGATACTTGGGGATATTTGGGGATACGTATCAGATGCTCAACAAATCAATACTCCTTCCGTCCCAATTTAGCAGAAGGTTTAGGTTTTTTTTTCTGGGGGTTTTGTTATTTTGTGCATCCATACACAAGATAAGAGCCGATCACTGGCATTGAAAGTTGTGAACAATAAAAAAAAAAATAGTGTTATCTTGCATTGGACAATGCAAAATTTGCGTCTATGGAAAAAAAAATCAAAAATTCCATGTTAATTGCATTGTCTAATGCAGGACAACACCATCTTTCTTATGTTTTATTAGAGGAACTATGCGTTGACAGGCTCTTAATCAACAGGATTTGACAGCCTGTTTCAGCCGTTAGATGATTATATAGAGACAATTGAGATTTTTCATCTGTATCCGGGGTTCATTCGGCTTACCCGATACCCATAATGATATTTGGTGTTGTTTCTCAACTTTCCTTTCTTTCTCTTTTATGTACAAAATCCTTCTTTTCTCTAAGCCGACAGAATTTAGGATGGATTTAGGTTAAATGTTGTGAAACGCATCAATATCCCATTTGGAATAATGATCAAGATTAATTTGTAATTATTTAGATAAGGTGGAATCATTCATCATCAACATCTGAGTTAGGGTATTATTATTCTGATCAAAAACAAATAAAGAAATCCAGTTAGGGTTTTTGTTCGACTCATTTCTTCTTCTTTAATATTCATACAGATGAAAAGAATCCAAATTTGGATTTTAGAAAATTCCTACATAGATTTAGGTTAAAAACCTATATAAATACTTAGGGTTCCAAAAGTTTGAAGTTTGTTTAATCAAACAATTTTTCACTTAATGTACTGTCATTGAATTTTCCATGAACTGATTGTGCTTGTAAACCAAATTTCATTAAATTTTTCATCAACCAAAGTCATATGGGTTCTCAATACCTGTAGATGAAGTCTATCTTCTTTCATTAAACCAATCACACCCATACCCGTTTCATGGAATTCTTGATGAACCCATTTTTTTTCACTTAAAAAGAAATCGAACATACTTATTTTACACCAAGTGAAGTAAAATTTTTAATTTTGTTTGTCGTTCATAAATAGATCTGTGAAGAATTCAATCATACGATCTCATTGATGTTAAGGTGGATTTGATATTTTTAATTGCACCTATGTACACATTATAAATACTAGAACACTGCCGCCACGGTGGGAGGGCCGACCGAAGAAAAACGAAACACCGCTTCTAGTGATATCAAAATGACATTCACCTGCAATAAGATCTCATTTAGCTACTCAAGTAACAAATATAGGTAGAATGTTGAGAGTATAATGAACTGAGCAAAACAAAAAATATGGGGCTTCTACGAAAATTGCTGATCCTAATGGGTAGGTCCCTCTGAATTGCTACAGAAAAAAAAAATGAAATTATGACAGAAATCAGACATCCCTTTCATGGAAAGTGCTACAGGGACCCCGGATTTTGCCCCCACTATCTTACACCACTATGTGGCAATCAGATCCACCATTGATTTCTCTCCACCCTACCCCACCAGGAAAAATAGGGGAGTCTATTTTAAAGAATGAACCAATACCATTTTGACACGTAAGCGGCGTCAAACCTTGGTGTATGAAACCGGGGGCTAGGAAGCATTTTCGCCTTTCATGGTTGAAATTATGACATATCAATAAGTACACTACTAATTCACATTTAGACTTTAAAAAAACCATCCCATCTTCAAAATGTTGCTAAAGATGGCTAATCATATGCAACTTAAGGTCTCACCCCCATCTTTGACAGCAATACAAAAATACAGTAGTTGGGAATTAAACCAACCAACCATCGAAATATCCGATTCCTAAACCAGATGCTATGCCGTCCAACTTGGGATACTTGGTCAAGGTCCTCGCCCCACCACCGTCAACAAATCCAAGCCCACAATATAATAGCAATCAGACCTTCATGCTATCAGATTGATGACTTTATCTGTAATCCACTCCATAGGTGCTGGACCCAGAGACAGGCAGGTAACACACTACTAACACCAACGTTGTATACTGACAAAACAAAACTTAACAAACTAAAACTCATGAGCTTTTTCTTTTCTCGAGTCTCATCGCATTCATATAAGTCCATTGGTCAAATAACATAAGCTCCTGGCAGCTGCGTGATTGTCTTTCCGAGGCAAATCAAAGTCATTGCAATATTATGGATAAGACACTCATGTTAGCAAAAAGTTAACATCCTACCTACAACTTACCTCGGTGTTGAGTAGTAGAATTAGATAAAATGGAATCCATTAAAGTTGTTACGAAGGTCTCAATATTTAGAAACTGATTACACTTTCAGAGAGGAATAAAAATGTTGATTAAAAAACTAACAACAAAGAAGACAATGTCTTTATATTACAGTCCTAACACACCTCCAATGAGAACTAAGAGAGTTAACCAATAGAAGACAGACATGTGTGAATTATTAACAGGCTGTTGTCAGGTTGTATGCTGATGTAAGTGCTGATGTGGGCAGAGTGATTAGGCAGTGTTATTACCCCCCCTCAATCTGATGTGGGAGGACAAAGGAAGAACCTTCAGCTTGCTACGCAGAAGAGCAAAGCGTGGACCATCTAATCCTTTAGTGAAGATATCAGCAACCTGAGCAACTGTAGAAACATATGAGACCTGCAAATCCTTGGACTGAACAAGTTCTCTGACAAAGTTGTAATCAATAGCCAAGTGTTTCATTCTGGAGTGAAAAACAGGATTAGTGGAGTAGGAGATAGCACTTTGATTATCACACAACAAAGATGGTGAGGCTGGCAACAAAATATGCAGTTCTTGAATCTATCAATGGTGCCATCTGGTTTATGTTTGACCCTAAAAACCCACTTACAACCTACTACATTCTGAGATGGATGACGAGGAACAATAGAATATGTACCTGCATCTTGTAGTGCTTGATGTTCCTCATGTAAAGCAACTTTCCATTTGGGATGCTTAATAGCTTGACTATAACAAGTTGGAAGAGCTGGAGTTTGCTTTGCCTGTAAAGTTGCAGAAAGAGAATGCATTGTAGAATATATTTTAGGCTTAAAAATACATGATTTCCCTCTTGTAATCATGTTGTGGTCATTTGTAACAGAAGAAGGTACTTTAGATAATAAATGTGCATCTGAATCAACAACAGAACTAGACTGTACTGGAGAGACTGATATCTGAACTGAACTACAAGTATCTGTAATAGGTAGTGCTATAGAACTACAGTTAGTGGAAACATTCAAAGTGCCAGGTTGAGCTGTAGAAGTAGATATTGGTTGAGCTGATGATGACTGAGAAAATCAAACAAAGAAGCTGATATAGGAGTGGCTTTAAGAGGAAACATAGTTTCATTAAATGTCACATGCCTGGATGTATAGATTTTCCCAGTAGAAAGTTCTAAACATCTGTAACCTTTCTGATTTTGACTATAACCAATGAAGATGCATGAAGTACTTCTTGGAGACAATTTGTGAGTTGAATAAGGTCTTATCCAGGGAAAACAAAGACATCCAAAAGATCTAAGAAAAGTATAATCTGGAGATTTGTGAAACAAAACTTCAAATGGAGATTTGTTGTCTAAAGATCTTGTAGGAAGTCTGTTAATTGTATAATTTGCAGTTGTAAAGGCTTCAACCCAAAAGGACTCAGAAATACCTGATTGTATAAGAAAAGTCCTACCAATGTCGAGTGGATGTCTATGCTTGGATTCAGCTACACCATTTTGCTCAGGCGTGTGAGGACAAGTGACTTCATGAATAATACCATTTGTAGACAAAAATGAAGCTAATTCAGTGTTAACAAATTCACCACCACCATCAGTTCTTATTGTCACAATAGTGCATTTCAAAGAATTTCAATTTGAGCTTTGAACTTAAAAAAATTTGTCTTGAACTCAGATTTGTCATTCAAAGGATATATCCAACAAAATTTGGAGTAATCATCTATTATATTGACATAATATATGTATCCAGAAATGGATTGAACTAGACAAGGACCCCATAAGTCAAGATGCAGTATTTCTAAAGGTTTAGAACTACAATGACTTGAAATTGTAAATGGAAGTTTATGATGTCTCCCTAATTGACAATCATTACAAAATAAAGGGGATTTTATTACATGTGATTAAGAGAATTGTAAACATGCTTCATGGTTTGAAAGGATGTATGTGCTAGTCTCTTATGCCATACTTCAGCTGGAATGGTTGTTGTGATAGTTGAGAAATCCTTTTTGTTTGGTTGATGAATAAAGTGCAGAGGATATAAACCATTACTGTGTGGGCCTTGTAAAAGTGTCTTCCCAGTTGATAAATCCTTCACACAAAATCCAGAAGCATCAAAGGTTATGGAACAATTGTTGTCTGAAGTAAACTTGTGAACTGAAAGTAAGTTCTGTGATGCTTGAGGTACTAGAAGTATATTATTCAATTTGAAATGGTGGTTGGGAGTGTACTTTATTGAAAAACCAGAATGAGTAATGGACATACCTTCTCCATTAGCTGCTTGAATTTGCTCAGCACCTTCATAAGTGTTTATAGCTTGTAACTCAGTTTCATCAGAAGTAACATGAAGATTAGCACCAATATCAGCATACCATGGATTCTCTCCCATTATGTTGGCACAGGCCAGCATTGCACTTAAATGATGTGGTGTATGATCATTATGATAGGAAAAATTGAGCCTATTTCTGCATTCTAGTGCACCATGACCAATTTTGCGACATATTTGACATTCAATAGCAGATTGAGGAGGATAGTAATTAGAGGAATTCAAACCTTGAGGTGGTCTAACAGCTGATGTAGATGGAGAAGCTGAAGTACTTGATCCTTTACCAGGTGGAAATGTAGGATTATATCCTCTACCAAATGAGTGAGCAGATCTACCAACAAGAGGTCTTCCATAATTTGAGTTATAACCACTTTGAAAACCACCAGGACGACCACCATAGCCTCTTCCAGAAGATCGAAAAGTATTTAATTGAGCAGCAAAGGCTTTATTTGCAGATTCAGAAAGTAAAGCTTGATGATGTTCTGTGATAACTATTTCTTCACTGAGTAAATGATTATGTAATTCGATACATGAAATTGGTGGATTTCGGTGCCTCATAGCAGTTGCAAATGGAATATAGTCAGAATTGAGAGCCGACAAAGTGACAACAACAAGTTCTTGATCAGAAAAAACTTCTCTAGCAGCTGCAAGTTGATCTGAGAGAGTCTTGATTTCATTTATCAAAGTAGGGATTGATTTGTCACCTTGCTTGATTGAGAGAAGCTTTGTTCGTAGCTGAATCGAATGAGTTGATGATGCTCTTGAGAATCGTTCTTCAATGCTACTCCAAAGTTCATGAGAAGTTTCAGATCTAGAAAAATATGCAACAACAGATTCTGAAAGTGTGGAATGGATCCACAGGATGATAGAGGTGTCATCATCAATCCAATCAAGATACATAGGATTTTCGATTCCATTAAGTTGATTACGTTGATTGGTATATTGAGAAGGACAAGGATGAGATCCATCAAGGTATTTTTGTATTTTGAATTTTCTGATAACAGGTAACATGAGATTCTTCCATGTGATGAAATTGTTTTCAGTAAGCTTGAGATTAATAAAAAGAGTAAGTTGACGAATGGGAATACTAGAAATTGAAAACGATATAGGATTCTCCATTGATGAAGAAGCAGGGAATTCTTGAATCATGAAACATAAAGGAAATAAGATGAAGAAGCGGAAGCAAAGATCAGAAAACCTGAGAGATGTAAAGATCTCTCAGTCTGATACCATAGTAGAATTAGATAAAATGGAATCCATTAAAGTTGTTATGAAGGTCTAAATATTTAGAACCTGATTACACTTTCAGAGAGGAATAAAAATGTTGATTAAAAAACTAACAACAAAGAAGAAAATATCTTTATATTACAGTCCTAACACACCGCCAATGAGAACTAAGAGAGTTAACCAATATAAGACAGACAGGTGTGAATTATTAACAGGCTATTGCCAGGTTATATGCTGATGTAAGTGCTGATGTGGGCAAACTGATTAGGCAGTGTTATTATTGAGGGCCTAATTCCGTATAGCCTTCAACTTCTTCCTGCACATGTTGTCTGTAGATGTTGAAGGAATGTGCAGCTTTTCCTTGGCGGGCTCTATGTCGAATGCGATCACGCTAGCGTACAGTAGCCCTCTGCTCCTCCGTCATGTTTTGCATATGGATTCTTTCTCGATCACGGTTCATTGCTTGTTGAGTAGCCAGCTGCTCTGCAGTTATGGTTTATCACGGATTAACAGGGCGAGTTCCAGCATTTCCATATGTTCATTTGCTGCATAAGAATTATAACATTTTATTACTAAAAACTAAAAAGATTAGTTCAGTGTGTTCGTGCAACTTTTCTAAAACCGTTGCATGTATCTCCTGGTAGGCCAACCAATAGCAGTCAAATAACAGACGAATAGCGTGCTACTTTACTATATATATACTTCTGAAAGTGCAAATATTAGACTCCATATAACGAAGATGGTAGATGCTATGATATATGAGCACTTGCATAAGCAAATAAATCAGAAATATAATTAGACTGCATATAACAAATTACACTGTCAGAAATTATTCCCTGGATCCACTAAACTATTTCCAGTAAAAATTCAAATCTAAAATCAGACTCAGAGACTCAGATCATTTGATTACCCTAAAGTTCAACAATCAAAATTGAAACCTGCAAACTTGTCTTAAGTAAAAAAATAAAGAATTCCAAAGTAATGTAGAACTGAGAGAGCCATACCTATATCACTAGTAAGTAGTAACAATGGAGCTTTCAGATTTTCTTTTTCAGTTGAATTCACTAATTACAAACAAGAGGAATCCCAAATAAGAATATTAATAGCAAACTATAGTTTTTCTTCCTGTGAATCAAGTTGACTGCAAAATCAGAATTCAAAAAGGTATAAGTAACCGCGACTGAATCTAATAAAACCCAAACTGAAAGGAATGATCTAAACATGTTATTCCCCAACAAAGAACTGAAATTAATAGTTCATTTAGTTTACCTGGAGAAGAAAAATTAGAACCCCCAATTTGATATTGTTATCTCAAACATCAATTCGACCTCCGTCGATGATGGAGTAACTGTGTGAACAGAGATTGGACTGAATTTGAAGAAGATTGAAGGTTAGGTTTAATCAAACTCCAACAGCAAACTCCTCAATTTCTTCTCGAACCCTAACTTTGTAAAATTCTTAATTTAATCATCAACTTCTTCTTTACAACAGATTCAGAAACATCTTCATCTGCTCTTCTTTCTTCTTCTATCTCTCATAGCACCATATTCTCAAATCCTAGATGCAAACTCGTAACAAATCTTCCCAAGTCACCAACAGCAACACTGTAAACCTAATTCGAAGAAGAATCGAGAGAAATGTAAGTTTCTGTGTGAATTTTGTTATATATATATTTTAACTTTAGGTCCTTATAAATTTACTTAATTTAGTATAAACCCTCATAATATCTTATATAATGTACCGAAATCCTTTATAGATGAACGACTCACATCAAATACGTGTTTCAATCCAACAAACAATATAGAATTTACACACAGAATTTCCTTATCGGATGAACGGCTCCCACGCATTCCGTGTTTTTAAGTTAGTGATCCAACGGACCACATTGAAATTGTACACAATTTTTTTTTTAATCTTTTTATCAAATTGTTAGGGTCCATTTGACAAAAAAATGGCCATAAAAGACCATTCGGGCCCTACGGTCGGTCGGCCCAATGATCTAACAGCTTGATTGAGTTGATTCGACAAAAAGAATAAGAAGTATAAACAGGGATTTTAGAGAAGAGAATTAAAGAAAGGAAGGAATATGAGAAAGGGTTAAAACTTTAGGGTCGGGATCATATAACGAACGGATTTGACAAAACTCACAAACCATTGGATTAGATAAATCTCACGGCTTAGATTCTTGCTGATGTGGTGCCTAACTACCTTACATTTCTTTCGGCTCATTTTAGGCTAAGTCTTATGGGTACTAATCTAGCAGTTAGATTGGCAATCCACGTCAGCTAGGACAACCACCTAAGTCTTATGGTAGTGCTAATCTAGCAGCTAGATTAGCAGTCCACGACAGCTGGGACCACCGCCCAGCGCTGAACGGTTCAACGCTTTAAATCTCAGTCGTGAGATCAAAAATAAATCTCCCAACGCTGCACCATTCCGCGAAAAGGTGGTTTTCCCAGCGCTGAATGATTCAGTGTAACTATCTAGCTGCTAGTTCACCTGCGAGCAACTGTTATGAGAGAGAACTAGTGTTAACAAATAGACAACACTTTTTTTTTTTGAATTGCAACACATTTCTGCTAATCTAGCAGCTCAATCTAGCCCATAAGACTTGGCCTTAAACGGAGTCAAAATAAAAAAATTTATAAATATAGAAATTAATATATAAACTCCTATATTTTCTTTAACCATTTTTGACAAATCATCATTTATCTAAAACAAAGAAGAAAAACAAAATCCACGATTCATTAGATCTTGTTGCTTAGAAGAACAAAACAAAAACAGAGCTATGATTGATATGATGATATCCACGAGATAAATTAACTTTATCACCAAAAGTTTTTTAGTCGAAAAATCCCAATGTGCTGATCGATTCTCTAATGAGAAAAAACTCATGGAGTAATGTAATCGGGTATAGGTGTTGGAGAAAATGAGTTTTAATTAAAAGGTTTTATGGTCTTGGTGTGGTTTGATCTAATGACCTAAGGGTCTAAGGATACTCACTCATTTTTGGGTGAATGAAGTGGAACCTTTAGTCCCACATTGTGGAAAACTAAAGAGGCGCTCCACTATATAATTATACACTTATGTATGAATTGTAAAACGTGGTTGGAGCGGGTGGACAAAAATACATATTTTTACCCATGCGATATGCGCGTATGCCATGCACCAAGTCCATTTTCTACACGGATTTATTTTTGGGCGAATTTTTTCTTTAGGAAATTAATTCCAAAATTATTTTTTAAGAGTTTTATTTTTGGGTAAATTCCTTTTACGTGTTTTACTTGTTTTTGAAGAAAATCAAAACCTAACTTGATTTACAAGTATTTCATCCTATAAATACAACTCGAAAATCTGTTTTCAGTACACTGAAAATTCTTCTTTTATTCTAGGGTTTCTCCATACGTTTTCACATCTATCCCCGTTGCTGAGTTCGAAGAAAATCTATTTTCACATATTTTTACCCATGCGATATGCGCGTATGCCATGCACCAAGTCCCTTTTCTACACGGATTTATTTTTGGGCGAATTTTTTCCTTAGGAAATTAATTCCAAAATTATTTTTTAAAAGTTTTATTTTTGGGTAAATTTCTTTTACGTGTTTTACTAGTTTTTGAAGAAAATCAAAACCTAACTTGATTTACAAGTATTTCATCCTATAAATACAACTCGAAAATCTGTTTACAGAAAAATTCTTCTTTTATTCTAGGGTTTCTCCATACGTTTTCGCATCCATCCCCGTTGCTGAGTTCGAAGAAAATCTGTTTTCACATATTTTTACCCATGCGATATGCGCGTATGCCATGCACCAAGTCCCTTTTCTACACGGAATTATTTTTGGGCGAATTTTTTCTTTAGGAAATTAATTCCAAAATTATTTTTAAGAGTTTTATTTTTGGGTGAATTAGTTTCGTGTTTTACTTGTTTTTGAAGAAAATCAAAACCTAACTTAATTTACAAGTATTTCATTCTATAAATACAACTCGAAAATCTATTTTCAGTACACTGAAAAATTCTTCTTTTATTCTAGGGTTTCTCCATACGTTTTCACATCCATCCCCGTTTCTGAGTTCGAAGAAAATCTGTTTTCACATATTTTTACCCACGCGATATGCGCGTATGCCATGCCCCAAGTCCCTTTTCTACAAGGATTTATTTTTGGGCGAATTTTTTCTTTATGAAATTAATTCCAAAATTATTTTTTAAGAATTTTATTTTTGGGTAAATTCCTTTTACGTGTTTTACTTGTTTTTGAAGAAAATCAAAACCTAACTTGATTTACAAGTATTTCATCCTATAAATACAACTCAAAAATCTGTTTTCAATACACTGAAAATTTCTTCTTTTATTCTAGGGTTTCTCCATACGTTTTCACATCCATCCCCGTTGCTGAGTTCGAAGAGAGGGTAACTTGTGTTGTGCTAACTCAAGTTATATCGGACAGTCTTATCCTGGACACATCTTCGCTGTGAGGGGTTTAGCATTACTCAACTCGAGTATACCCGCGAACTAATGTGTTAAGGAAAACTTGTTGAACCTGTGATTCTGCCCACGTCAAGTTAGTTCGGTAGTGTTGTTTCGCATTAGTTCTTTACATATTATTTTTGATACATCTAACGTGTTGTTCATTGTTGCAAGATACCAACAATAGGTGTGTATTGTGTTTCCTGACCGGTAACTAAGGGTAGGTTGGGATGCATGGTTGGAGGATTACGTAGTAAACTATGAACTTTTGGACAGCTGAGAAGACAGGTCTAATTGGGATGTTAAGGGGTTTATAGGAGGAAATATGCGAAAAAGATAGATCGTAACAATGTCAATTACTGGATACAAACACTATGGTCTAAGTTTATCACAGAGTTTTAGTTGCATGATTAAATTTTTTTTTACATGAAATACAATGTCTTAGATTGTCTCAAACTTGTCTTCCATGAAGTTCCAGAGTCATCTTGTGTGCAGTTCTGTCTACGGTAAAATTCGGTTGTTTTTAGCCAAAAAGTTACCACATAAAGGGTGAAGCTAAGAGTTAATTATTTCTTGGATGCCACTTAAAATAACTTTACTCCGTGATTGGTATAGCTAAATATTTCTTGGCCTTCTAATTCATAATGAAACTAAAATTCATAACTGTAGCAAACTCAACCTGGTTTAAACATCGCAAAACAAATCATTAGGGTAGGTCTTATACTGCGAGCAAGACACTATCATTTATATGTTAATTGGCCGACCTTTAGGGAGGCCTTCTATGTGATGACAAATCTGCAATCTGTCGGTCACAACAAATGTCCCAAAATTTGAAAATTGAGGGAGGCCTTCTATGTGATGACAAATCTGCAATCTGTCGGTCACAACAAATGTCCCAAAATTTGAAAATTGAATTTCCAGATTTCTCAATCCCATAAAATTCAGATTAAACAGGAGATAATCAAAGAAATTGATCATAAATTTCTGTCAACTATGATCAAACAATTAAATTGACATTTCAAGTCGCATCAAATCATCCATTAGATCAATCACAATCGACGAATTTCAGTTTCTTTTTCGTTCAAATTTTATGAGAAAAAATCAATTCACAATTTTGAAATCCATTTGAAGGACCAATACGAGTACAATCTACTTCAATTCAATCATAACAGAAAACCGAAGCTCCCATTTTAATTATTGAACCTTTTATTTTAGTCAATTCAAATATATTCGAACAAATTTGAGATTTAGAGAACATTTTCTCAGTAAAATAGCAGAGCTCAGAAGAACTTCTGAAAACTGGTAAATGTAGAAGACGACGGGTTATGGGCCCAGTTTTCGTCCCGTTACCGATATACAAAATAAACCGACCCGACCCACATTTACAAAGAAAGAAAAAAAGAACAAAGCAAAAAAAAAAAAAGGAAAGAAAACGCCCGATTCTTTTTTGCTACCCATTTTCTTCATGCTCTCTGATTGATTCTTGATTTCTTACAATCTGCCAGTAACCATCAACCCACAAATTAATTGATTAATGCCGATAAGAGACAAAACTTGATTATTGATAGCAAAATGGATGTAATTAGTTGGTAAAAATTTTTTGTGGTGTACTGGTGTTTTGGGTTGTGAGAGAGAATTAAGAGATTTAGTGAAAGGGATTTAGATAAAAAGTGATTGATTTGGTTTTCTGTGAGAGGGAGAAGATGGGTGTTTGATGTAGCAGAGAGTCAGAGACAACTAACAACCTAGAGCTTATCTCTATGAGCTATATTCAAATGACCAAAACATCCATTATGAGTTATGACCAACGCATGTAATTTGAGGGACACGTGGTGGATCTTAATAGTTTGTAAAGATAGATATATGTCGGACTGGACCTCTCTCGGTTGATGCAGTCTCGAATGGAGTTTTTTTGATTTAGTTGTTATTGGCTTAGAAATTTTTATCTTAACGAGTTCAACTCTTTGGTCGGCCCCCCACTGCTTCGCAATCATCTAGTAGGAAAATGAAATTAACTTAATTTTGAGGAAAAAGAAAAAAATGTGAGTCAATCAAAAAACTTACAAATATAATTCTCTCTCAAAAAAATATTTCACTCGAACATAAAAACAATTTAATACCGAAACACTCATCATCATGTACGGAACCAGAGTATCAATCTTGTAAATCCGCAAGACACACAGATCAATAATAAGTTCCAATATAATTTAATGTTTTTGAGAATTTAAATCATTTAAGTCGCGAACACTAAATGCTTAAATGGTACGTAGGAAATATATCAACAAGTGAACTATCATTAGAAACTACCGAAAATGCTATGTGAACAGCGTGATAACCGCTGAGTAACAGCTGATCCCGCGTGGCAGCTTAACGTGGAGGAAAGAGAAAAAAAATTTCTACCCACGTCATCATCTTTAACACCACGTAACTCCGGACTGCAAAATACCATGGTTTTATTTGCAGAGAGGTGACGGTTTATTTTGATAAGATCCTTCTAGATTTATCAAAACTAATTGATTCAAGTATCAAAAAAAGCCTGGATTATTAGTGAAATCTCTAACTAGTTGCATGACCGATTTTTTTTTTTTTTTTATTGTCGATGTTCTTGCCCTTAGATTCTTCCTCTAATCGATCTCTTATTGTTTTGTAGGTTTTCTTACATTAAACTTTTCCATGATAATGTTTAATTTTGGGGTTTGATTGTATAAGAACCCAGGGTGTTTTTTTTTTTTTTTTTTTGTTTGTGATTTCTTGTTTGATTTGTAAATTCCAAATCATAATTGTTTATCCATGTTTTAGTTATGCATTAAACAATCACACAAGCAGATCTCCCTAAAAACTTCAAAGAAAAATCAATTTTTTGTTGTACTAGTAATAATATCCATCTTCAATATAGTACATCTATGGACAGTAATAAGACTAGATCACCGCTGCCACGGTGGGGTGGGCCGACCGAAAAAAATCGAAACACCAATATGCATAATGGTGTTATAGGGCTAAAATTGATATGCATTCAATTTATGGTAGTTTAGATAAATTTCCTCCATTTTTTATGCATCTTTTGTGATGGTTTGCATCAATTTATCCCATGTGCTATGTTTCCTTTGTGGTGGTTTGCACCAATATCCCCATGTATTATGCATCCTTTGTGGTGCTTTGCATAATGGCTATGCAATATATTTTAAAAGTCACTATCGAATTTTTCGTAAAAACACTAAATTTTATATTGTTGTTTGTACTCGTTGGGTAGATTTTTTTAAATCCTTTCCAATGATATAAAATTTGTAAAATCTAAGGCACGGATTTTTAGATATGTTATATTAAAGTTTGGTTTCCAATAATACCCCTGAAAAAATATGATGTATAAGGAGTCATAATAATTAGACTAAAAGGAGGGATATTTTAGGCTTTTTCATGTTCCAAAGACTACCACCAAAATCAATCTTTTTTATAAAATTGCAATTTTGGGTTAGGTTTCATTTGACAAAAAAGTGGCCATAAAAGGGACTCCCTCCCTACGGGCCCTTCGGGCCCTCCGGTCGGTCGGCCCAACTAAGAAATATTAGGGTTTCTCTTCAAATCAAGACTGAATTTTGAGCTCCATGATACTATTGGATTAATATACTTACATTTTTCGTTTTGTGGTATCCATCTGAATGGTTGATCATGAAGATGTGGGAGTGAAGAAGTTCTAATTAGTGAACTTCTTTCCATAATTCATTTTATTTTGTCGATGACGTGGATAAAATTAAGAAAGTATCTTTCCTCCACCTTGGTTTCCAAGTCAGATTGGCTGTCAATCAGCTGTCATTGTGCTGTTCATGTAGCACGGTTGAGAAACTACTACTCTTGGTTCATCATCATTCACCGAATTACAGTGGTTCTACCTTTCAGTTGCTAGATATGTGGATCTCCGATAATTGGCCAACCTAATATTCGAACTTCAGTAGCTTCTTGAATTTTAGAGCTCGCAACTGGAGTAATATCATCTTGAACTATTTTGTTATGTTCATCCTTGATCTGTGCAAAAATCTTTTCAATACCTTAAATTGTGATTTATATAGTTTATCTGACTTCGAAGCAAAACACGACATCTGAGTTGATCTTCGACAAAGTCTAAACATTTCCTAGTTCTCATAGTTATCAAAGAGTAATATTTCGCCCATCATCCTAAATGTATTTTTACCTCCCAACCATCTTTTCATAATGAACTGTGGTGGTATTTCATCGACCTTCAACTTCATCAGAACTTTAAGCACATGTTTACAAGGAAAACCTTTAAATTCAAAATATTGGCACTCTCAGTATCCCTCATGCGTATCTGGCTTTATCCTTATGGTGAACTGTTGTGGATAACCAATTTTATATGTTATTAAGTAAGTATTAAAATTATCTCCTCTTTCTATCTCTTCACACTTAAAACGTATTGCATCTAATAATTGTTTACAGAACTTGTTGTAAATATTGTGAGTGTATATCTTAGCAGCGTGTTTAAGTATCAAATGTTTTTCATCAATAATCCTCTTCGTATGCTCTGAAATAAGATCTTCTTCATCTTCTTTATCAACAAATTTCTTTCATTGCTTGTTCGTACATAACCGCAAATTCTTTGAGATTGGTTATTGACGAGACAAAGGATTTGAAAAAAGCGTTTACCCCTTCATTGCGACCTGATGTATTCATACCTGCATAAAACGTATTTCTATGGTAGACATGTACCCAAGATTCTCGTATCTCATATAATTGGGTTAGGCATTTATTGTCGCGTAAATCAAACTCTACGACCATCTTTTTCCACTTCACATCGAACTATTGTATTGTTCAAGTATGATGGATAAAACTTTTCATATCACCCTTGAACTTCGACTTCTTAAAATAAACATGTGATAATTTTTCTGGGAATTTTTTCTTTATATGCCAAAGGCATAAACGGTGACGAGTGCTTGGAAAAAACCTTTTTTTAATAGCAGTGGCCATTTTTGAATATAGATCAGTTATGATGGCCGACGGATGTTGCTCTCCCATTGCTTCAATCCAGATAATAAATAACCAGAAAAATGTAGCTTCGGGCTTATCTTGTAAAACTGCACACCCAAACTGAATAGTTTGATAATGGTGATTTACCCCGATAAATGGTGCAAATTGCATCTCATATTTATTTGTTCGATATGTAGTGTCAAAGAAAATTACCTCACCCAATTGTTTGTATGCGAAACGTGATCGTGCATCTACCCAAAAATGTTTTACAACTCTACCATGCTCGTCAACTTGAACTCTATAAAAGAATTGAGGATTCTCACTTTTGTTTCTTGTGTAAATAATCAAGGACATATTGGGCGTCACCACTTCTAAACCTTTATGCATAACATTGTGCAAATGATTCCAACAATCTCTTTTATTAAATCCAATACGTTGACCTTGCTGGAACTTTTCCAACTTCAAGGTTTTCCTTATTAAATTTTTTCGCCATATCTTTTGCTTCCGTTGGCATGCATTTGTTGGACCACATACGCATTCGTTTTCGTGGTGACACAAATTTGTGTTTATGGTCATCTGAAAATGTTTTCACCATCCACATGTTATTTTCTTCATTAAGAAGAACTTGCATCTTTGTTGTGCACCCACATTGTATAGTATTGTTATCTACCTTTCTTATCTACTCCTTCTATATTGTTCACTTTTACTTTGTTTCCTTCTCGAGAGCATACCATGTAAATTGTTGTCACTTCTTCACACCTCTGCGAGTTCTATTTGTTGATCGAACACGAATTGTAGACCATTTCGTCGTCCATATTCCGTATAATGTTCTCTGGCTTCTTCGTAACTGTTAAATTGCATCCCTACATACGGTATTTCTAGACTGCTACTATTTTTGTTTTTATTTAGAGTCACAATTTCATGATCGGATAAATCATTCATTGTTCCTGTAGTCAAACAAAATAGATGTTAGAAATTAGTTAGACAATGATACAAGTTGAGTATAGCTAGTTTTTCTGACATACGACTTGCAAAAACTTTTCAAGCATTAAACTTCACAAATTCATTCAGATTGGTTAGTTTTCTATCTTGTTTAGATTGGATTTAATATTGTTGTGAATCTAGTGTTCTTAAGCAGAAATGTATCGGCGTGTCCTTTTACACCTAAGAATTGTATGGATTCGGATGTAATTAATTCTTTTGTACTACTGTAGGCTGGAAAAGAGAACACTACACAAGTTTCATAGGCTTTTACAACATGCATCCCTCACTAAGATAATTATGCTGGTAATGATGTTATTATGAGCAAAGTAAGGATTTAGTGAACGGCAAATCAATACCATTCTAAATCAACTATATACAATCGTCAAATTTTGTTGTACAAATATAATCGGCCAAATAAAAACCTAATACACAAGCCTTTGAAATATAACGTACCTTCAAATTAGATTACACACGTGTGTTAATAGAATTATCCCCAACTTAATACTGTTTTAGGTTAACTTTTTCTGTGTTTAATAAAAAAGAGGAGTAAGGGAAAAAAATAAAGAATAAAAAGAATCTTTCTTTAGATAAATTTATGATTTGTCAAAAATGGTTAGAGAAAATATAGGAATATATATTAATTTCTATATTTACAAATTTTTTATTTTGGCTCGGCTTAAAATGAGCCGAATAGAAGAAATGTAAGGTAGTTAGGCGCCACATTAGCAAAAATCTAAGCTGTGATATTTATCTAATCCAATGATCTACGAGATTTGTCAAAAATGTTTGTCAAATCCCTTTGTTACATGATCCCGACCCAAAACTTTAAAGTGTTTGACTGTAAAGATAAAATCGGGCAAAAACAATTTAATGGGTCATGGGTACCCGATATTTTTAAATAAGCTGATCAAATCTCAGCCATCAGTTTTAGCTTGGCTAATAGCTATAGGGCATTGTTAGATCTTATAAAAAATTAGTCTGTCAATAGATCCCCCGTCTTTTTATTATTGTTTACAACTTCCAATGTCAATGATTGATTCTTTAAAAAATCCCTTTTTTTAGTCCCAAAATAGATGAAGCTTTTCATATTTTGATCACTTTTTCTTGATTTGTCCCTGCATTGAAATCAACCACTGGAAACAAGGAACAAAAACTAGGAGATTTAAATATTTTAATAACTATTACCCCTTGTCTTTTTTTGTTTGTCCTATACTCTATTTTTGAAAATACGAGGGTACCCAAATACACCACAATATTTAAATTATCCACCTATAAGTCCTCTTACCGAAAGTGATTGTCTATGGACAAAGGCGAGACAATACGACAAATCGGTATTCACAGTTTGTGTGATCGTCTATGGATACGAGATCGAGACAATACAACAATCAAAGTGTGATTACTTGATAATAGGTTCGGACTTAACCAAACTCTATAGGATCACTATCAAGTAATACAGAATTAATGTTTGTGTAATTTACTTTTTAATTGCAGAAATAGAAAAGTAAAAGACACAGCAAGATTTTATTAACGAGGAAACCGCAAATGCAGAAAAACCCAGGGACCTAGTCCAGAATTGAATACTCTCAGAATTAATCCGCTATACAAAATCTAACAAACTTCGTATAGTTGAGACCAAGCAACTAAACCTATAGTTTACTTAGTTCTTCAGTATCCATGCGCTTCCGACATTCATAAGTGCACGCACTGGAACGATTCCTTTGGATCGTATTCCAAACAGTAATGGAACAACAAATCTGTTTGGTAACAACTCTCTTGATTCTTTCAGATGAAGATATCTCAAGTCATATGCAAAGGCTCTTCCGTTTAACTAATAAACTCCTTTGTCTGGTCAGATCAATCTATCCAACAACTACCGAAGTAGAAGAGTTTATATTTGTAATCAATCAATATAGAATCAAATAAGAAACTATAAGGTGATGCCGATCTTACACAACTGACCAATCGAATAAATCCGATTCTAGTTGGATCCCAGCCGATCAAGGTTTGTTCACACCCAAAGATATAGAAACCAAATCAGAAATCTTCTTTGTCTTCAAATATTTTTTAATCTTCAATAAACACCTGCACAACACCACTTGAATCTCTTGTGATCAATCACGCACAGAACGGAGTCTGTTAACAATGGATTATCACAAGATGTCTTTAGATCTACAAACAGTTCTAAAGATCCCGTCGATACTTCGATCTACTTTGAGTAAATCTTATATCAGAAGAGAATATTCTCAAGAATAAACAAACTAGGTGCAATCAAAGTTCAACAACCGTTAGTGAATCAAATCAATCGAAAACTAAAATAAACTGCAATTATCTAGTTTCCCACTAACGGTACTCGTAGAGCTTCTTGATCCCACAGAAGTCTTTAAACGAGCGGTCGTAAGAGATTTCGCCTAATTAGGGTACTTTGATTACCAAGCTATACACCCACGAAAAATGAGTAAATTCTGAAATGTATAACTCCTGTAATCTACTACTTTGAAAATCAACCGTCAAAAACCAACGAATTTTCTACGGTTAAAATTAAGATCGGTAGATGATGGGGTTTAGTATTTCGGAATATGCTCATTTTTTGTGGATATGTAGAACTTTGCGAGACGGCATATTTCCAAAATATTAACTTCAAATACTCTCCCATTTAAGTTTTATTAAGAAAAATATCTTCCAAAGTGTGAGATAGTGTGAATCTAAGAGTGTGAAGAGATCCTCCCTTATTTAATATCCAGATAAAAATTATCCCCATGCCGTTTCGACATAGGTTAAGCGCTATATCATATTTAGAAGATAAAAACTGCTACAACAGGAGTTGACAAGTTTTCGGGACACAATTAGTACGATATTAAAAATTAACCAACATCAAGGCCCGTGCCGTTACGGCACGGGTCAATGCCTAGTCTAGAATACAAAACAAAGCTTGGCTAAGTTAGGCTAGATAAAGAGTGGCCGAGATTTGTCTATGAGGGAGATAAATCTGCGGTAGTGGTTTGTTCAACTTAAATATTTTCTTTTGAAAATGGAATGTTATATTAAAGAAAAAATATGTACAAGAAGATCCTAGGAACAATTAAGCAACATCAAAAATGCAAAATTGTATCCCAATGAAACAAAACCTGATTAATTAACAGAATAGTCTTTAAAAACATCCCTATCAAAAAACCACAAAACAATAGTTTGTTTCACCAACATAATAACCTATTCAGCTGTCATTGCTCTCCCTCCAAACACCCAGTTTCCTCATTCCTTCCACAAATGCCAACACACTGCATAAATAACCTTCCACCAAACCTCCCTACTTCTTCCAGTCAAATTATTCATCTGCCACGCTTCAAAATTCTTCTTAACAGAATCTTTCCACACCCAAGAAACTCTAAATAACTTAATAAAGTAAGACCAAACGTCATAAGCAAAAGAACAAGTACAGAAAATATGATCTAGTGTTTCCCCTCCTCTCTTACAAAAAGGACATTTAGCATCTTGAGTATCCACCCCTCTTTGATTCAACATAGTAAAAACATGCAAAGAATTGTGAAAAGCAGCCCATAACATAAAGCTCACCTTTGGTGGAACACCTTGTTTCCACAAGAACTTATTGAAATCGCAAAATTCCTCCTCTTGAACCAAAGAATCATAACGCTTCTTCACTGAAAATCCTCCCATAATATCCACAGAGCCAGCCTCTTCATTCAATCCATGAACTGGACCCAATTCATTGCAAAGCATGTCCCATTCAAATTGCTCATTCTGGTTCAATCTTTTTCGCACTTGACATTTTAATCTGTCATTCTCAATCATGTCATCAATTGAAGCATTCTTAATCCTACAAGCCTTGTAAATAGCAGGATATCTTGCTTTCAAAGTACCTGTTGCAGTCCAATCATCAAGCCAAAACCTTATTGATTTACTATTGTTAAGCTTGAATTTCACACGCTTCTCCAAAAAAGAAATATTATTCAGAATACTCTTCCAATTACTCCTCCCAATTGCAGTAGCATCATTAGATGGTAGACAAACTTCCTTCTTATTCTTTAGCTTATGTTGCACTACCCTCCTCCAAAAAGCTTTCTTCTTAGTTGCATATCTCCATACCCATTTAGCTTTAAGAGCTTGACTTGTACATTTCAGATTCTTCACACCCAACCCACCTAAATGTTTAGGCTTACAAACTTTAAGCCAAGAAACCCAACTCATTTTCCTTCTATCATCAGTAGAATCCCATAGAAATCTTCTCATAAGTTTGTTCAGTTTTTCCTCCACATTAACTGGCATAGGAATTAAAGAAAGAAAATAAACAGGTAAACTAGTTAAACAACTTCTTATTAAAACCAACCTCCCAGCCTTAGAAACAAATTTCTTATTCCAAGAAGCCAATTTTACTTGCAATCTTTTAACCACCTCATCCCACACTGAAGAACATCTATCAGTAGCACCAATAGGCAATCCCAAGTATTTAAATGGTAATTTTTCAGCTCTACATGATACATGTGTATCTTCCTTTCTCCAGGAACTAGTGATCCTCAAGATGGATTGAGGATAGAATTGTACTTTAGGTTGGAATACCGATTTAAGGCAGTAACCTAGATAAGGAAATATTCAGAGATATAGATATATTCCTAGATATGGAATATTCTTAGACAAGGTAATATTTATAGATAAGGAAATATACCTAGAAAAGGAATTATTCCTAGATAAGGAAATAGATTCCTAGAAGGTTTGGGAAACCGTTAAAGCTATAAATAGAGATGTTTAGCTCATAGCTAAGACATCTAGCGTGTGGTTTGTGATGTAGACACACCTAGATTTAGATAGTGTGGTTTGCGATACAGACATACCTAGTTTGTGAGACAAATCACCTAGTGATAAGTTTGTGAGACAATTAATTATTGTAAAAGCAAGCTTAGCAAATATGAAAAGACGAGGGTACCCAAATATACCTCAATCTAAAACTTTTCCACCTATAAGTCCTTTCTCCGAAAGTGATTGTCTATGGAAAGAGTCGAGACAATACAACTAATCGGTTCACACTTCGTGTGATCGTCTATGGATACGAGATCAAGACAATACGACAACAAGATAACTTGCGTGATTGACTATGGATACAAGATCGAGACAATACAACAACGAAGTATGATTACTTGATAATAGGTTCGGACTTAACCAAACACAATAGGATTGCTATCAAGTAATTAGGAATTAACGTTTGTGTATTTTACTTCTAATTATAATAAAAACAATTATAATTGCAGAAATAGAAAAGTAAAAGACATAGCAAGATTTTGTTAACGAGGAAACCGCAAATACAGAAAAACCCCGGGACCTTGTCCAGATTTAAATACTCTCAGGATTAAGCCGCTATACAAAATCTAAACCAACTTCATATAGTTGAGACCAAGCAACTAAACCATAGTTCACCTAGTTCCGTCTGTATCCCTGCGCCTCCAACTTGCAATAAGTCACGCACTTGGAACAATTCCTTTGGTTCGTATTCCAAACAGTAAAGGAACAACAAATCTGTTCGGTAACAACTCTTTTCATACAACGTGATATGAGTTTGACAAAAGGCTCTTCCGTTTATCCCAATAAACTCATTTTTCAGGTTGTTAGATCAATCTCTTAACAACTACAAAAGTAATTGTCTAGACTATGCAATCAATACTTTGTATCACAAAGAATTGTATTGATACCGATCTACTCAACTAATCAATCAAGGTTATCACAAAGATAAACCGATTATAGTTGGATCCCCAGCCGATCAAGTTTTGTGCACACCAAAGATTATGAACTCAAATAAGAAATCTTCTTTGTCTTCAAATCTTCTTAGATCTTCAATAAACACCTGCTCACAATCAACTTCAATCTCTTGTGATCAATCACACACTGAACGGAGTCTGTTAACAATGGATTATCACAAGACGTCTTTAGATCTACAAACAGTTTTAAAGATCCCCGTCGAAACTTCGATCTAGTTTGAGTGAATCTTATATCATAAGAGAAGATTCTCAAGCATAAACAAACTAGGTGCAATCAAAGTTCAATAACCGTTAGTCAATCAAATCAATCGAAAACTAATAATAAACTGCACTTATCTAGTTTCCCACCAACGGTACTCGTAGAGCTTCCCAATCCCAAAGAAGTCTTTAAAACGAGCAGTCGTAAGAGATTTCGCATAATTAGGGTAATTTCCTCTCCGAATAGATGGCTCCACCAGTAACAACACAACTAGGTAGTTTTGCTGGCTCTGAGGATTAGTTTGATCGAAATGCAAACTTCAGAATTTATAGACCAAGGAAATTTGGACACCAAGGAATTTCCAAAACCGAAAATATTCTCAACATATGCTATATATTTCCAAATTCGGTTTTCATAATTCCTGGAAATGCTCTGTCCAAATATTGACCGAAATCTCAGTAGAAAATCTCCAATTAGTAAATGCACATTACCAATTTTTATTTTCTAAAGATATGCATTTTGATTGCTGGAAATTAAAAGTATATAAAACTAAAAACCTTAATTAAAAGATTCTCAATTTATTTCGATCCGAGATTCTCCTTTGGTTATTAAGGAATATCTTTGAACAATAAAAGATAATGCACATGTTCAAAGTATGTTGACATCTTTACTTTGTAAATCCTTTTTCATATTTAAAATCTTGGAACCGAGTTTCCACACTTCCAAACGAGTTTAGAATTGGTTCATCTGACTTCCAAGAACTATGTTATTGATTATCCTATCAAATCACCATTAATGGGTTTCACGGTTCTACCAAAACACAAGGCTTCGGTTCTACCTCCATGTGGGTACTAGGATCGGTCACACTAGCTTTCCAAAATTGGTTGACTAGGTACTAGGATCGGTTACCACATAATTATGGTATTTAACTTGTAATCGGTTGCACAAGTCATAGGATCGGTTACCAATTACTAAGACTTGTTGTACCACTTACAAGGATCGATTTCACATGCTTGTGATCGTTCGCACCTCTTACTAGGATCGGTTCCCCAATGTCTAGAGTTGGTCATACCAATTACAATATATCGATCATACCATCTCAGGTGATTAATTAAGATCGGTTTCACTAATTAAAGTCATACCAATACAAAAGTCAGGCATTGTGAATAGTTTTTCCAAGATACATAAACAAGTTATGAGCGGTTATACTAAACACACATGTTGGTAATCCAAAGATTTGCAATGAATTACAATACCAATAAGCCTAGCGATTTCCCTTTCAATTTACAAAAAGAGTTTATGCATTGTACTTCCTTTAAATGAATGTAAAACATTGTTTCCTAGGATTAAATCTTCACACATACCCATACACATAATCACAATAGCATTCATACGATTATGTCGATGTCTTATATACGAAGTTCAAAAGATAGACGTTATACTTCGTATTATAATTCCTTAATACTATGTCTAACTAGAGTATAATCATTCACAGCTTTGAAATTATGTTTTCAATATGCAAGACTTGAAAGATACGTTAGGAATGAAACAATTCAAGTCAAATATTACTAACCTCAAGAGGAAGGATGATGTCGTCGTTGTAGTTCTTTACTTCTTCACATTCTTCAAGTCTTCACGTAATACTTGTAAGTCTCATATCCTAGTAACTTTCTAGCTAACCTATACGAAGTTGACTCTAGTAAATAATCAAGCGACTATTTAAATGAGTTTTGGTTCACTAAAATATGACAACCAAACTTGACATACCAACGCTTGGTGGGTTCAACCGAGCTATGCTCTAACAATCTCCCCCTTTGTCAATTTTAGTGACAACTCTTACATCATATGGATAAACAAATTACAAGAATTCATTACACATACGCTTGATTCCAAGTTTCAACAACACAATAACCTGTATACATTCAATCCATAAATGCCGCTATTGACATTATAATAACAATGCTAATACTCCCCCTGAAGGTAAGATAGGTAGATTTTCAATCCGCGCATCTTTGTTATTCTCTTTGTAGTTAAGATAACCACAAGTATCAATATGATATGTTACTCCCCCTTAGTATATGCTTTACTCTTTCGTTAGATATAACGTTTAAGCACCAATGTACTTTGCTTAATGATACCAAATCACTTGTTTACTCCATATATTTCTCCCCCTTTTTGTTACAAAATGACAAAGGTACGAGCAAATAAAGGACAGACCGAAAGGATCTTACAAATCTCAACAGACTTGCAAAACCTATAAGAGTTAAGCATGAGGGTTCCACACACCATTTTAGACAACCAATATCAAAACCGAAACTACAAAGTAATTTTGTTTTGATAAGTTACCAAGGAAACAATTTTCCCTAATAGTTTAGCAAATCAAAAATTGACTAAGCACCTTAGTTCTTTTGCTAAAACGATTGCACAAATGCAATCGCTTGTTCGATAAGATCAAAATTAACTTTATTTTTCTCATCAGGTTCTAATTATTCAAATAATAACTTAGACCTTTCACTTTTAAACAAGACAAGTACTAGGTTAGTTAACTAGCATTTCTTGTTAAGGCATTCGATTAGACTTGAATAACCGAAACCTCCACTTTGATAAGTCTAACTAAGATCAAAATTAACTTAGTTTCTCTTATCCGGAATCGAATTGGAATAAACTATTCATCCCGGAAACCTTTTTGTTAAGCCATAAACAATTCATACAAACCAAATAAATCAACTTGCATAATTATTTACCTCAACCGGAAGCAATTGAAACAAACATAAACATTATGATACCGCAATTGCTCAGAAATTTCGTAAGCCTAAACAATTGATACCAAACAATAAAGCAAGATAACAATAGTTTTTCTTAACCGGAAACAATTGAATCACACACACATCCATACACAAATAATGGAATAAACATCAATTGTACCGAAATTTTGTTAAGCAAAAGCAATAAATATATGCAATAAAATCAGGCTTTTCTTAAACAGGAAAACAATTAACTAACAAATTCGTTACCTCAAGTTCCGCATCCTCTTCTCCCCTAAAGATATGTCATTAAGCGCAAGTTCACGTTAGAACTCTCCCCCATTGTGTTGTCATCCTCTCGCAAGACAAAAGAACAACAACAAAAACCAACCTTTACCAGAGAAAGGTTGAAAACCGGTTTTAACTAATGCGATGCAAAAGTTGAAACCCCGAAACACATATGCTTTTATGCTAAAGAAAACGATTCAACATATTGTGACTTTTTCACATATTAATTTTAATCAGAACCCTTTATGATCCTTTGATAAATCCTACCAACATGGGATAAAACTTAATCCTGCTAAACCAAAAAGTCACCCAAACCATAAGGGTTCACACAGTATGAGATCGAATATTAAGGTCATGAAACCGAAATCAATCATCCCATAAACATACATAGCAATAAAATAAAGCATTCAAGCACAGGCTATGTAATCGTAAAACTATCACAAGAAAAATTATAAACTAATAATTTTATTCATAAATACTAGATAGTTTTATTCATAATAGACCTTATACAATTATTGAAAGAAATCAAAAACTGATGTCTATTTTTCTGGACTAAGTATTACAGCAAATAACTTAATCTTTAGAAGTGCTCTCACTATTAACCGAAGATTCCTCAGTGTTCTGATTTTTGAGTCTTTTCTTTTCTTTCGTATGATTGAGTCTCCTTTTCAAGAGATTAACTTCCACGATCAACTTTAAGAGATTTGACTCAAGCAGCTTTTCATTGAAAACTGCAGTTTCCATGAGTTCACGTGCAACTTCAAAATCTCCCATTAACATAAGCATAAGTTCAAAAGAAATATGATTATTTTTATGTTCTTTTGAGAAATAACATTTGAGCTCAACTTAAAAGGTTTCAAGTTTTCGTAGTTGAGATTCAACGTCAATAGTATTTTCACCCATCTTTGACCGCAGACAAAACATAGAGAGAAGTATCGGTCCTATAGATGGTTTATATAACAAATCAAACTTGATTTCCAAGATTGAGATACCTAATCAAGGTATATTATTTGATAGAATTTGTGCAAATATACACTTTCGGAAACAATACGATTAAGATGGTCTGAAAATATTTTTCCCAAAATTTTCTCATGAACTTTCCAAAGATCGAAAGTATTCTTCGAAGACTTAAAAAGGTATTCCAAAAACAGAAAAACACTTTAGATGTTCATGAAAAAGATAGGTTGAGTATAGTATTATACTTTCTTCATGTTTCAGTGCTTGGTTCGTATTCCAAACAGTAAAGGAACAACAAATATGTTCGGTAACAACTCTTTTCAAACAACGTGATATGAGTTTGACAAAAGGCTCTTCCATTTATCCCAATAAACTCCTTTGTCAGGTTCTTAGATCAATCTCTTAACAACTATTAAAGTAATTATATTGTTTGTACCCTATTAAAATAGTGTATGTGCGTACCACACAAGCTATTTGATGTCGGTACAATACGGTTTATTGTGGAAACCCGCATGGCTTATTATGGAAGCCTAACTCGGTTTATTGTGGAAACCGGTGGGTTTATTGTGGAAACCCGCATGGCTTATTATGGAAGCCTAACCCGGTTTATTGTGGAAATCGGTGGGTTTATTGTGGAAACCCGCATGGCTTATTATGGAAGCCTAACCCGGTTTATTGTGGAAACCGGTGGGGTTATTGTGGAAAACCGCATGGCTTATTATGGAAGCCTAATCCAGTTTATTGTGGAAACCGGTGGGTTTATTGTGGAAACCCGCATGGCTTATTATGGAAGCCTAACCCGGTTTATTGTGGAAACCGGTGGGTTTATTGCGGAAACCCGCATGGCTTATTATGGAAGCCTAACCCGGTTTATTGTGGAAACCGGTGGGTTTATTGTGGAAACCCGCATGGCTTATTATGGAAGCCTAACCCGGTTTATTGTGGAAACCGGTGGGTTTATTGTGGAAACCCGCATGGCTTATTATGGAAGCCTAATCCGGTTTATTGTGGAAACCGGTGGGTTTATTGTGGAAACCCGCATGGCTTATTATGGAAGCCTAATCCGGTTTATTGTGGAAACCGGTGGGTTTATTGTGGAAACCCGTATGGCTTATTATGGAAGCCTAATCCGGTTTATTGTGGAAACCGGTGGGTTTATTGTGGAAACCCGCATGGCTTATTATGGAAGCCTAATCCGGTTTATTGTGGAAACCGGTGGGTTTATTGTGGAAACCCGCATGACTTATTATGGAAGCCTGGATTTGGGTTGTTAGGGAAACCAGTGGGTTTATTATGGAAACCCACTAGGCTTATTATTGAAGCCCAAGAGTCTTGAATAATTATTTATTTATAATTATTAATGATATCTGAGATAAATGCAGGATCCTAAATAAAGAGGATAATTATCTTAAATACTTATAAATATTATTTAAGATAAATGAGGATTATGGTAAATATTATGGTTTATCATGAACTGGATGTTATTTGAGGTTTATGGATGAGGGAAGTTATTAGGATAACTATCAAAACCCTAAAGCTACATCTATTTCTCGCTTTATATATATAGAGGCTAAATCTCAACACAAAAGGTAGACAATTTCTATTCCTTTCTTAACAACCTACTTGCATAGAACTCTTGTTGATTTTAGCATCGGAGTGTCTTTGCAGGTACCCCCACCATTTTCAATCAACAATTCTTTGGAGAATCTAGTTAACGGCGGCGATTCGATCATCATACACACATCTCGAAGATTGTTGGGGTGATTAATTTTTGCACCAACATCTTTTGGCGCCGACTAAGGGGACTACGAGAAAAGGTCGTGCTCCCCCCATTTGAGGAAAGTTTTTTCAAGTGGTTTTGCAAACTAGGGTTTCAAAGGCGTTTGAAAGGGAAACAAATTAGATCGCAACTTTTCTGGAAGTCGCAGAAAGTATAACCACGTTCCGATAGCAACTTTTGGGAAAGTTGCAGTAAGTTCCAACAAGGTACAAGAAAGTTGCAGGAAGTTCTGAACACTTTCAGAGAGTTGCGGAAGCTTTCTGAACGTTTCAGAAAAGTCATAGGAAGATCACAACCTTTCAGAAAGTTGCAAAACGTATCGCAACTTTTCAGGAAGTTGCAGAAGATTCACAACGCAACCGAAAGTTGCGAAGCTCTGAGAACACTTTGAGAAGGTTCTTTGGAAGATTGAGAACTTTTTCAGAGAGTTGTTGAAGATCCGAAAGTTCGCAGAAAGTTCTGCCAAAGTTGTTGAAAGAAAATCTAAAAGAAAAAAGAGACCGAGCAAGAGGTTTTGTAACGGTACATCCTTGAGTTCGTATTGCTAATGGTGGAAGCAGCGACACACATGGAGATATACAAATATGGAGCAAAGCCTCATAACCATGAAGCAGTAATCGTCCGCAAGATATCCAGTTCAACAAATTCATGTTTACAACAAACTGGAACCCAATACGAGATGTTAGCCAAGTCATGGATTAGATGCCATCTAAATCATGATTAATCCTTGTCGTCAACGACATAATTTGATAAAGAGGTGTTATACTTGCTAGCCGTAAGGAAACAAAAGCAATAAGAGATCACGTAGTAGAAAGGACGCCTTACTCTGCAACAGCTCAAGCTCTACTGTGTAGGGAGCATATACGCAGTCTCACCAACAACATCGCCCCATCGTTCGGAAAATGGAAGAGCGTCACCGTCTCCAAGAGCAAGCCATCTCATACAGATGGAATGAAACTCGTGATGATCGTCGACACTGCCGAATTGATGAGAGGAAATGGAATGGTCCAAGGATCCACCACAGAAAGGGGCAAACTAAAAGGCTACATACGGACTACTAATAGTCCCAAGCACATGTCAACGCCAAGATAGGGAGATCTACTTCACCAATAACTAGCTGTATAGGCTTGCGAACTATACAGACTTACAGGCGTCTTTCGTGTTCAGAGACAAGGAAAATGTTAGCACAGCAAGGTGTTGCAGGTGAAGCCAAGTTGCTGCAAATGAAGATGTGTTGCATATGAAGATGAAAAAAATAAAGCTCGAAGGCAGATAAAGCGTAACATTGCTGATGGAATAGGGAGATTAAAAGTTAAAGTAATGGTAACTCACTTGAAGAAATAGGAGGCACAGAACTTTAATTGTGGGAAGAAAGAAGCTATACTTGTGCATTTATATGCCAAAAAAAGGGGTTAAACAAGATAGATACGTAGGATTCGAAAATATTTGGTTAGCATCAAATATTTTTTAATCCAAAAGACGTGCATTGTTAGATATCCAATTTGGAGCACGTTGGATGTGTCAAGGTGAGATACTTCCACATCAAACAAATAATAGAAGGTACGTGGCCTTGTTTCCATATGAAGAAGTCATCCATACTTGAATGGGAGGAAGATTACGTGGACCTTATAAAAGAGCCGTACACACACTTAACCAAGGATTGGCATGGACTATTCAGAAGAGCACCAGAAGTATTTAGTTCAATGTGCATATAATACTATTACAGATGTTAAGGGATGTCCACGCGATGGTGCCAAATTTGGATGCTATTTTTTTTAACACTTTAACAGAACGAAGTGTAATTGGAGAAGAAATATGACCGAGTTCGAGGTTCGTGGATAGCAACATGATCGAATTCAAAGTTCTTTGATTTATTGCTCGAGGTTCGTCAGCAACATAATCAATTGAATATAAGCAAAGAAAGAAAATTTGTCATGTACGACGAAAGGGTCCAGAACCGAGGGACACGCCACACCAAGACAACATTTTGATGGCGATTCCAAAGGAAAAATCACGATGAGTCCAGAAATAAGATGGCAACGGAAAAGATACCATAAGATCAGATCCATCTAGCAAGTGAGGATTGGATATAATGGATCTAGTTCTTGCTTCACCTGGGGGCGTCTTTGCTATTTGGAAATATCTCTACAGATATTGGGAGCGGCTAAAGTGATGCCGAGCATTCAATCAAAACCAACATGGTTAAGGAAGTCAAACAATAGGACGCATCCTTTTCATTATAATTGGAATAATGGGGGCGACTAAGGTGGAAGGAACGAACGCCTTGGGAGGTAAGTCTTTCACGATTACATTATAAATCAAGTTTATCGTCACAATTGAGAACACTTTTTGCATGTATTTATTAAAGAAATACATGCAATGTCTTTCTATAAAAGAGGACGAAAAAGACGAAGTATTTTGGTTATTAAGGAAATAGTTGCAATGTCATTCTATAAAAGAGGAAGACAAAGACGAAGTAGTTGCAATGTCTTTCTATAAAAGAGGAAGACAAAGACGAAGTATTCTGGTTATCAAAGGAACAATTGCTATGTCTTTCTAGTAAAGAGAAAGACAGACGAAGTATTTGATTATAAAAGAAATTGTGCGATGTCTTTCAAATAAAGAGAAAGGAGAAAACAAGGTGTTTCAACATAATTAAGCTGAAGCTAAAATGGAGCGAAAGGAGCAAAGGAAAAATATTAAAGAAACTCATATGGCTTATTATAGACGCCCAGCTGGCTTATTGAGGAAGCCCAACCGGACTTATTGAGGAAGCCCGGTGGTTTATCAAAGAAACCGAGTCTAGCTTATTGAGAAAGCCCAACAGGACTTATTAAGGAAGCCCGGTGGTTTATTAAAGAAACCAACACATGGCTTATTATGGAAGCCCAATTTGGTTTATTGTAGAAACCAGTGGGTTTATTGTGGAAACTCACATGCTTGATTATAGAAGCCCAGTTCGGTTTATTGTAGAAACCAATAGCTTATTATGAAAGAAAATGTATGACGAAAAGCTAGAGACAGTCAACCTGTACATCAGAGATTGTCGTACATTCATTATTCGCAGACACACGAGCATTGAGTCGGCAAATTATAGGCCAGTACGGGAACAAATGGGCAACCAATGTGCCTAGAAAGTTACGGGAGCAACCTGCATTCGAAGTGAGGTATGTTCTCAAAGTTGAAGTTGATTTATTAATTTAATCCAGATAATTTTTATATTAAAGAGATAAATTGGAGTGTTTTTTTATCAAAGAGAAAAACCAAGGAAACGCTTCATTCACCATAAGGGTGGGAGATGAAATTAAAGAAGATTTACAAGACCAACACTTAGGTCATATGTTAGCTAATGGAAGAGCAAACAGAACATAACATGCCGATCTGTTTAGCATTTGGGTAATTACTGTATGGAGTTTAAGTACATTATTGGTACTTTGAACATGTTTGGTGATTTGAGATGGTTAAGTACATTTTTGGTACTTTGAATAATCAAGCCGAGATCGGGGCGAGGCCACACAACATGCTGGCCAAGGCCACAAAAGGTTATCGGATAAGCAACATATGGCGAATTTGAACGACCCGAGAAGGTTAGTTTTATTGATTTTCTTAATCCATCAACAAGTTGAGAATTAAGAGGGGGCGATGTTTGTACCCTACTAAAATAGTGTATGTGCGTACCACACAAGCTATTTGATGTCGGTACAATACGGTTTATTGTGGAAATCGGTGGGTTTATTGTGGAAACCCGCATGGCTTATTATGGAAGCCTAACTCGGTTTATTGTGGAAACCGGTGGGTTTATTGTGGAAACCCGCATGGCTTATTATGGAAGCCTAACCCGGTTTATTGTGGAAATCGGTGGGTTTATTGTGGAAACCCGCATGGCTTATTATGGAAGCCTAACCCGGTTTATTGTGGAAATCGGTGGGTTTATTGTGGAAACCCGCATGGCTTATTATGGAAGCCTAATCCGGTTTATTGTGGAAACCGGTGGGTTTATTGTGGAAACCCGCATGGCTTATTATGGAAGCCTAACCCGGTTTATTGTGGAAACCGGTGGGTTTATTGTGGAAACCCGCATGGCTTATTATGGAAGCCTAATCCAGTTTATTGTGGAAACCGGTGGGTTTATTGCGGAAACCCGCATGGCTTATTATGGAAGCCTAACCCGGTTTATTGTGGAAACCGGTGGGTTTATTGCGGAAACCCGCATGGCTTATTATGGAAGCCTAACCCGGTTTATTGTGGAAACCGGTGGGTTTATTGTGGAAACCCGCATGGCTTATTATGGAAGCCTAACCCGGTTTATTGTGGAAACCGGTGGGTTTATTGTGGAAACCCGCATGGCTTATTATGGAAGCCTAATCCGGTTTATTGTGGAAACCGGTGGGTTTATTGTGGAAACCCGCATGGCTTATTATGGAAGCCTAATCCGGTTTATTGTGGAAACCGGTGGGTTTATTGTGGAAACCCGCATGGCTTATTATGGAAGCCTAATCCGGTTTATTGTGGAAACCGGTGGGTTTATTGTGGAAACCCGCATGACTTATTATGGAAGCCTGGATTTGGGTTGTTAGGGAAACCAGTGGGTTTATTATGGAAACCCACTAGGCTTATTATTGAAGCCCAAGAGTCTTGAATAATTATTTATTTATAATTATTAATGATATCTGAGATAAATGCAGGATCCTAAATAAAGAGGATAATTATCTTAAATACTTATAAATATTATTTAAGATAAATGAGGATTATGGTAAATATTATGGTTTATCATGAATCTGGATGTTATTTGAGGTTTATACAGATGAGGGAAGTTATTAGGATAACTATCAAAACCCTAAAGCTACATCTATTTCTGCCTATATATAGAGGCTAAATCTCAACACAAAAGGTAGACAATTTCTATTCCTTTCTTAACAACCTACTTGCATAGAACTCTTGTTGATTTTAGCATCGGAGTGTGTTTGCAGGTACCCCCACCATTTTCAATCAACAATTCTTTGGAGAATCTAGTTAACGGCGGCGATTCGATCATCATACACACATCTCGAAGATTGTTGGGGTGATTAATTTTTGCACCAACATATATAGACTATGCAATCAATACTTTGAATCACAAAGAATAGTATTGATGCCGATCAACTCAACTAATCAATCAAGGTTATCACAAAGATAAACCGATTTATAGTTGGATCCCCAACCGATCAAGTTTTGTGCACACCAAAGATTATGAACTCAAATAAGAAATCTTCTTTGTCTTCAAATCTTCTTAGATCTTCAATAAACACCTGATCACAATCAACTTCAATCTCTTGTGATCAATCACACACTGAACGGAATCTGTTAACAATGTATTATCACAAGACGTCTTTAGATCTACAAACAGTTCTAAAGATCCCCGTCGAAACTTCGATCTAGTTTGAGTGAATCTTATATCAGAAGAGAAGATTCTCAAGCATAAACAAACTAGGTGCAATCAAAGTTCAATAACCGTTAGTCAATCAAATCAATCGAAAACTAATAATGAACTGCACTTATCTAGTTTCCCACCAACGGTACTCGTAGAGCTTCCCAATCCCAAAGAAGTCTTTAAAACGAGCGGTCGTAAGAGATTTCGCCTAATTAGGGTACTTTCCTCTCCGAATAGACGGCTCCACCAGTAACAACACAACTAGGTAGTTTTGCTGGCTCTGAGGATTAGTTTGCTCGAAATGCAAACTTAAATATTTATAGACCAAGGAAGTTTGGACACCAAGG
Organism: Papaver armeniacum; assembly: GCA_023531295.1. Taxonomy (NCBI): domain Eukaryota; kingdom Viridiplantae; phylum Streptophyta; class Magnoliopsida; order Ranunculales; family Papaveraceae; genus Papaver; species Papaver armeniacum. Next base: position 440,764 of record JAJJWW010012132.1, read on the forward strand.
AATTTCCAAACCGAAAATATTCTCAAAATATGCAATATATTTCCAATTTCGGTTTTCATAATTCCTGGAAATGCTCTGTCCAAATATTGACCGAAATCTCAGTAGAAAATCTCCAATTAGTAAATGCACATTACCAATTTTTATTTTCTAAAGATATGCATTTTAATTGTTGGGAATTAAAAGCATATAAAACTAAAAACCTTAATTAAAAGATTCTCATTTTATTTCGATCCGGGATTCTCCTTTAGTTATTAAGGAATATCTTTGAACAATAAAAGATAAGAGTTACTGCACATGTTCAAAGTATGTCGACATCTTTACTTTGTAAATCCTTTTTCATATTTACAATCTTGGAACCGATTTGCCACACTTCCAAACGAGTTTAGAATTGGTTTATCTGACTTCCAAGAACTATGTGATTGATTATCCTATCAAATTACCATTATTGGGTTTCACGGTTCTACCAAAGCACAAGGCTTCAGTTCTACCTCCATGTGGGTACTAGGATCGGTCACACTAGCTTTCCAAAAATTGGTTTACTAGGTACTAGGATCGGTTACCACATAATTATGGTATTTAACTTGTAATCAGTTGCACAAGTCATAGGATCAGTTACCAATTACCAAGACTTGTTGTACCTCTTACAAAGATCGATTCCACATGCTTGTGATCGGTTGCACCTCTTACTAGGATCGGTTCCCCAATGTCTAAAGTTGGTCATACCAATTACAATATATCGATCATACCATCTCAGGTGATTACTTAAGATCGGTTTCACTAATAAAAGTCATACCAATACAAAAGTCAGGCATTGTGAATAGTTTTTCCAAGATACATAAACAAGTTATGAGCGGTTATACTAAACAGACTTATTGGTAATCCAAAGACTTGCAATGAATAACAATACCAATAATCCTAGCGATTTCCCTTTCGATTCACAAAACAAGTTTATGAAATGTACTTCCTTTAAACGAATGTAAAATATTGTTTCCTAGGACGAAATCTTCACCCATACCCATACACATAATCACAATAACATTCATACGATGTACAAAGTTCAAAAGATAGACGTTATACTTCGTATTATAATTCCTTAATACTATGTCTAACTAGAGTATAATCATTCACAGCTCCGCAGTTATGTTTTCAATATGCACGACTTGAAAGATATTTTAGGAATGAAACAGTTCAAGTCAAATATTACTAACCTCAAGAGGAAGGATGATGTCGTCGTAGTAGTTCTTTACTTCTTCACATTCTTCAAGTCTTCATGTAATACTTGCAAGTCTCATATCCTAGTAACTTTCTAGCTAACCTATACGAAGTTGACTCTAGTAAATAATCAAGCGACTCTTTAAATGAGTTTTGGTTCACTAAAATATGACAACCAAACATGACATACCAACGCTTGGTGGGTTCAACCGAGCTATGCTCTAACCTAGAGAGATTGTGAGCGTAAAAAAAAGAGAGTTTTCTTGTTCATAATCTAGAGAAGATATTTTCTTCGAATCTGGTTTCTAGTGTGTTCTGTTTTCTAGTTTTTGTCTATTATTATTCTGAATTCCGCCTCTATAATAATAGTCACCAAGGTACAGAGATCAATACGTACCAAGTTGGTATCAGAGCAAGGTTCGTTTCTTTTAGAGAAGATTCCTGTGGTTTATGGTCTTCACTAGATCTCTCTAAAAACAAGTTGGTGAGTTACCCAAAAATTGGAATACGTTAGGAGAACAAGGGAATCAAGGATGACTAAGTCAGATGATGATCCTAAGCAAAGCGAACCACAAATTATGGAAGAAAAGGTAGACACGCAACAAATAGATATGAAGTCGATTCAAACTACCCTTAAAGAATTGACTGAATGTATTCGTTGTCATACACCCAAGTCGAAGGCGAAGAAAAAGACTACGTCTTCATTTGGTGTTTTTGAAAAGAAGGACGAGGAAGAAGAAGAACCACTCGAAGAATATTGCATTATGGAGCGAAGAGTGACTAAGACAAGACGAGGAGATATATACGCTTTTCAAATTAGACGTAAAGGTCAAGTTTCCAGCAAATTGAGATGGTTCAGCAGGGTGAAAGGAACTCATGAGTTCCCTAACCTCCATAAATAACTTTCATAGGAGTTCAAGTTCTTGAGGGGGTGCGCATGATATATGTATATCTTCCTCTCTCCGGGAACTAGTGATCCTCAACACGGATTGAGGATAGAATTGTACTTTAGGTTGGAATGCCGATTTAAGGCAGTAACATAGATAAGGAAATATTCTGAGACATAGATATATTCCTAGATAAGGAATATTCTTAGACAAGGTAATATTTCTAGATAAGGAAATATACCTAGAAAATGAATTATTCCTAGATAAGGAAATAGATTCCTAGAAGGTTTGGGAAACCGTTAAAGCTATAAATAGAGATGTTTAGCTCATAGATAAGACATCTAGAGTGTGGTTTGTGATGTATACACACCTAGATCTAGATAGTGTGGTTTGTGATACAGACATACCTAGAGAAGGAGGTTTGTGAGACAAATCACCTAGTGATACGTTTGTGAGGCAATTAATTATTGTAAAAGCAAGCTTAGTAAATAGTTTGAGGTTATTTACCTAGAGAAATTATGAGCGTAACAAAGAGAGAATTATAATAGTTTTGTTGTTCATAATCTAGAGAAGATATTTTCTTCGAATCTGGTTTCTAGTGTGTTCTGTTTTCTAGTTTTCGTCTATTATTATTCTGAATTCCGCCCCTATAATAATAGGCACCAAGGTACAGAGATCAATACGTACCACTGCATCCCAACATTGCAAGAGTATCAATAATATCATCTGCTCCTACACTAACCATGGATCTTTTCTCCAAGTTCGATTTGATTCCAGTCAATAGCTCAAAAGAACTAAGAATCGACAACAGTCTTCTTATTTCCTCCTCATTAGCATCCACAAACAATAAGGTATCATCTGCAAATTGTGAATGTGAAATCTTAATCCCACCTTAAACCACTTGAAAACCTTTTAATTGATCCCTCCTAACTGCATCATTAATTAACTTGGACAAAATCTCCACCAAAAGTAAGAATAAAAAAAGAGAAAGAGAAGCACCTTTCCTTAATCCTTTAGATGGTTTAAATTTCTCTGTGGAGCTCCCATTCACCAGAACTGAAATATAAGATGTTGAAATACACCATCTAATCCAAGATATCCATTTTTTACCAAAACCATGCTTCTCAAGAATTCTCAATAAAGATTTCCACCTTACATTATCAAAAGCCTTTTCCATATCTATTTTATAAAGAATCCCTGGTTTTTTATCCTTCAACCTGCTATCCACACACTCTCCTGCAATAAGAACACCATCCAAAGTTTGTTTTCCTTTTATAAAAGCACCCTGTGAGTCAGAAACTAGTTTATGCATCACATTCTTCAACCTATTTTCCAATACCTTTAAAAGAATTTTATAAGCACTACCCAAAAGAATCAAAGGCCTAAAGTCCTTAGGAGTGCAAGAATCCTCATTCTTTGGGACTAGAGAAATGAAAGAACAGTTCAACCTCCAGTCCCAAGATCCAAACCTAAAAAACTCACCCATCAACTTCATGAAATCATATTTAATTATAGGCCAACACACCTTGTAAAACTCCATAGAAAACCCATCAGGCCCTAGAGATTTATTAGAGCCAAAATGCTTGACAACGTCATACACTTCAGCTTCAGAAAACTCACTCTCCAACTCTTCTTTCTCCCCTTCTGCAATATTTGGAAAAAATAGATTGTGAAGAGTAAATGACACTTCATTCTTTTCAGTAAAAAGTCCTTCGTAATAACTTCTCATTTTAGCTTTTATACCCTCTTGCTCAAAACATTCCACACCATCAATATCCAACTTAGCTATTGTATTTCTCTTCTTCCTAGCATTAGCAATTCTATGAAAATAAGAGGTGTTAGAATCCCCCACCTAAATTCATTTTGCTTAGCTCTAGAATGCCTCTTCCTTGCCTCCATAGCTTTTATCTTCTTCAATTGCAACAAACTCTTCAACCTCTCCTTAAACTGCTCATCAGATAACTTATAAGTTTCCTCCATCTGATCCAACACATTAATATTTTCAGTAAGCTCCTCTTTTACCTTCTTAATACCACCAAACTCTTTCCTACTCCACTCCTTAAGAAAATACTTTAAGTTCTGAAGCTTTTTAAAGAACACAAAACTAGCTTGACCCCGGAACTCCATAATTTCCCACCATTTTTCTACGTTCTTGAAAAACTTCTTATGCAGCAGCCACCCATTTTCAAATTTAAAGTAAGGTTTACACTTTATAGTAGGCTTAGTCACCAGCATTAAAGGCTTATGATATGAAACCACTCTTGATAAAGCAACTTGAATAGAATCTGGAAAAAGTAAATCAAAATCAATACTTAGTAGAAACCTATCCAACATGCAAAGAAGAGGATCCTCTTTCATGTCAGACCAAGTGAAAACTCCCCCCCACCAATGGAAAATCCACCAATTCATGCTTCATAATATAATCATTCAAGAAAGTTGTAAAGACACTCAAGCTTGTCAACGCTATTAGACCGGTCAAGTCACGAATTAGCCGATAATAACTTGATTAGCTTAACACGAAGGTTAATTAATAGGAATTAGTCTAACAATGATCTAGATACGAAACTAGTAGAATTGAATAGGGCTCAAAAAGTTATGCGGGATGGACTACTCGAACGTGTCGATCGGTTACCGGACGAAGAAGAATTATAATTTTTCAGATAAACCTCCTGGTTGCCCATATCCAAGTGATGGGTGCCTTCAGTAATTTCGTTGGTCTTATCATGACCAAACCGAAGAGAAGTTCTTATCTTTCTCTTTTCCTTTCTCTTTCTTCTTTTTTATTCTTCTTCTCCTCTCTTCTTCTTCTGGTCGAGATTTAGTGATGAAAATGGTGTTTTGAGATTGAATTAAGAGTAGTAAGATCAAGGATGGGTTGCTGGTGTTGAAAGATTGAATGAATGTTTTGATTTTGAGTTAGAGAAAAGTAGATCTGGGGTGTTAATGGTTCTGTAAGTATTTAGGGTTTGAGTTTGGGTCCAAGCCATCGAAGAATTGAGTAATTAAAGATGGATTTGGGTGATTGGTGATGAAGAAGAAGAAGGGTTGGTATTAATTTGTTGATATGAAGCTGTTCTTTTGAAGAATCACAAATCAGTGACTTAGGGTTTCTGTGAGATGAAATTGAAGGAAGATTTGGGTATGAAACTGAAGAATAATTGATGGGTTTGTTTCTCTGAAGACTTTAAAGGGAAATCAATAGTTCAATTTAAGTTTGAAAAAGATCTGGGAAGAATTAGGGTTTGTTAGAAGAGTCAGGAGGATGAAATTGAGAGTTTAGAGAACTGATTGTAGGTGGGTTTGACGTGGATTAGAGTATGGGTTGAAGAATACTTGAAGATTTACGGTTAGGGTTGTTGATTGAAGCTGTTAATGAGAACTTGGAGTTCTTGTTGGTGTTCTTGAGATTGATTAAAAGAGGAGAATTCTGAGAAAAAGGGTAGCTGAACTAAGATGATTGCAGCTCTGTGTAGTGAATAGCAAGTTGGGAAGATGTGATTGATATGGTGATGGTGCTGCTGGGTTTTATTTGATTTTATTGAACTGTGTGTGTGTATGTAACAAGAGTTGCAGAACTGGAGTTGGAGGGAATGTGTTGGTGGAATGTTGTATTGGTGTTGTTGAACTGGTGGAGAGTTATCATGAGCTAGGATATGTTGTGTATGGCTGTTTGAGATGTTGTCTGGAGTTGATTGAAGTGATAATGATGCTGCTGTTGGTGGTTTATGTTGAGTGTTGAAGCATTAAACTGAGACGTAAGTCTGAAGCTAGGATTGTTACAGGATTGAAGGTGGTAGTGAAGTTGAATGTCAGAGGTTGGTTTGTAGTTGGAGTAAATATGCAGTCTTTGTGGTGTTGTTTGTGTGTTTGAGAATTACAGCGAGAGAAGGTGTAAGCTGAGATGATAGTTGTAGGATTATAGTTAGTGATTCTTTGTGAAAAGCTTAAAGATGCATTTGCAGGTAAACTTAGTTTACATTTGTAATTGGACTTCAAAGTTTATTTGAGAAGGAATGAATTGATGTTGTTATGTTAAAATGAAAGTTAAGAATGTAAGTTGTCTAGTTGAAGTGAAGCTGCAATAGATTTAGACCTATTAGTCATCCCAATCAGTTTAGCTGACTCTATTTGTGTAGATGACTCAGTGTGTCTGACTGAGTTAACTCGTTAACTAGACTTGACCAGACCTGACTCGTTAACCAGACATTGACCGTCAGTTTTACCTTGACCGTTAGTTGACTTAGATGGACTGGACCTTAGTTAACGGGCTGGTTTGTTGGGCTTGGACTTAGAGTCAGTTTCCCATTGAATATAATTGGACCCTTATGGTCTGAATTAGTACTTGGCTCCTTCTACAAAGTTGTAGATATCTTTAAGACTTATCAAATGGACTATAGAAGCAATCTAATTGGATGAGTAAACTCTTAGTTATGCTAAGGTTAGTTAATAAAAGGTGTATAACCATAATGGGCTTAGAACCATTAGATACTTCACTTAACTTATAACCAGAGAATTATATGAGATCATGTTATGAGCCTTGTGTGAGCCTTTTGGCTAGATTCTTAGACTTTTTATGTGATTAACAGTTAGTCTGTATTAACAACAATCGATTCAAAGGATGAACCAGTGGATCGTGGATCTCGAGGTAGGCATGGCTTGTCATCAAAAGAGGTGGGAATACTTTTAATTCTTTTGAAACCATTGTTGTTTCTTTCACAAAAGTTTATGTTTAACAAACTCATGCATTGTCAGTTTGTGCATTTCATGCATTGTTAAGTTTTTATTATGATTGTTTTGTTGATTTTTTTAAAATCTTTCCATGAATTGGAAAGGACCTGTTATGTTTTGTTGTCAATATGCATTTTTATGGGAAATGAGAATTTCCACGTGTGGTATATAGGATACGCTCCTTCATTTATATCTACATGAATTCAGCTTTTATGCTTATTAGGTGTGAAACAACCCGGCATCAATATATCTATGTAGGTGTGGAAAAACCCGGCATCACTAATATATATTGTTTGAAGAAGGAGTTTGTCCATATACATTGTTTGTGCATTTCCAGTGACTTAGTCACTTTGATGTTTGGGAAAACATGAATTGTTTTCAAAATCTTGCTCATGATTTCTTTAAAGTTAAATGTTATTCCTACTGGGCACCCCTTTTAGGGATGATGTGCTCACCCTTTCCCACTTTTAGTTTCAGAGACAGATCCGAGTTGCGCAGCGAAAGCTTCGAGGAGTTGACTCCGTTAATTAGTTAACTTCTGCTATGTTTATTATGTTGTTTATTCTATTTGCAAACACGGTGACTATTGTATATGTATCATTTGAGAGAAGTTCTTGTATATATATTTTTGAGCGAGGTTAGTTTTGGGTGAAGTTTTGTAGCAAATTTCTTAATTGAAAGTTCAAGTAAATGATTTTATATTCTTAGTGACTCTTTATTTAGTTAATCTCTTGGATTAGTCAGCTGCTAGCTTAGGGGACGCTACAATTATTGGTATCAGAGCTCGATATTAGATCTTTTATGGGAAACGATAGGGATAGACAGTGCCAGTTAGTGAAATAGATTAGTCTAGAACTGGGTTGGGTTGTGAGATAAATCTTAAACACTAAAAGTTATCAATTATTCAAAAGATTTATTTGATTGATTGATTGATTTGTTTGTTTGGTTTTTGTGTCTGTAATGAAGTAAAAATTGTAGGGTACACCAATAACTTTAGCTAATAAAGATTAGAGAATAATTAATCTAAAAAGTATGAACACGTAGACAATCTAATATTAGAAAAATAGTGAGATTAGTATTATTGATAAATCTTGAAGGTCACCTAGAAACTTATTGAATACGTAGGGTCAACAATTTACAAGTACATAAAGGATAATAATATTTTTGGGACTCAACAATAATTATAAGAGTAGTTAGAATAATAGTTCAACCATCAATGTTAGTAATAAAAATATTATGATAGTAATTATAAATGAAAATAATAATAATAATAATAATTTTAATAAAGTAATGTTAGCATTTGCTAATTAGTATCATATTGTATTTAACTTAACTAAAATTTCAAAATAAAGACTAAACTTGTTAACGATCTTATAATCAGATTATCTTTAGTCCAGTAAATGATTCACTAAAACACTAAATTATACACATAAAGTGATATTTATAGTACTTGAATGCTTAGAATAATATTAGACTTAAAGGACAATAAATTAGTCTATGAATAAGATACTTATTATTAATACTAAAATATAAGACATGTTAAAATTTATGCAGACTCAAATATTAATCATATTAAATTACCAACTCCAAAATTTAACAAGATAAAGTATATGGATTCAATATGAATAAATAAAATATGTTATTGTTATAGGGCCTATGGCCCATGGATGTGATGTCCACTGGACCACTAGGGTTTTTCCCTTCTACTCTTGTATAAATAGAATACTACACCTATGTAATTGGGTTCCCTTCTCTGGTTAATGAAATCTTCTTCTCTCTCTTTCTTTTCTTACTCTAAAACACGTTATCGCAAGACGAGCTCGACCCGCTGCAGCGAAGAATCTCTTTTCTCTTTGATCGCACAATTGAAAACCCACGGTATCCCTAAACTTCTCTTTATCATTTTTTTTTCTCCCCTGTTTGATTGATTGTGACTTGTGATTTGATTAAAGAGAAGTGTCTGCTATGATCATTTTCTTTTAATTTTTTTTTTTCTGGATGGATGATTGTACTATATCTGTATTGTTTTCGTCACAATATTTTAATATTATTAATATGCTATGTACTATTCTATCCTATGAGTCTGTATATACATAAATTTATGATATTAATATTATTCAAGATGTGATGAGACCTGCTAAAAGTTGTCTGCCATGTTTTGTTTGTTTTTTGATGTGCCATTCACATATCTTCTTTGTTTTTGATGGTTGTCCTCACACGGATCTAGGACTTGTTTTATTTTTTTTATGATGTGTATGTGATCTGTCTAACAAAAGCGTTTTATTATGGGATTTCTATGATATGCTATTTGATGTTGATATATGATGATGCATAACATGTCTAGATCAGATTTATGTACAAGTCTTTATATATGTATTATTATTATAATAAATATATATATCTAATAGAAGAGTAAGTTTGCTATTCATCTTTGATTATTAGCAGATCTAGGATCTCTTTTCCTAAGCTATATACTGTTTGCACTGTTTTGAGTTTTTCTATTTTTTTCTATTTTTTATCTTTAATCTATGACCTGTTTTGTCCTTATTGCTAAATATTATAATGTTTAATATATCATATTATTTTAATACATGATTGATGTGCCAGTAATTGGTGATTGATAATATATAGGTTTGTTGCTTTGTTCAGTGATTAGTCCTAGAGTTAGTTAGCCTATATGCTATAATGTATGTTATGGTCCTCCGTATGCATCGTGTCTTTGCACTGTTTTCTTAATGCTCCTATATATCTATTCTATATTTATTAAAATTATACACCTTAATAATTGTCATTATGAGCATGCGGAAATTCGGCACCTTTGTGTAACGTAGATTAAATTTCATTCAATCCGGCATATGTCATGATTCTATATTTATTGTGTGCTGTTACTTTTTCCACATAAATTATGTTCATTTAATCTTGGTAACGTCTGTACTATTTATGACGATATTAGTGATGATTGTTAAGTATTTTATAATATATAATATATAATAATAAAATTGATATGTATGTTCGTCACATGCCTTTCTTTGTACCGATTGACATCTTTAAAAATAATATTAATATTAAAATAATAAATTTGTCTTTATTCTTTTATTTTTGTTTTGTTTTGTTTTTTTGTATGTGATTATGAATTTTTTTTTTTTGTTATTATAACATGACCTATATTTTATCATTAAAAATTGCCTTTATCTAAACCAGAAATGGGGTATTTGTTATCTGTCAAATTTTGACTCAATCGGAACATTTTAAGAGCCATCAAGAAATTTGGTTTCTAAGAAATTCATTTTAGCCATAAAGAAATTTGGTATGTGAACGATGGTTCCGGAATTGGTCATATTAATGTCCTTTAACCTAGCCTTATGTATATGAGCAAGAAGGAATATATCCGACAAGAATTCACACAGTTGGGCATAGATGGACTTGAGTATCACCGTTGGATGGCTGATGTGAAGATCGCTTTTGTGGCAAAAGAATGCACCCACACCATCATACCCTCTACTGACAAAGATGTTGTCCCAGCAACTGAACAAGAAAAGGCTGAAGCCCTTCGATATTTTAAGGTACACATTGACCCTAATCTCCTTTGGGGATACCAACACATGATGTGTCCTAAAGAACTGTGGGATGCATTAGCAAGCCGTTTTGGGAGCATTGGAATGACATTCGTTTTCTTGATTATGTGAAGGTAGGTGATTTCCAACGAGATATGCTTAAGCTACAAGCACAACTCAATTTCTGTGGGATAAAACTTACTGATAAAGATATGATTCAAAAGACATTGTTTACTTTCCCTTTGTCATCTGTTATTCTAGCCAACCAATACCGCATAAAAGTTGATAACAAGGGAATAACAACTTTTAGTAAGTTGATCAACTTATTGCGGGTAGCCGAAAGGCACAATGAAGTTCTAGCAAACAACAATGCTAGAGCCCTCGGGAAGAAGAAAATTCCGAGGCTAACTATGGCAAGGATAACAAGGTAAGACACCCCAAAAAAAAGAGGGTTAAAAATGATTCATATTCTCATGCTCCATACTCACGTGGGGATAATAACCCACGTGGAAGAGGACAAAAGGGTCATCGTGGAAGGGGCCATGGGCGTGGAGGCCATTCAAATACCTGGTCTAGAGATGTTACTTCTGGACCTAGTGGTAGGGGCAACACTGTTGAAAAAACACATAAGAACCCCACACCTAAGAAGGTAGAGAATGGCAATGAACCTTGTTACAGGTGTGGTATCTCCGGACATTGGTACCAGCATTGCAAAGCTAGTGCCAAAGTAGCAGCCAGCTACAAAAAGTACCAGGAATCTATAGATCAAGAAGCTCACTGTGTTGAAGAACATGATCATGCCACAGATGTCAATTTCACCATTTCAGACTTCCAGGGCAACAAGAACCATGCCCTTATGGAAACACCTGACTTTGACTTTGATTGATTATCATTTTATTTTTTCAGTTTTAGTTATCCTTTGAACCTAAAAACTTGTTTATTTTCTTGCTTGGTGGTTTAGCAGACTTTGGTTTAAATATTTCTTTTGATGACTTAAACTATGTTAGGTAGCCTTAAATTATGGTTTGTTTGTTGATGGATCAGTGGTTTTTAATTTTTTTTTTTTTTATGGGTACTTATATTATGCTTTGGATTTAATATTTTTTTTTTTACTGTAATAATCTATTGCATGATTGAATTATTTGACCGAATTCTCTGAAGTACCATTTACCTGTAGGGATGTCATCCTCAGAAGAGATTGAGTGCCTAGCTGATAGTGGCACCACACACACTATTTTAAGAAATAGGCAACTATTTGTTGACTTAATCCCTTACAAATCCTCTGTGACTACGATGATTGGATCATCACAGGTGATCATTGGGCGAGGTAATGCTCAATTTTTGTTGCCAAATGGCACAATGATTAAAGTCACAGAAGCTCTATATGCACCAAGAGCTAATCGTACCTTGTTGAGCTTCAAAGATATCCGTGCAAATGGTTATCATTTGGAAACTCACTGTGAAAATGGAATCGAATATATAAATATTATCTCTAATACATGTGTAAGAAAACACATTTTAGAGAAGTTAATGAGTCACTCTAGTGGTTTGTACACTACTACTATTCGGATTATCGAATCACATGTTGTTACCAACGATGAATTGTTGAACAATGACTTATACAAGCTTTGGCACGACCGCTTGGGGCACCCAGGTCGTGATATGATGATCCGTATTTTAAAGAACTCACACGGACATCCTTTCTTTCGAGCAAAAAGTAAAATGGGACAAAAGACAGTTGCAATGTAAAGTAACAACGTCTGCCAACCACTGCCATCTAAAGCAACTGATGTGCAACCTCTCTCTCATTCTACTTCGTGGACTTTGTCAAAAGCACACCGCTCATTTTGCAAAGCTTGTTCTTTAGCAAAGACAGGAGCGAGACCATCCTATGCTAAAGATACAAAACAAAACATTCCATTTTTACAAAGAATACAAGGTGATATTTGTGGACCTATACATCCAGAGTGCGGACCATTCAGGTATTTTATGGTTCTGGTAGATGCTTCGACTCGTTGGTCACACGTTGCATTACTGTCCACAAGAAATGTTGCCTTTGCAAAGCTCCTAGCACAAATTATACGTTTGAGGGCTCACCACCCTGATTATCCAATCAAGTCTATCAGACTTGATAATGCTGGAGAATTTACATCTAAAGGATTTGATGATTTCTGTATGTCTATCGGAATTGATGTAGAGCACCCTATACCCCACGTACATACTCAAAATGGTCTCGCAGAAGCTACCATAAAAAGGTTACAGATGATAGCTAGGGCATTGGTTATGCGTTCCAACCTGCCTATTACTGCCTGGGGGTACGCCATATTGCATGCAGCATTACTTATTCGCTTTAGACCCACTATTAGCCAACCATTTTCTCGCGTACCGGTTGGTAGCTCGGATATGAGCCCGATATTTCACATTTACGCATTTTTGGTTGTCTTTGTATACGTGCCTATTACGCCCCACAGCGTACTAAGATGGGTCCCCAAAGACGATTAAGTATTTATGTTGGATATGAATCCCCAACAATTATCCGCTATTTGGAACCTTTGACAGGCGATCTCTTTACCGCTAGATTTTCGGACTGTCACTTTGATGAGACAACCTTCCCGTCATTAGGGGGAGGTATGGAAAAGGATTTCCTAAGGGAACGACAGGAATTGTCGTGGTGTGTCCCCACTTTGTCTCATCTTGATCCCCGCACCTCACAATGTGAAAGTGAAGTGCAAATAATTATTGATCTTCAGAATGTGGCAAACTCAATACCTGATGCATTCACTGATATTGCTAAAGTGACGAGATCACACATACCAGCTGCAAACGTGCCTGCAAGGTTAGAAATCCCTAATACGGGAAAAGGCACCTTATATAGAGGTGTCAAACCTACACTTGGTGGAAGTGTAGATGAGGCCGTGGCCCCCCCAAAGGAAGAGGGGAAGACCACCTGGTTCGATGGATACTCACCCAAGGAAGAAAAGAGTGAGTAAGGCACAATCCGATCCATTCATCATCGATACAGATAATCCTTCTCATGAAATTGTCTCTGATTATAGTTATGTCCATGAATCAATACTGGAGGACGCTCCGATGTTTGAAATGATTCCTGAGAACAAAGAAATGTCTATGGATTATGAGAGTGCATATGTGTTGATGGAAAGATCCTCCACGCAGATTGATGATGCATTTGCATACACTGTTGCTCAAGATATCATTGAGCACGATGACATCGAACCACGCTCTATTGCAGAATGTCAAAAAAGAGCAGACTAGCCTAAATGGGAAGTTGCAATCCAGGAAGAATTAAATTCACTGGCAAAAAGACGGGTATTTGGTGCGGTAGTGCTAACCCCACTAGACGTAAAGCCCGTAGGACATAAATTGGTATTTGTCAGAAAGCGTAATGAGAAGAATGAAGTCTTGAGGTATAAGGCTCGCCTTGTGGCGCAAGGTTTCTCACAACGCCCTGGAATTGATTATGAGGAAACATACTCTCCCGTAATGGACGTCATAACGTTTCGCTACTTAGTTAGCTTGGTAGTTTCAGAAGGACTTGAAATGCAGCTTATGGATGTGGTTACAACATATCTCTATGGGGATCTAGATTCATAGATATACATGAAAGTGCCTGATGGCCTTCCATTGCCCGAATCAAGTAACTCTAAACCACGAAGTGCGTTTTCGATTAAGTTGAAACGCTCACTTTACGGATTAAAGCAATCCGGGCGGATGTGGTATACCCGTCTAAGTGATTATTTGATTGGGAAGGGATATACAAATAATGAGTTATGCCCCTGCGTATTTATAAAAAAAACGAGTTCCGGATTTGCAATTATAGCTGTTTATGTTGATGATATGAACATAATAGGTACTCTTGATGAAATAAGATAAACCGCAAGCTACTTGAAATCTGAATTTGAGATGAAAGATCTTGGGAAAACTCGGTTTTGTCTAGGACTTGAGCTAGAACACCGAGCCTATGGAATACTAATCCACCAGTCTGCATATGTCCATAAGATACTTAGGCAATTCAATATGGACAAGGTGCATCCTGCTAGCACTCCCATGATTGGTCGAAGTTTAGATGTACAAAAGGATCCATTTCGTCCAAAGGAAGATGGCGAAGAGTTATTGGGAGCTGAAATTCCCTACCTAAGTGCAATAGGCGCATTATTGTACTTAGCACAATGTACTCGACCTGATATACCATTCTCAGTGAACTTGTTAGCTAGATATAGCTCAGCGCCAACGCAGCGTCATTGGAATGGTATAAAGAATGTATTCAGATACCTTAAAGGAACCATTGACATGGGTCTATTTTATCCCTATGAGGACGAAAGGAAGATTGCTAAAGCAACCCCCTACACTGAAACCCCAAATAATATTTTGGTTGGTTTTTCTGATGCTGGGTACCTCTCTGACCCACATAAAGCTCGATCCCAAACTGGTTATGTATTCACCATAGGGAACATAGCGATATCCTGGAGATCGACCAAGCAAACTCTTGTAGCTACCTCCACGAACCACTCGGAGATCATTGCCCTACATGAAGCGGTTCGTGAGTGTATATGGTTAAGGTCTATCATTACACATATTCGAGGTACTAGTGGCTTGAATTCTACCACTGAAGAGCAAACATGCATTTATGATGATAATGCAGCTTGTATCGAACAGATGAAGCAAGGATATATCAAGGGTGATAATACGAAACATATTTCACCAAAGTTCTTTTACAATCAGCAACAACAGTGTCTCTTAAACATTCAAGTCAACAAAGTACCGTCTGATGAGAATGTGGCAGACTTATTTACTAAGTCACTTCCTAAATCCTTATTTGAAAAGCACGTAAAGAGTATTGGACTAAGAAAATTGTCTGAACTCCCTTGATTGCAATCAAGGGGAGATGGCGACATCAGGGGGAGTATCTAATGATATGATGTCGACATCAGGGGGAACGAGTGTCTGTTGAACTCTTTTTCCCTTCACCGAGTTTTATTTTGTCCCATTGGGTTTTTGTTACTCGGCAAGGTTTTTAATGAGATAACAACAACACTAGGTTTATGACTCTCCTATTGAAATTATCTTTTTCCCACAGGGTTTTTATATTTTAGGTTTTTCTGAAGAGAAATGGCCAGCTTTATCAACACGTTGTACTCTTTTCCCTTCGTCAAGGTTTTGTCCCATTGGGTTTTTCTTGTCAAGGTTTTAATGAGGCAACACATTTGAAGTTCCGCTTTTGAACCGCACAAGGGGGAGTGTTATAGGGCCTATGGCCCATGGATGTGCGGTCCACTAGACCACTAGGGTTCTCTCTCTCTTTCTTTTCTTACTCTAAAACAGTTATATCAATCCTTACGTGAATGTAAAATTATATTTAGAAGATTAAGGATTAGTGTACCAACTGGACTATCAACTTAAGAATAATGAAAATGATAACATAATTAAGACAATAATTTTTGATACGATAAACAAATAATAATATTATATAATACTAATTAATTTATAGGATAGTAATAGCAAAATGTAGTTTTTATTGGCAGTACAACTTAAGGATTACTTAACAATAATATAAATTTAAGGAAATAAAGTTAAATTAAATCAAATGTGGTATTAATAATTACACCTGGCATTATGATTAGTTACGATTAATTTTTATCAGTCTAAGAAATAAGAAAGAAAAAATGTAATAATAATAAAATATTAATACCAAACAACTATGCAAAATTATTAGCGGTTTATTTATATCAAGTCATATAATGGTATTACAACAAAGTTAAAAATATCAGATATTATAAATTAACTTAAAATCGAATTTGGATTACATCTATTGGTAAAATAAATAAATAAACAAATTCAGATGACTAAATTGTTTAAAATGATGTAAACTATTTACATATTTTACGAAGTAAATTTATTAGACTTACGCCAGTTACGGTAAAAGTTTAGAGACTAATTAATCTCAATAAATTAATACTTAGTTAATCCCCAGTGCTGAATAGTGAGGTTGGTAATTTTGATGTGTTCAGGTGATACTTGTTACGTAGGTACGCATTGTCAGGCGTCGCGAACCTAGACAGGGCAACTGCATTCTTGTATCACTAGGCACTGAAGGGAGAATTGCTTCTATTAGTGTACTAATAGATCCCAAGTTTAACTTAGAAACTTTATTATAGAGTATCTTCTATCGTAATTAGAATCATCAAATTTTTGAAATATGATAGTCTTCAAAACCTAGAGCCGCAAATCTTAGTTGTAGAAAGCCATATAGGTTTGTGCTTTGTTTCTTGTTGCTTGCGCTTAGATAAGAGATGAGATTATTCTTTAAGGTGGGGAGTTTTTGAAGACCAGAACGATGGTTTGATTTTCGAGGACAAAAATGAATAAGGTGGGGAGAATGTAAAGACCCTCAAGCTCGTCAACGCTATTAGACCGGTCAAGTGACGAATTAGCCGATAATAACTCGATTAGTTTAACATGAAGGTTAATTAATAGGAAATAGTCTAACAATGATCTAGATACGAAACTAGTATCATTGAATAGGGCTCGAAAAGTTATGCGGGATGGACTACTCGAACGTGTCGATCGGTTACCAGACGAAGAAGAATTATAATTTTTCAGATAAACCTCTTGGTTGCCCATATCCAAGTGATGGGTGCCTTCAATAATTTCGTTGGTCTTATCATGACCAAACCGAAGAGAAGTTCTTATCTTTCTCTTTTCCTTTCTCTTTCTTCTTCTTTCTTCTTCTTCTCCTCTCTTCTTCTTCCGGTCGAGATTTAGTGATGAAAATAGAGTTTTGAGATTGAATTAAGAGTAGTAAGATCAAGGATGGGTTGCTGGTGTTGAAAGATTGAATGAATGTTTTGATTTTGAGTTAGAGAAAAGTAGATCTGGGGTGTTAATGGTTCTGTAAGTATTTAGGGTTTGAGTCTGGGTCCAAGCCATCGAAGAATTGAGTAATTAAAGATGGATTTGGGTGATTGGTGATGAAGAAGAAGAAGGGTTGGTATTAATTTGTTGATATGAAGTTGTTCTTTTGAAGAATCACAAATCAGTGACTTAGGGTTTCTGTGAGATGAAATTGAAGGAAGATTTGGGTAAGAAACTGAAGAATAATTGATGGGTTTGTATCTCTGAAGACTTTAAAGGGAAATCAATAGTTCAATTTAAGTTTAATAAAGATCTGGGAAGAATTAGGGTTTGTTAGAAGAGTCGGGGAGGATGAAATTGAGAGTTTAGAGAACTGATTGTAGGTGGGTTTGACGTGGATTAGAGTATGGGTTGAAGAATACTCGAATATTTACGGTTAGGGTTTTTGATTGAAGTTGTTAATGAGAACTTGGAGTTCTTGTTGGTGTTCATGAGATTGATTAAAAGAGGAGAATTCTGAGAAAAAGTTTAGCTGCAGCTGAAACTAAGATGATTGCAGGTCTGTGTAGTGAATAGCAAGTTGGGAAGATGTGATTGATATGGTGATGGTGCTGCTGGGTTTTATTTGATTTTATTGAACTGTGTGTGTGTGTGTATGTAACAAGAGTTGCAGAACTGGAGTTGGAGTGAATGTTGTATTGGTGTTGTTGAACTGGTGGAGGTGTAGAGTTATCATGAGCTGGGATATGTTGGGTACGGCTGTTTGAGATGTTGTCTGGAGTTGGTTGAAGTGATAATGATGCTGCTGTTAGTGGTTTATGTTGAGTTTTGAAGCATTAAACTGAGATGTAAGTCTGAAGCTAGGATTGTTACAGGATTGAAGGTGGTAGTGAAGTTTAATGTCAGAGGTTGGTTTGTAGTTGGAGTAAATCTGCAGTCTTTGTGGTGTTGTTTGTGTGTTTGAGAATTACAGGCAGAGAAGGTGTAACTGAGATGATAGTTGTAGGATTATAGTTAGTGATTGCTGTGAAAAGATTAAAGCTGCATTTGCAGGTAATGTCGCAGATGAGTAATATAAATGACGCAACGGATGACGACAACTTGAACACGAGAAAGATGTGAAGACCTAGCGAGATTTAGGAGTGTTGCGAGATTTTATATTTGTACACTTGCGAGAATGTCGCAAGTCAGATCCGAAAATAAAGGATAGCTTAGCTGTCATCTATCATGTAATGTCCTATATAAAGAGACGAATAGGCTTATGAAAGGGGGAAGATCTTTTTCGAGTGAGGAGCAAGTTATTATGAGAGAGAAAGTTTAGAGCGGTTGTAAAGTTCTTTGCTTATTTTCCTTTCCACCTTGTAATATTAGTGAGTTTTAATCAATAAAGAATATAATTGTTCATCTTAAAATGACTTAATTGTGTGAATTCTAGTGAGGGGTGTAGTGTGGGATTTCTTTGCTACTACATATGGCGCCAGAAACAGGGAATGATTGAAGATTGATATTGTGATTTGAAAGAATTTGGAATAATAGGGAAGGAATTTCATATAATTTTCAACAATTCATTAAGACTGAAAAATGGCTAGAAGAAGACATGCATCAAAACAACAAACAACTGTTAGAAGGAGTAGGAGACTTGCTGGAGAAAGGAGAGATGAGATGGGAGAGTCTTCAAGAATGAATACAAGGAACAATAGAGAAGATAAAATTCCACCGCCAGTTCAGCATACACCACCAGTACAAAATAGAACTGTGGATTACGACAGAGTGAGTGTACATACTTGGCGGTCAGACTCTGTAGATGAAATGGGAGAAGAGCAGCAATTAGGAGGCAATGGACAAGAGGAGAGAGACCAAGAAGTAATTGGAGGGATAATTCATAAAAAATGAAGAGATTACAGCATTAGAGGCATTGAAACAAACAATACATGAAGAAAGGCGGTTAGAAGCAGAAGAACGTGCGAATTTAACAAGGCAAAATCATGAATTGAGGATGAAAAACATAAGATTACAAAATAGGAGGTCAAGAAGCACTACAAGATCACGTTCAAGATCAGTTAGAGAAGAAATAAGACAAAATTTGCCTATAGAAAATGCTAATGAAGAAACTCGAGAGGGAATACAAAATCCAGGCGAAGAACGTCGCGAAGGAAGGGAAGTATTGGAAGATCGTTATATTCAACGTTATTAAATTCTTCAAAACGAGCAGAATGATAGAATTCAAGGAAATAGACACCGTCAGGGGCGAAATAATCAAGTTGGCGAAGAAAATCAGGAAGAAGGAAGGAGAATTTTACATGGGAGAGAAATACAAAGAAATGAACGAGCAATTGGGGATGAAATTGAAAGACACTACACTGAACAAACACATTTAGCTCGTGAGAGAGAAATACTAAGAGCAGAAATGGAAGAACAAGAGCTACAAGAGGCAATTCGACAGAATAACCATGATAATCGAGAAAGGAGGCGTGAGCGAAACCGCAATAATGCTAATATCAATGAAGAGTATGATAGAGTACAAAGGAGAACTGAAAGACGGCAAAGAGGAGAAAATGAGAGATATGACGGTGTGCGAATTAATGAAAGAAGTGAAAGACAAGATCGCAGAGAAAGACGAGAGGAAAATGATGAACAAGGAAGTCAAAATAGAGATGAACACAGGAGAAGAGAGGCGGAGTTGAAAAGACCAATGGATCCAAATTCTAATATAAATGAACAAATTCTGAGAGAGTTAGCGGAAATGAGAGGAATGATAAATAATAAAAGAGGAGGAGGTAAGAGACAATTAGATGAAGCCATAGAGGAAGCTGCGAAAACTCCATTCACACAAGAAGTACAATTAGGAAGAATACCCCCAAAATGCAATTTGCCTGCGTTAACCAGCATTTTTGATGGAACAACTTGTGCAGTCCAACACATCAAAGCTTATGTGAGATGTATGCTACAATGGGAGAACCATGATGCAATATTATGCAAGTATTTCGCATCAAGTTTAACAGGAGAGGCGTTAAAATGGCTTGAAGGTTTGCCAAAGAACACTATAACATCTTTCAACTACTTGCAAGCTATATTTTTAGGAGCATATATAAGTAACAATTCCTCGCGACCTGGCATTGAAGATGTATTTGGGCTGAAGCAAAGGGTTGGCGAAAGTTTGAAGCACCTAACTGTGAGATGGAAGACAATATGTAGTGATATGGCTGGTCGTGTGGACGAAAGATATCTCATTCTATCATTCATCAATGCTATGTTCGCAACCAACCTGTTATACATTCAGATTTTTAGAATCAAAAATACAATCACAATGACTGAGTTGCGAGAACTACAGGAGGAGTATATTGCTCTTGAGGAAAAGCAAAATGAGATGGAATCATACCCCATTGCGAACACAAGTTCAAGAGCAGCGAATGCAAGTTTATTACCCAAGTTAATAAATACAGTGGCGAGCACCTCGCAAGGGCAACAAGAGAGGATAATGGGAGATGGTCAGCAAAATCTAATAGCTATGGGGAGCCGTAATCAAGAAGAATTTGAGAGAGAGAGAAAATTCTATAGCCGTGGTGGAAATAACAAAATCCAAAGACTTGGTCAGCCACAAGAAACGTATGGAGGTCATCAGCCACAAGAAACTTATGGAGGTCATCAGCCTTCGAATCAGAGGCAAAGCTTTCACAGAGGACATCGAAATCCTAAGATAATATGGGAAGAAATCAAAATGCCACCTTTGAATGCTAGTGTGGAGAAGATATGGGAAGCTATAATCCTAATGGAAAACATACCCGCACCATGGAACATGGGGAGTGAACCACCTCAAGCTACATAAGTAATGAATTTTGCTCTTATCATCATTTCCATGGACATACAACAAATGACTGCAGAAATATAAAGAGAATCATTCTCAGGATGATAGATCAGGAAAATTAAATCACTTTCTAGTAGGACAAACGAAAACTCAAGCATTACCACCTCCTCCAGATATTCACAAGCCAAATATAGCAAAAGAAAGAGAAACATTTGTGATTGAAGTTCCAGGCGAAGTGTTTTGTAACTCCATACTCATACAAGACGATTGAAGATTTTCACGATAACACTCTCAGCAGGGTTTTCACAAGAGATGCCGATGATAAATAAATAATGAACATTGCGAAGACATCGCCACTAGAAGAATGACAAAAGCAGACTATCTCTTTTACCGCAGAAGAAGTACCCGAGAGTGGAGAAATGCACGACAACCCATTGGTGGTAAGATTGGAGATCAACCCAAAATCTAGCGAGGATGAAGATGATGAAGCTGAGAATTCATGGGCAATCAACAAAATTTTGATTGATACTGGGAGTTCCGTGAATATTCTTTTTTATCATACTTATAAAACTATGGGAGGGAAAGATGAAGATCTAATACCTTCAACGTACAAAATCTATGGTTTTTAATCAGTGATCGCAAATAAGACAAAAGGAGAAGTTCATATGCAAATTCCCTTCGAAAGGATTATCTTTGAAATTTTATTCTGTGTAGTTGATGTGGAATCACCATACAACGCACTGATCGGACGACCATGGTTACATGAGATCTTAGGTGTGGCATCGACTTTCCATCAATGTATCAAGTTCCCTCATCCCACTGGTGTTGGCATCATAAAGGGAGATTGGGTTGAAGGAAAGAAGTGTTATGAAATTGATATAGAATCCTGCGAAGAAAGAGCTGCGAAGAAGAAGAATTGGAAACACAACATTAAAGAAAACAAAGAGGTGAAAGATTAATGGTAGATGTAATAGAACAGAGAGAGGAAGAAATGCTGCGAAACCAATATATGATGAAGATAAGAAGTGGCGAAGGTTTCGCAACAGACAAGAAAATGATAGGCAAAGTCAAAAATGCAGAGGCAGAAAATAGCAGAAATAAGAGATCTAAAGAATGAATGTACTTGTTGACTACCGAAGAATAAATTGGGAGGTAAAAGAAAAATGTAAAAAAAAAAAAAAAAAAAATAATCTTTCTTATGAATAGCAGAGATGAGGTTGCGAAAGGAAGTTGATATGCAGAAGAAGAGAATATATTTTATGAAATATAAAGACGCGATTGCGAAATTATAAAAGAATTTATATGCAGAAGAATCAACAAATTAATCAGACAGAGGCGAACCAACTATGGCGTACACCCTAGTTCGCGAAATCAAAATTTCGTAAGAGGCAAATGTAAGACCTAAAGTGCGTCATAGAAGGGGGTACCTATTGCATGGCTCGGGGAAAAGGTTACACCACCCCTGGAACTTGAGTCATGGAGAATTGGGGTCAATAAAGCCCATCCAGGGGAGATACCTTGGATTTTCAATCTAAGCTTATGACTTAGATTGGACGACCGAGGGTCTTTTCTAAGGAGTCAGCATTTGACCAAGGCGCCGAGGTACACGGTTGAGCCAAGAGTTGCTGGGGCATTTGAAGTGTCTCGGCCATTCTTGGCAAGTCTCGGCATATGCTGCACTCGGCCCGAAGAAAACTCCACTTAGGGTGCAGTCTCGTAACCATAAGCCTTATAGGCAAAAGGGATAAGAGGCTGCGAAAACAACTAGTTGTTGTTAAGACCGGATGGGGGGAGCTAGCCTTGTATGGCAGAAGTACGCCTCCTTGAAGGGGCAACCAGGGAGATGATAAGGGCGGCACCCTCCATTAGGGAGCTGATAAGTGTCTTAAGACGCAAATGTCATGAGGCTTTATTTTCGCAAGAAAATTTAGACTTGTCATATTTGTGCGACAATCCTGAAGAGGCAATAATACAAAAAATAAAGATAAGACGAGATCAATGGGTCAGTACATGAAAATGTAAGGACGTCCTGCGATTTCGTCGCAAGACGGCAATGTCATGGGGCTTTATTTTCGCAAGTATTTTTAGGCCTGTCATATTGTCGCAACAAAACTATCTTGCAGAGGCAACAATACTAAAGAAATGATAAGGAAAGATCAATGGGTCCTTACATGAACGTGTAAAGACGTCCTGCGATTTTGTCGCAATGACAAGGGGTGGCACAGTAAGACCTTTAACTAGGAAGGCAAAATAGGACCACATAAGAGAAAAAGAAAAAAGGAAATCTTGGAAGAAACCAAGATTTCCTTACTTATGAAAATTCAAAGAAACAACAGCTGCGAGATTGAGGCATGAACACATATCAATATTCGAAAATAATTTGCTTAATCTCTCATTTGAACGCAAATAACAGAGGCAAGTATGGGAATGTATAGAATAAAAACATGTTATTTGTCTTCATATGATATATTTACGCGCTCATAAAATGAAAGGTTGATAATATATTGACTAACTATATTGCAAAAAAGAATTGTTCTTTTAACATGTGCAGAAAGGAACAACAAAGGTAGAGCTAATATTTGAATATCCAAGAAATTCGCAGGAAAAGATTACAAAAATAGAAGATTAAAAGAAGGAATGTACAGATTTTACAAAAAGAGAAAGAAGAAAAAAGAATTATTTCTTGTTTGATTCTTCTTCTTTATTTTCTTCGTCTTCATCAGATTCTTCTACTTCTTCACCTTCAACTTCATTTGATTTCTCTTCTTCACTAGCATCGCTGTCAGAGATATCCAAAGAAGGCACATTCTCAGGGATTTCGTCAAGGAGACAAGGGTATGAAGAATGATGAATGTTGTTGTCATCGTAGACTGTCTTAATAGTCTGATTGCGAAAGAGAACAACATCATTTTTGAAATTCGCTACAGTAATTGGTAGTTGCTTCTTCAATTTGGAATATTTGTCATTTCGAAGAGAGAAGTCCTTTGCGAGATGTTCTTTCTCAGATTCAAGTTCTTCAATTCTTTTGCGAAATCTCTCCTCAGCCTATGCGAACATATGATAATGAATTAGCAACTTAATGACAGCTTCACAAAAAATAAACAGTAAAATAAAGAAGAATAATTAACAACCTTTTTTATCAGAAATCATATCCCTAATCAAGGCCGTATGCTCAGCTTGAAGGCTAACGTTAACACCTAAATTATTTCTGGCGTCATCTAGAACCTTCGCATCCCAAGCGAATTCATCATCACTGTTTATGAGAAGAAGGGAGCGAATTTGATTCTCTCTTTCGCTAAGTGTAGCATTTTTGCGTATGGATTCATCCCGTTCAATTTGAACCTCAAGAAGAGTTTTTTGGAATTTCGCTAATGCTTGAGCACCTTGACTAGCGATACGATCTTTGTCATCTATAAGATCACTAATCTTCTTCCTTAAAGTATTAATTTTCTCTTTAGAACTAAGATACAGACGTTTAGGTTGGTTGTCTAAGCCTAAACTAGATCTATGATCAATTTCTAAGAGGCGAAATTTGGATTGAAGTTCGTTTAGAGGAAAAGATTTAATCTTGTTATTTGAAAAACTATCTAAAGAATCGTTGAGATGAGCAAGAAGAGCATCATTATCCATAGGTTCAGGAAATGAGTGAAGAAGAATGGCTTCATCAGAAAGGTTATAAACGTCTGCGAAAATGGTAAGTTAGGTAAGGGAAGATAATGAGAGAACAAAACAAAGGAAAAAGGGAAGAGTCTCATACCATAAAGTTGTTGATTGGCGCTTTGAAGACTAGATATCTTATTCTTCTGAGTAGAAGAATCAACTTCCAGTTGTTTGGTCTTCTCGCGAAGAGTAGCAGTTTCACTTTCAAATTCTTCATTTCTTTTGCGAAGAGCAACAGCTTCAGTTTCCAATTCTTCATTCTTCTTGCGAAGTTGAAGATTCTTCTTTTCAAGAATGCTGTGCCTTTTCTCGAGATCCGAGGCAACAACAAAGGAAGCTCTCCCGGACTATAAAGGAAAGTAAAGAAATTATCAAGATATAACTTAAAATCGAAATTATGAAGAAATAAGGGAACAAAGACATACCAAGACACCAAGTGCACTTAGGAAGCTGGGAGTCACCGATCTGGAGACCCCATGAAGAGAATCATCACCCTCTAGTAAAGGAGCATCACAGATACTCGCGAGAGCTTCGCACTTACTAGAAAGACGATCATCTCCAATTCCATGCATGGAGTCAGAGAAGATGCTAGACAATTGCGCCATAGAAGATTCAGTTGGAGGATTCTCCTTTGCGAGAGAAATATCAACATCATCATTATCTTCATCGAACTTTATTTGGATTGAGGATTTGAAGGAGAAGAGGAATGGATCTTTCGTTTCTTAGAAGGTGGGGCAGTAGACTTCTCCTTGCGAAGAGAACCTTTACCTTTACCTTTGGTCTTCGCAACCTTAGGATTTTCTTCTTCTCCAACAACTTCAACACCAACCTTCGCACACGAATGAAGATAAGAAACAGAGGCAACAATATTGTTAAAAATAATAAAGAAAAGTATTTCTTACTTCATTCGTGATCGAACGGAGTGTTGCTAGGGTACTCGCCTTAGCATTTCTTTTATAAATTTTCCTCAACTTTATAATCTGAAAGTTTCGCAAGATTAGTAGGTATAAAAAGGAGTGAAGATTACAAGTTGAGCGAAATTTAGGAAGCATACCTCTTTTGCTTTCTCGGGCCAATTAAATACCCAAGGCTGATAATTGGCGAGATTCGCAGGGAGCACATTTGAACATGAAATATAAGGTCCATTCAAAAATAGCGGAAAGACGCACCATTTGTCGTCTTTGGAATGACGAGGAACGTTGTTCTTGCAAGAATGCCAATCGATATCCTACATAAGTATTTTTTCGCTGGGAATATTTTCTCTTCTCTTCAAACGTGCACCCCAGCGAGTTCTATCGTTCTTCATGTTTATTATTTCATAATTTTAGAAGAAACTCTCCACCGAATATTTTTCAACGAATATCTCTAAGTCCTCAAATTTAGGATCTATGACTTCTTTGGGATAAAGAGATCCCCTACCAGCACCACGGTTGGCGAACTCAAGCATTAAGCGGATACAATCCTCGCTTAATTGGTATATAGCTCGCGAGAATTTCGCATGAGCAAGAATTTCATAAAACAAAGGAAGATCTGGGTCATAGAGAGGAATGGGAAGACCAGCGAGAATCTGACCTAGTGAAATTATGATTTTTTGATCATCACAATGATGATCAGCAAACAGTTTGGCAGAGAGAATGGATTTAGATTCCTGATTGGGAATAGTGGATAATATGAAACCCTTCTCTTGCAAATCTTTCTGAACCTCTCCCAAAAGAATTTCATATCTGCGACCAACTGGAGGCATCTTTCAGAGTATGGGAATGAAGAGAAGATTGAAGATCAAAAGAAGTAAAACGAAGAAGATTTGATGATGAGCGAAACGAAATTACGGAGAGATGTTGAAGAAAAGTTGCAGAAAAAACTAGAAGGAAAGTAAAAAAGAGAAAGAGAGGAGTAAGGAAAGTATATATAGAGAGAAGATTTCTCGAAAAGGCAAACACATTTAATGCGAAGAGTAGACATGAACGGTTGAGAAAAAAGCAGTTGAAAAAGACGTGTCAAGAAATGGATGGATTAAGAGATACGTGTAATAAATTTTGTGTAAAAGTACGGAATCAAGTCAAAACAGATAAGTATGAAAAAATGAACAGCTGCGGCATTTTGAAAGTATTAGTTCTCATGACATTCTCCCCTTCGCAGAGAAGACATGAGAAGAGGCAAGATGTAGGATCAGAATATCGCAACACCAAGATCCTTGCGAAATCCATAAACGACACATTGCGAGAATGTCGCAGATGAGTAATATAAATGACGCAACAGATGACGACAGCTTGAACACGAGAAATATGTGAAGACCTAGCGAGATTTAGGAGTGTTCGAGATTTTATATTTGTACACTTGCGAGAATGTCGCAAGTCAGATCCGAAAATAAAGGACAGCTTAGCTGTCATCCATCATGTAATGTCCTATAAAAAGAGCCGAATAGGCTTATGAAAGGGGGAAGATCTTTTTCGAGTGAGGAGCAAGTTATTATGAGAGAGAAAGTTTAGAGCGGTTGTAAAGTTCTTTGCTTATTTTCCTTTCCACCTTGTAATATTAGTGAGTTTTAATCAATAAAGAATATAATTGTTCATCTTAAAATGACTTAATTGTGTGAATTCTATTGAGGGGTGTAGTGTGGGATTTCCTGCTACTACAAATTTATTAGACTTACACCAGTTACGGTAAAAGTTTAGAGACTAATTAATCTTAATAAATTAATACTTAGTTAATCCCCAGTGCTGAATAGTGAGGTTGGTAATTCTGATGTGTTCAGGTGATACCTGTTACATAGGTAGGCATTGTCAGGCGTCGTGAACCTAAACATGGAAACTGCATTCTTGTATCACTAGGCACTGAAGGGAGACTTGCTTCTATTAGTGAACTGATAGATCCCAAGTTTAACTTAGAAACTTTATTATAGAGTATCTTCTCTCGTAATTAGAATCAACAAATTTTTGAAATATGATAGTCTTCGAAACCTAGAGCCGCAAATCTTAGTTGTAGAAAGCCATATAGGTTTGTGCTTTGTTTCTTGTTGCTTGCGCTTAGATAAGAGATGAGATTATTCTTTAAGGTGGGGAGTTTTTGAAGACCAGAAGGATGATTTGATTTTCGAGGACGAAAATGAATTAGGTGGGGAGAATGTAAAGACCCTCAAGCTCGTCAACGCTATTAGACCGGTCAAGTGAGGAATTAGCCGATAATAACTCGATTAGTTTAACATGAAGGTTAATTAATAGGAATTAGTCTAACAATGATCTAGATACGAAACTAGTATCAATGAATAGGGCTAGAAAAGTTATGCGGGATGGACTACTCGAACGTGTCGATCGGTTACCGGACGAAGAAGAATTATAATTTTTCAGATAAACCTCCTGGTTGCCCATATCCAAGTGATGGGTGCCTTCAGTAATTTTGTTGGTCTTATCATGACCAAACCGAAGAGAAGTTCTTATCTTTCTCTTTTCCTTTCTCTTTTCCTTTCTCTTTCTTCTTCTTCTCCTCTCTTCTTCTTATGGTCGAGATTTAGTGATGAAAATGGAGTTTTAAGATTGAATTAAGAGTAGTAAGATCAGGGATGGGTTGCTGGTGTTGAAAGATTGAATGAATGTTTTGATTTTGAGTTAGAGAAAAGTAGATCTGGGGTGTTAATGATTCTGTAAGTATTTAGGGTTTGAGTTTGGGTCCAAGCCATCGAAGAATTGAGTAATTAAAAATGGATTTGGGTGATTGGTGATGAAGAAGAAGAAGGGTTGGTATTAATTTGTTGATATGAAGCTGTTCTTTTGAAGAATCACAAATCAGTGACTTAGGGTTTCTGTGAGATGAAATTGAAGGAAGATTTGGGTATGAAACTGAAGAATAATTGATGGGTTTGTTTCTCTGAAGACTTTAAAGGGAAATCAATAGTTCAATTTAAGTTTGATAAAGATCTGGGAAGAATTAGGGTTTCTTAGAAGAGTCGGGGAGGATGAAATTGAGAGTTTAGAGAACTGATTGTAGGTGGGATCGACGTGGATTAGAGTATGGGTTGAAGAATACTTGAAGATTTACGGTTAGGGTTTTTGATTGAAGTTGTTAATGAGAACTTGGAGTTCTTGTTGGTGTTCGTGAGATTGATTAAAAGAGGAGAATTCTGAGAATAAGTTAGCTGCAGCTGAAACTAAGATGATTGCAGGTCTGTGTAGTGAATAGCAAGTTGGGAAGATGTGATTGATATGGTGATGGTGCTGTTGGGTTTTATTTGATTTTATTGAACTGTGTGTGTGTGTGTGTATGTAACAAGAGTTGCAGAACTGGAGTTGGAGGGAATGTGTTGGTGGAATGTTGTATTGGTGTTGTTGAACTGGTGAAGGTGTAGAGTTATCATGAGCTGGGATATGTTTTGTACGGCTGTTTGAGATGTTGTCTGGAGTTGGTTGAAGTGATAATGATGCTGCTGTTGGTGGTTTATGTTGAGTGTTGAAGCATTAAACTGAGATGTAAGTCTGAAGCTAGGATTGTTACGGGATTGAAGGTGGTAGTGAAGTTGAATGTCAGAGGTTGGTTTGTAGTTGGAGTAAATCTGCAGTCTTTGTGGTGTTGTTTGTGTGTTTGAGAATTACAGGCAGAGAAGGTGTAACTGAGATGATAGTTGTAGGATTATAGTTAGTGATTGCTGTGAAAAGCTTAAAGCTGCATTTGCAGGTAAACTTAGTTTACATTTGTAATTGGACTTCAAAGTTTATTTGAGAAGGAATGAATTGATGTTG
Source organism: Papaver armeniacum (assembly GCA_023531295.1). Classification (NCBI taxonomy): domain Eukaryota; kingdom Viridiplantae; phylum Streptophyta; class Magnoliopsida; order Ranunculales; family Papaveraceae; genus Papaver; species Papaver armeniacum. The sequence continues at coordinate 470,213 of JAJJWW010012132.1, forward strand.
TTATGTTAAAATGAAAGTTAAGAATGTAAGTTGTCTAGTTGAAGTGATGCTGCAATAGATTTAGACCTATTAGTCATCCCAGTCAGTTTAGCTGACTCAATTTGTGTAGATGACTCAGTGTGTCTGACTGAGTTAACTCGTTAACTAGACTTGACCAGACCTGACTCAGTGAACCTTGACTGAGTTGAATCCTTGGACTAGTCTTGACCTTTGGACTTGACTTTTACCAGACGTTGACCGTCAGTTTTACCTTGACCGTTAGTTGACTTAGATGGACTGGACCTTAGTTAACGGGCCGGTTTGTTGGGCTTGGACTTAGAGTCAGTTTCCCATTGAATATAATTGGACCCTTATGGTCTGAATTAGTACTTGGCTCCTTCTACAAAGTTGTAGATATCTTTAAGACTTATCAAATGGACTATAGAAGCAATCTAATTGGATGAGTAAACTCTTAGTTATGCTAAGGTTAGTTAATAAAAGGTGTATAACCATAATGGGCTTAGAACCATTAGATACTTCACTTAACTTATAACCAGAGAATTATATGACATCATGTTATGAGCCTTGTGTGAGCCTTTTGGCTAGATTATTAGACTTCTTGTATGATTAACAGTTAGTCTGTATTAACAACGATCGATTCAAAGGATGAACCAGTGGATCGTGGATCTCGAGGTAGGCGTGGCTTGTCATCAAAAGAGGTGGGAATACTTTTAACTCTTTTGAAACCATTGTTGTTTCTTTCACAAAAGTTTATGTTTAACAAACTCATGCATTGTCAGTTTGTGCATTTCATGCATTGTTTAGTTTGTATTATGATTGTTTTGTTGATTTTTTTTAAATCTTTCCATGAATTGGAAAGCACCTGTTATGTTTTGTTGTCAATATGAATTGTTATGGGAAATGAGAATTTCCACGTGTGGTATATAGGATACGCTCCTTCATTTATATCTACATGAATTCAGCTTTTATGCTTATTAGGTGTGGAACAACTCGGCATCAATATAGCTATGTAGGTGTGGAAAAACCCGGCATCACTAATATATATTGTTTGAAGAAGAAGTTTGTCCATTTACATTGTTTGTGCATTCCAGTGACTTAGTCACTTTGATGTTTGGGAAAACATGAATTGTTTTCCAAATCTTGCTCATGATTTCTTTAAAGTTAAATGTTATTCCTGCTGGGCACCCCTTTTAGGGATGATGTGCTCACCCTTTCCCACTTTCAGTTTCAGATACATATCCGAGTTGCGTAACGAAAGCTTCGAGGAGTTGACTCCGTTAATTAGTTAACTTCTGCTATGTTTATTATATTGTTTATTCTATTTGCAAACACAGTGACTATTGTATATATATCATTTGAGAGAAGTTCTTGTATATATATATATATATATATATATTTCTGAGCGGGGTTAGTTTTGGGTTAAGTTTTGTAGAAAATTTCTTAATTGAAAGTTTAAGTAAATGATTTAGATTCTTAGTGCCTCTTTATTTAGTTAATCTCTTGGATTAGTCAGCTGCTAGCTTAGGGGACGCTACAAAAGTGTTATTTCTAGAATCTCCTTCACCTCTATTTCTCTCCTCTTCACTTCTCACTACATTCATATCACCAGCAACACAGATTGTACCATTCCACCAACTCCTCACCACCTCAAGATCCTTCCAAAACTCCTCACTTTCAATATAATCACAAGGAGAATAAACATTACACACTGCCCCTTTCTTACCATTCACCTTAGAACACAACCCAACAGTGATGTTGTTAACTCCCATTCTGTCCTCTACTTTAACAATTTTATTGGTATTCCAGATTGACAATAAACCCCCACTGTTACCATTAGTCCCTATAGAAGGGAGATACATCCAATAAAAATCCTCATCAAACCATGATTGCCTCACCAACCACCTATTCATCTTCATAATTTTAGTTTCCTGCACCAAACAGATGTCACACTTCTGATTCCAAATCAACTCCTTCAATGCTGTCATTTTATCAAAAGCATTCAGCCCTCTAACATTCCAACTTCAGATTTTACAATCCATTACCAACTTCCAATTGATTCACAGTCCCTTCCAAATTTACCATTGTATCAGTGTTATCTTCATTAACCAACACCAACTCCCTCATCCAACCCTCTTCTATCTGCTCTACAGCTGCATTATTTTTCTGAGCATTTGCCTTCCTGAATCTTTCTTTATACTTCTGCACTTGTTTCATCACCACCTCTGTAAGTTTCTTCTTATCCCCCTCACAAAAACCTCCATACACACAACAATTTTTCAACATTAGCTTTGTAGCCTCCATCACCTTCTCCATACTGTATACGATAATTGAACATCTCCTAGCTTCGACACCACCTGATTCTCAATACCAGATAGCATATTAATTTCTACTATCTCCTCATGAATTTTAACCATCCCATTCTACTCCTACCTATTTTGTGTTTCTTGAACCCTCTCTCTAATTGATTGGTATTATCGCTTTCTTTTTCATTCGAATTTGAAAAGGCAACGGTCGAATTTTGACCAAAGACCACCATACGACCAGAATTCAAATTAGACTTTGACTTGGGATGATAAATCCAACCTCTCGTACCTGATCGCCCAACATCACAAGATGAAACAGCTGCAACTGACTCAGCTGAATCATTAACATTTTCTAACTCGCTACCAGCTGACTCTTCCCTAACTAACTCCTCATTCCGCGCCACCAACTCAGCATCTACCGCATTTTCGAATTTTGAAAATTCTCCAACGGCTACATCAAACTTCCTAAGTTCACGCCCACCTTCTCCTCCTCCGTCTCCAATACCACCACCGCCGGAATGTGTCTCAGAGTACCAGTCACCACAACCTGAAAAAATTAAAACCCTCTAAATTTAAAGTTTCAGTAGCAATTCTTGAAAACCCCCATGTTGAAATCACGTTTCCAATTTTTGCTAGCAAATTTGAGCACCATTTTGACTTGTGTAAACCCTAACTTTAAACCATTGAATCTCCTCCATTGTTTTACTAAGAGAATACACAGTTCCCTCCTCCATTTTCTTCTTACTACTATCTACCATTACCTTATCCTTCACCCTCCTTGATAACCCCCCTGAAATAGCAAAATGAAAGTGTACACCCTCATCCCGCCATCTCAATTATTTCCAAAGCTCCAATCCTCCTCTTCCAGCTGAATCACTCCTTCTAAATCATTAATAACTTGTATCATGATGTACCTTCGTATCCCCATCCCCTTTTGATTGAGATGGCCACCTTGTTCCAGTTTAGCTTATGGGATAAAACTACCAATCCTGATCTGATAATCCTAGATTTAGTTTGCTTACTATCATCAATATCCATTCTAGGAAAATCAATCTCCTTAGGAACCTCCTGCACAACCTTCTTCAACCCTACCTTCTTCATAAAGAAATCTAAAACCTCCGCTAATATTGACCAACAACTTTTGTTATCCCCACTAGGGATGCAAATGCTCACTCCCTTTTCACCATCACCTTTCTCGTGTCTTGAAATCCTAATATAATCCTTCTACATTATAAAAACAAAGAAACAAATAAGCAAACAAATAAGATAGAAAAGATATTGGTTAAGGATTTCGTTTTCATTCACTAACATGCTTTTCACAATAACTAGAATTGATATTTAAACCTTAACATTAAAAGATGCGAATATGAATTCTACCTAAAGGAACAACCGTAAAAGCACTAATCAAGTTTAAAACATTATCTCCACCCTCTTCTTCATACCTCAAAGCTTTTGTTCTTCCCTTTATGAATAGATTTAAGTAAATCAATCACCAAACCACTAATCTCTCTGGCAAAGCAACCCAAACCCTAACTCCTCCCGATCATCTCTCCAACGCCTTAATCAACTCACGATCACCAAAAGTATCCAAAGAGATCTCAAAGCCTTTTCGATCCAATTGAATAAGTATCTTTCCTCCATCACGTTCTCTCTGTTTCTCTCTCATCGCTCGATCCAATAGAATAAGTTTTTCTCACCCAACTTAAATATTATAAGTGCTTTATTAATTAGTGTTTCACTTATTGCTCATAATAAATGATTTATTACTTTCTCTCATTATACAAGGTTTTATGGATTAGTGTTTCACTAATTGCTCATAATAAATGATTATTAGTTTTTTAATGTAAATGTTTCCTTTTGTTCTTCCCTTTATGGTTTTATGGATTAGTGTTTTAGTAAATAAATCATTATACAAGGTTTTATGGATTAGTGTTTCACTAATTGCTCATAATAAATGATTATTAGTTTTTTAATGTAAATGTTTCCTTAGTAAATATTAATTTTCATTAATAAATAATTTTGATAAAATAAAAACAAGATCAATGGACATTTGTGGCGGTATTGGGTGGTGGAAGCGGTAGCGGTTCTTATAAAGTGGTGAGGCAGAAACATTAGTGGTGGTCATGGGCGAGCCAAGCCCAATTGTAATTATTTTTGGTCTTTTTTTTTTTCTTATCATAAATGGGCTAAAAAGTCCATTTTGCACCTGTATCCAACTTGCCAAGAATTTTTGCTCCTCCTTTTTCAAAATCCTGGCTCCGCCCCTGGTGGTGGTGGTGGAAGAAGTAATGGCGATGGGTGTTGGTGAGTAGGGGTGGACAATATTAGTTTTGTGTCGTTATAACACGGATAACATCGTACTGTGAAAGATGTGGTTGGTTGTTTTTATCTCAATTAATAAAGGCAGGTACCAAAAAAAAAAAGGACACAATCTTCATGATCGTAGTTGGATCACCCGAATGGTATCCCTACTATCTTTTGTACCATATCGTATAAATCATGATTTTTAATGTTAAAATAAAATTGACTGCAATATAAAAGAGAATATTACACGGAAAAAAAAACCTAATAAAATAGATTAATTGAAGACCTTTTGTATGGCGTTTATGATTGAAAATTATAATTACGTTCAACATCCTACAGTGGGTGGGCATCAATGATAGTGGTGGCGGTAGAGTTAGAAATTGGCATTGAGGGGGATTTTCTTTAAAAGAAACATGTAAACTTTGGTGGACTAAACCTTAAATATAAATAGGCAAAGTATTATTTATTGGATTATTATAATATTTTTTGTAAATGAATATAATAAAAAATTCAGAAAATAAGAAAAATTACATTATAAGATAAAATTAAAGATTTTTATGTAGTTATAGAATTTTAAGGGGGGCTAGAGCCAGGTTAGCCAACCCTTGGCTCTGCCACTGGGTGGTGGTGGAGAAAATAATTGTTTCATATGGTTTTGTGGTGGTGCAACTACATACTATGTCAATTCCGTAACGCCACAAAACGTGCAACATTATAAGTATAAAACATGGTTGATCGTTTTAATGTTAAAATAAACTCGGTTAAAATACATGACAATTGTTAGAGCATTGCTCGGTTGAACTCACCAGGCGTTGGTATGTCAAGTTTGGTTGTCATATTTTAGTGAATCAAAACTCATTTAAAGAGTCGCTTGATTATATACTAGAGTCAACTTCGTATAGGTTAGCTTGAAAGTGTTAGCATATGAGACTTACAAGTATTACATGAAGACTTGAAGAATGTGAAGAAGTATGGAGCTACAACGACAACATCATCCTTCCTCTTGAGGTTAGTAATACTTGACTTGAACTGTTTCATTCCCTAACGTATCTTTCAAGTCGTGCATATTGAAAACATAATTGCGAAGCTGTGTATGATACTCTAGTTAGACATAGTATTAAGGAATACAATACGAGGTTTATTGCTTAACCATTAAACTTTGTATATAAGACATCTACATGATCATATGAATGCTATTGTGATTATGTATGGGTATGAGTGAAGATTTCATCCTAGGAAACAATGTTTTACATTCGTTTAAAGGAAGTAAGTTCATAAACTTGTTTTGTGAATCGATAGGGAAATCACTAGGCTTATTGGTATTGTTATTCATTGCAAATCTATTTTGAATTACCAATATGTGTGTTTAGTATAACCACTCATAAACTTGTTTATGTATCTTGGTAAAACTATTCACAAGACCTGACTTACGTATTGGTATGACTTTTATTAGTGAAACCGATCTTAAGTAATCACTCAAGATGGTATGATCGATGCCTTGTAAATAGCAACTTTTATCTAGTCATTGGGGAACCGATCCTAGTAAGAGGTGCAACAAATTTACAAGAGGGAATCGACCCTTGTAAGAGGTGCAACACGTTTTTAGTAGATAGGGGAACCGATCCCATGAACATGTGCAACAAGTTTGTAGTTTTGGGGAACCGATCCTATGGACATGTGCAGCCAATTACAGGTAGTTACCATAAGTTGTGGGGAACCGATCCTAGTACCTAGTCAACCGAATTTTGGTAACTAGCGTGACTATGCACAATACTCACATGGAGGTAGTTACGAACTTGTTTTGGTAGAACCGTGAAACCCATGATTGGTGATTTGATAGGATAATCAATCACATAGTTCTTGGAATTCAGACGAACCAATTCTAAACTTGTTTGGAAGTGTGGCAAATCGTTTCCAAGATTGTAAGTATGAAAAAGGACTTGCAAAGTAAAGATGTCGACATACTTTGAACATGTGCAGTAACTCTTATCATTCATTGTTCAAAGATATTCCTTAATAGCTAAAGGATAATCCCAGGATCGAAATAAATTGAGAATCTTTTAATTAAGGTTTCTTAGTTTTATATGCTATTTAATCTCCAGCAATTAAATGCATATCTTTAGAAAATAATAATTAGTAATGTGCATTTACTGATTATAGATTTTTCTATTGGGATTTCGGTCAATATTTGGACAGTGCATTTCCAGGAATTATGAAAACCGATTTTGTGTTTATTGCATATCTTTGAGAATATTCGGTTTTGGAAATTCCTTGGTGTCCAAACTTCCTTGTCTATGAATATCGAAGTTTGCATTTCTAGCAAACTAATCCTCAGAGCCAGCAAAAATACCTAGTTGTGTTGTTACTGGTGGAGCCGCCTATTCGGAGAGGAAAGTAACCTAATTAGGCGAATCTCTTACGACCGCTTAGTTTAAAGACTTCTTTGGGATTGAGAATCTCTATTAGTACCGTTGGTGGGAAACTAGATAATTGCGGTTTATTATTAGTTTTCGATTGATTTGATTGACTAACGGTTGTTGAACTTTGATTGCACCTAGTTTGTTTATGCTTGAGAATCTTCTATTCTGATATGAGATTCACTCAAACTAGATCGAAGTTTCGACGGGGATCTTTAGACTGTTTGTAGATCTAAAGACGTCTTGTGGTAATCCAACTTTAACAGACTCCGTTCTGTGTGTGATTGATCACAAAAGATTCAAGTTAATTGTGTGCAGGTGCTGATTGAAGATTAAAGAATATTTGAAGACAAGAAGACTTTTTGGGTTCATAATCTTTGGTGTGCACAATACTTGTTTCGGCTGGAAAGGGATCCAACTATAATCGGTTTATGTTTGTGATAGATTGGATTGATTAGTTGAGTAGATCGGCATCAATACACTTCTTTGTGATTAATAGTATTGATTGCATAGTCTTACAATTACTTCGGTAGTTGTTGAGAGATTGATCTAAGGACCCGACAAAGGAGTTTATTGGTTAAACGGAAGAGCCTTTGTCATACTCATATCACGTTGTTTGAAAAGAGTTGTTACCGAACAGATTTGTTGTTCCTTTACTGTTTGGAATACGAACCAAAGGAATTGTTCCAAGTGCGTGACTTATTTACAAGTTGGAGGCGCAGGAATACTGAGGGAACTAGGTGAACTATAGGTTTAGTTACTTGGTCTCAACTATACGAAGTTGGTTTGATTTTGTATAACGGCTTAATTCTGAGAGTATTCAATTCTGGACTAGGTCCCGGGGTTTTTCTGCATTTGCGGTTTCCTCGTTAACAAAATCTTGCTGTGTCTTTTACTTTTCTATTTTCGCAATTATAATTGTTTTATTATAATTAGAAGTAAAATACACAAACGTTAATTCCTATTTACTTGATAGTAATCCTATTGTGTTTGGTTAAGTCTGAACCATTTATCAAGTAAACATACTTCGTTGTTGTATTGTCTTGATCTTGTATCCATAGTCAATCACACAAGTTATCTTGTTGTCTTATTGTCTCGATCTCGTATCCATAGACGATCACACGAAGTGTGAACCGATTAGTTGTATTGTCTCGACTCAGTCCATAGACGATCAGTTTCGGAGAAAGGACTTATAGGTGGAAAAGTTTTAGATTGAGGTATATTTGGGTACCCTCGTCTTTTCAACAATTAAAAAATTACTAGATCAATTGTTATGTTATTTAAATAACTGCAAACGAACGACACGAATCAAGATCAGAACATATGAATTTACTTATTATTGAACCGTGTCGCTACGACACAGATTATAATCTAGTTTTTTCGTAAAATGAAGCATAACGCAAATGTGCAATTTAATAAAAGGATTAGAAATGAATACTACTAAAAAAAACCTAAATGCCCCTCCTTGGTTTTCATTTTTTTTAATTATATAAATAGGAAAAGTGACACTTTCATCACTTGTCAGGAAAAATGATTTTCACGGTGTGTCGGGAAAAATGATACTTTCCCGCCGTATCAGGAAAAATGATACTTTCACGCCGTGTCAGAAAAAGTGATACTTTCATCCCGTGTCTGAAAAAGTGATACTTTCGCCCCGTGTCAGGAAAAATGATACTTTAACCTTTTCAATATTGCATATTTTAGGTAAAAATTAATATGTGAAAGTATCTCTTTTTCAGAAACGGAGGTAGTATATGCCTTAAAATATCATTCCAACAAAAAAAAATGCATAATGAATTATGCAACCACCACAAAGGATGCATAACAATTTATAGAGTCGTATTCAATTCCGTAACGCCACAAAACGTGCAATATTATAAAGTATAAAACGTGGTTGATCGTTTTAATGTTAATATAAACTCGGTTAAAATACATGACAATTAAAAAAATACTAGATCAATTGTTATATTATTTAAATAACTGCAAACGAATGACACGAATCAAGATCAGAACATATGAATTTACTTATTATTGAACCATGTCGTTACGACACGGGTTATATTCTAGTTTTTGCGTAAATGAAGCATAAAGCAAATGTGCAATTTGATAAAAGGGTTGGAAATGAATACTACTAAAAAAACCTAAAATGCCTGTCCTTGATTTTAATTTTTTTAATTATATAAATAGGAAAAGTGACACTTTCACCATGTGTCAGGAAAAATGATACTTTCGCTCCGTATCAGGAAAAATGATACTTTCGCTCCGTGTCAGGAAAAATGATAATTTTGCCCCGTGTCAGGAAAAGTGATAATTTTGCCCCGTGTCAGGAAAAGTGATACTTTCTCCCCGTGTCAGGAAAAATGATACTTTAACCTTTTCAATTTTGCGTATTTTAGGTAAAAATTAATCTGTGAAAGTATCTCTTTTTCTGAAACGGAGGTAGTATATGCCTTAAAATATCATTCCAACAAAGAAAAGATGCATAATGAATTATGGAACCACCACAAAGGATGCATAATAATTTATACAGTCGTATTTTGGTTCATGCATCAACTAATTTGGTTATGCAACCACTAAAACGATGTATATGCCTCAAAAATAACATTCCAACAAAAAAAGGATGTCTAAAACGTTATGTAATCAGCGGTGTTTCGTTTTTCCTCGGTCGGCCTTCCCTACGGTAGCATTGGTATTCTAGTCAAGTGTTTCCACTGCTAATCGCACACCCACCACTGCTTCAAAAAAAAAAAAAAAAAAAAAAAAAAAAAGCGCACCCTCCACTCCAAAAAAGGTGCCCTAGTTTGTTAATAAATATGGGCGTGCCCAACTTCTTACTTTTAAAAGACACCTTTTGTTTGCTTGACTGCGACCAAAATCATATTTCAAAAAATAAAACACAAATCATATTTCCTTCTAAGCAATGCCCCCTACCCCTACAGTACTTTCTTCTAATATTATCCTTCTCTTCGGATCAAACAAAAAAAATAAATGCTCCTACATTGCCACAAAGACCCAATATTTTTATATTTTGAGATCATTAAGTTCTGATAAGGACTAGTTTCTGCAGGGACTGAATTGACCAGGCCGGTTTAAACCGGTCCCAGACACCACCCTGGTCTAGCTAGTCCAGATTGTACTAATCTTCACTGTCTGCTGCTCTCTTCTCCATTCCCCACCCTAACACACCATCTTTTAACAGGGCGTGCACTGAAATACTTGTTGTAAGACAGCTAGAGTTCTGCAAGGAACTATTGGCTTTAGATCCCCTTATCGAGCTGACTCGGCTAGAATTGAGTAGCTCTGGAATAGTTTGAATGAACTAGGTTTCGTGAGGAATCGGCTGCCTGACCTAGCTAATCATGATTAATGATAAGACATTAAAATTCTGACTATAGAGAACTTAAGATTCGGTTGCTTTACTAACTTTAGGTGTTGTTTGAAACGGACTCGAAAAATCTCATACGATTCATAAAGACCCCAACAAAAGCACCTTGGTATATTGCAGAAATGATTGCTGAAATAAAACAACATATGTGCCAAATCCCCTGTTACGATATCCAGCACTCGTATCGGGAAGGAAACCAAGCGGCAGACGGTCTAGCAAACTTCGCGGCAGACGGAAGCCAAGCAGGAAACTTATCGACTACGATATGGGACCGTGCAATCCCACCTTGCATCGATCAAATTATTTTAAGTGACTTTAGGGGGATGCAATTTCCTCGTGTAATAACAATTTAAGTCTTTTATTTAATGCATGCTTCAAAAAAAAAAACTTTAGAATTAAGATAACTAGTTTTTCACCCGTGCGATGCACGGGTCTATTTCTTGCTTATGAGATATAAAATCTATGTTGGGAGATTTCTTCTTTTAGGTCTTCTTTCAAGGCTACTGTTGATATCGAGCTCACGGTTTATACTAATCATGCAAAACAAACTAAAATACTTTCACATTAGATTGAGATTGAAGGCAGAATGTATAGGGGGTAAATGATATGTTGCCAATGCCAAAATTCAAAATTCTCAAAAGGTTAACAAATTTTTCATAAAGCTTCATGCAAACCTGGAATTGGGGTAACACTGATACATGAAGCCAAGTTGGAGGGCTTACGACAACTGTGATTGGAGGAACCAAAACACAAACCTCCAATAGATTTGGTTTTTTATTCCCATGGATGTACTATTAGGCTGATGCCGACACCACATACTAAATTGGGTTAGGATATATGTATCGCACCAAAGACATATAAATACTAACTAAATTCAGCTGGTTTATTAAGCTTCATATTAATAGACTTCCTATTTGTAAATCTATAATATCTAGAAGACTCTGGCTCTCCCATCTGACTCTATGAAGAGCTCCATTAACTATATTATGCGCATCTAATTCAAAGTAAACTTGTAAACTTGTTGTAAAGCTGGCCATAGCTTGCAGCAAGCCCTCGATTCATCATGCTCCACATCTAAGTATCCATGCGCATAGATACATTGTCCCAATCCGTGTGATATCTCTTTATGGTGTAGCTACATTAATAGGTGTATCATCTCTGTATCGGGTTATTATTTGTCGAAGCTACTCAATGATAATAACATTATATTTTACATAGCCAAAAATTAACAGTACTTACATAGCCACAAATTAACATGGGACAATTAATATAGAAACACAGATTGCATCGTTTTCCATTTATTATTCCATTTTATACTCGATACATCCCTTGCAAGTAAATAAATATTTTATAATTGCATCAAAAATAATGACTGGATAAAAAAATATATTTTTAATTGCATTGTATTTTCTAGATCGACAGATACCCGACCACGGTTTATGTGGATGACATGGTAGTATGGTACAAATATTCAAGATTATTAAATTGGCCCATCTTCTACCAAGTGAGCACTTGCCTATGAATGTTAATAGGGTTTAGCTCTACGGTAACATATAACCGATTTGGATGTAATTGGAAATCCTATGTGCGCCTTTAATTTTTTTGTCAGTTTAATATTCTAAATTCTAAGTGTGTTACATTTTCTGTTTTTTTTTTTTGTTGCCAAGATCATAAGTTCAGATGGAATTATTGGATACCAGAATCAGAGAACAAAACTTAGTATCGAGTCTTGTATGACATCCTCAAGGTGAGGTTCAGGTGAGAAGACCCGACCAGAATTCGCACTTTTATAAATTTATATATCTTTTTTATACACTACATTCTTGCAAGGTATTGTTGACTCTTCATATTTTTACAGCTTGGGTAATTTGCTAAGAGACTGTTAGTGGGAAAATTTAGGTAAATTACCAAACGTCTAGCATTCCCTCACGCTTGGCGCCAATGAGCTAAGAGATTGTTAGTAGGAACATTTAGGCTTTTAGTATACAGTGTCGGGTGAGTGAGCAATTTGTGTTCCTGAATCAGTATTTATATTTGTTGTGTTCTGCTTTCAGTTACCGTCTTTCTTTGAAGTATTAAAGTGCAAGTTATTTGGAAATGTAAAACCAAGAGTCTAGCCAATATCTCCCCCTTAGATTGTTGTCCACCTGAAAATTCACACATCAAATTCGATTTCGTCTATCTCTTTCTCACATGCACACACACATACATATCCGTAGAATGTTAAACTACATGTAGCTTGTAACCAAGATCTCATACCACCTCCAAAAGCCATCAATACTCCATTCAATTTCACTCCATGTGAAATTGGTAGGCATGCAATAAAAACATGAAAAATGTGTAATATATTACTCATGTCCCATTTCTCCAGGGATTGAAATCAAGGGATAGTTGTATTTGTAAAACTTCAAATGCAACGCTGGAGGGAAGACCAAGTTAAACCGGTGCATTATGACCACAATATCCTCTGTCTGGTTCATTGGCCTCGCATAAATGTAGCGAACATATCAAAGTATATGGATGATGAACCACATAGCTGAAGAATCTTATTATTACATATACAGAAAATATATAAAAATATATAAGAAAGAATGGATTACCGTTAAGTGGTGATAACCGAAATGCTTCTTTGGCCTGATTGCTTCTTTAGCCGCTCGTGAATCCCCGAACTGCAAATCAAACAACCAAACCAACAAACATAAGAGGACATATAATTGAAATGGATGATTATTATTTTCTTGGAACCATCTTTTTAATCTATGAGTTGTATGACTAAATATAAATAGGAGGGCCAAAACTTATCTTAAAAAATATCCAGAAAACTGAAAGTTAGGGGTAAAAAATGGGGACTACGGGACTACCACCGGCTTTCTTCTCTGTCAAGGATATCGACTACATGAATTTGATGACTATTACTTCAACAACTACTTGTGAGATTGAGTTCCCTATATTATACAAAGGAAAACTAAATAGATAAAATAAAAATCAAATAACAAAATCGAGACGATGTTGATATTATTCTCTTACCACCGATGGAGCGAAGGATATATGCTTACCATATCTCTGTGCAAGCTGGAGAGTAGCAAGTTCATTGTAGAGATTTAATTCGCAGATTTTTTGACCGAAAGTGGCTAGTGTGGCTAGTATTGGTGTAACTAATAAAAAGTACGAATCACACTACTAACTCAGTAAGAATAAGAAGATAAGTGCATAAAGTCTAAACCATCTGGAAAGGGTCCGGTGTAGTGGTGTGTATACCCATTGGAGTCCAAACTCAAAATGGTCCTTATGATAACAATTTCGAAATATGAATGTTTTTACTGGCAATAGTTTTAGTGGGAGTAAAGGAGGAAATAAAAAAGAAGTTGAAACCTCCTAATACCTTTATAAAAAAGAACTGCATTCTCTGAATAGCGGTGTAACATAAAGTCGTACATGTCAAAATTTATTAGCAGTAATTCTATCCATACATCAAAATGTCAAGGTGTATCAATTTCCTGTTTCGCTTGGGATCTCATTTAGTGATCACATCAATCGTACCAGGTACGCAAGAACCCCAGGGATGAGAACTTATTTTTGACAACTCAAAAGCATTTTCGCCTATAATTTGTGGTTATATCAAAGACATAATTTGTCCCGAATACAGCACCATAGCCTTATTAGATACTAATTTGTGGTTACACTTCAGTACTGCCTGAAGTTAGCAGGGTTCAGGGTTACACCATTACGAATATTAAAAGGAATGTATATCGAATATGAATACCTAAGATTCAAGGAATTTCTTTTTTTTTAATAGCAAGAATATTAAAAGAATATGTTGTTATCCTCCATTTTCAAAATGAATTAAAATAATATTACTTCCATGAGAAAGACCAACTCTGATGCAACATGATATAGATGAAAGAACTCATAATAAATAACCAATCCAGATGATCGTTACCTGTTTGTTAAACATGATTAATCCATAAATTAACCAACCTCTTCAAACCGTTGGATATATGAGTATGAACAGCGCAATCCACCAACTCCTTTCACTTAACTGAAATATTTTCCATTAGCCTACACAAAGATTAAGCATTTAAAAGTACCCACAAATAATTACACAAAATACGAACTTAGATATATTTTTCTTAAAGTTTTATGCTAAGTCCCAATTTTAGCTTCACATTTTTGTTGTAGAGTCACCTGGATTCTCGAGGGAAGAGCTTGGGTAGTAAAATTGAAACCTCTAGTGATAAAAATTAGATTGGTTATTAATAGATAACATGCACATACGGTGAGTGGAAGAGAAAAAACATAATGGAAAATAGGGTTAGGTCTTTGTAGTAAAGTACATATCTTTTCCACTAAATATTTTGATAAACTAAAAATCGTACCTGCAAAGTTAAAAAGAAACCTAAATCTTCGAGAGAAAGGAGGGAAAGAATTTGCGAGATTTTCTCAATAACCATAAAAAAATAGGTTGCATCCGTGGTTTCAGATCCATGTATCATCATCATAGATTGCCTCTGTTGTTTCAGATAAATGTATCATCACCAGCTATATATGCCGATTAAAAAAAAATCATCACCCACTATATTAAAAACATAGGGGACTACTTACAGTAACAGCTTGTTGAAGTCAAAACTCAAAAATACAAACCCTTCTTTGTAAACATGTACAGATCCTCCTCCATCTAATTAAAAAAAATTGATATTAAATCTGTCTATAATTACACGGATGAATTATATACCTAAACAAAGAGAATGAAAATATAAACCATGCTTTATAAACACGCAGATCCTCCTCTATCCAATAGAAAAAAAATTGATATTACATTTGTGTATAATTACACTTATATAACTAATAACTAAACACAGAGAATCAAAATAAAATATGAAAATCAAAACTATGTTGACATTAGTTACCTTGTTTTCTAGCCAGATCCGTAAAAAACATAACTGAAGTTGTAAAAACACAAAAAAAAATACCGCGGACCAGTAAGAAATCAAAAGAAAAAATAATAAAAATATCAAACCACACACAACGATGTTACTGTTGATTAGTTTCATGACCCATTGACCTTTATAAATTACTGAATGAGTTATGTGATTTATGAATTAAGGAGTACTGAAGCTTTACCTGATACAATATTTTCAATTGCTTTACGTATGCCCGGATACAACAGCTATATAATAGGTGCATGATCTAAGTACCTGCACAACAAATAATTTTATTAGAGAGAGAAAAAAACCAAGAAAATCCTGAAAGAGAAAAACAACGTGGAAACATGTTTTACCTCTTTTCGAGTGCTTTATATAGAAATACTCATTAAAAAAAAAAAATTGTTTTGGAAATAATATCAATCGAAATCTATAACACTTTTTTGGTAATAATATTCCTGGCTTGATTGGGGTATACTCAAACTAATTGGGGTATACCCAATAAGACAAAATCGGGTTATTTTGAAGTAAAACCAAGCCACCCGTTAACCTTGTTTTTCTAAATGGCTACTATGCCCTTGGTTAATTAACACTAAAATTCTGATTAGGTTAATTAATTGAGTTTAGATTAAAATTTTGAAATTATGAATTCAGTAGATTAACCTTTTGATTCGTCTTATGAGTTCGATTTCGATCCAAAAAATTTGGTTTTGAAAATGCATAAAGCCGGCAAGGTCGTGGTTTGAATAAGCTTCCGACCAAACATCCGCCGGAATGGTCAACTTTGAATAAGCTGCCGATCGCTCTTCCGCCGGAAGGTTCAACTTTGAATAAGATGCCGACCAGATATCCGCCGGAATGGTCCTCGGATGAAGAACACGCCGACTATCTTGGGCAGCAATCTTGCGGTCGGCATGTAAATATTTCCTACCCTTCCGGCAATATTAAACTCGGCATGCAAAAAAAAACAACATTGCCGGCTGACATAATATGGAAGATGTAATTTACTTTATTCATTCAATTTTGGTTACTACATTGATTGAAACATAAAACCTAATCCTTGTCGACGGAAAAACGAATGCACTTAGCATGTGCATCAAGCCTTTGAACCCCTAGGCGACCTTAGTGGACGAGTTATAGTCTCGTGAGGGTTTACATAGAGGTCTGCCCACAAAACCTATACAAAAACTTCTAAATCCATCAATCTTCGTCCGAGGACGATACACCCTCCATCATCTCCGGGGCATACTCCGGGATTTTGGATTCCATGAATTGATAGCTTGCATCGAATGCGAATGCTTCCCCCTTTTCCTCCAAGTAGCGCGCTTTGGCGACTTCATGCTACAAAAACAAAACACAAACTTACTTTGTTAGTGCGGTTTAAGTTGGAAGATCAAACAACATGGATCACGTAAAATAAACCACAAAAATACTTACAAATTGTTCAATGGACAAGTTAAAGTGGGGAGCGTTGAAAATTGGTTTTTGGATAGCTAAATAAGCAAGTATCACATTTTCAATGACTATGTGCCTATCGTGCACTTGTTGAACACTTCTTGAGTTAGGATTCCCACACTCTTGGCTAAAAGTGTTGTGAACCCTAGCCCAAAAGGTTGTGGAATCCACCCTTACGGAGGACTGCCTTCGAACTCTAGTCTCCGCATACCAAGCTTTGGTGATTTCCAAATCTTCATTAGAATCAAATGAAGCCATTTCTTGTGTGTAGAGAGCTATTGGGTGAGTTAGATGGAGTGTGTGATGATAAGAGCTTTGGAGAGTATACGCAAATAGTTGTGTGTTGTTTTGTGGAGATAAGTAGTGCATTTATATGATGGTTCCCAAATTTGGCCGTTATAGTGTCCAAGTACAAGTGAATCAATGCAATTGTACTTGCAAAAATTTGAATTCTGAACCCGCCGGCGGGGTCGTAAATTTGCTAAAATGCCGGGGTCGTAAAACGTCCGGAAATGTATGGGTTCATTAGCATGCCGGCCAAAATACCGCCGGCATTTTCTTGTTTTGTTTCCCTCCCGACCTTACATGATTTTAGGCATCAGAAGAATAGTTTTTTTTTCAAGATATGGCCGGCATGGTCTCTATTTTCGTACCCTTCCGGCTACAAAAACGCCGGCTTAGTAGGAATCGTATTACCTTGCCGGCCCTGGTAACTAAACAATTTTTTGTTGACAGGGCCGGCAGTCTGACATTTCACAACCTTGCCGGCCCTGGTAACTACACAATTTTTTGTTGACAGGGCCGGCAGTCTGACATTTCACAACCTTGCCGGCCCTGGGACAGCCGACAGGGTAGCTTAAAAAAAGCATGCCAAAGCAAAGGTAATACGACACTTTATATAGCTAAACAAACCATTCATTCAACAACTAGAAATCCAACATTTTTTGTCCAAAATACGAATCATGTCCCATAAACCGTAAAAAAACATTTGTCCACACCATTAACTTAAACATTTGTCCACCACAACATAAAGAAATGAACTAGGAAAGCATTTATTGGCCACGACCACGACCACGACCACGACGACCACGGCCCCGTTTTGGAACACTACCTTCACCACCACGACCACTGCTGCTACCTTCACCACCAGGACCACTGCTTCTACCTTCACCACCACGAGCACTACGAGTCCTCTTTTTATCAGCCTTTATCTTGGCTTGTGCATCCTTAATAGCTTTTTCTTCCGCCTTTACTTCAGCCTGAAGTTGCTTGAACAATAGCTGGGAATCCTCATTGTCAACATTGCAAGCATAGTCAATGTGCTTGCTTTGCACAGGTTGTCCTCTGTCTTTCGCGCAACACAACACCCTCACAAAGGTCTTAAACTGATCATTCTATATTCAATTAAACAGCAAACAATTAATAGAATGATTCGGTAATGCAATCAATATTAAAATAGTAAGAGCAACTCTAAAATACTTAAAAATATCTTAAGCAATGTTGCTGGGTCTTTCGATTCGATCTTCTTCTTACGAGCCAGTTCTTCAGTAGTCATTGGCCTAATCACAGTAGGATGAGCCCAACCCAAGTACCACGCCATGTATTTCTCAGTAGCTTCATGACCGGTGGTCACCTCGTCCAAAAGACTCATATCGATTTGACCGTGACGCCTATCAGCCCAATGTTCTTGAGTTGGTGCTGGAAGGTAAGAGACGTTCATACCTTTTTGGGACGTGGTGCAATCACTCATATCCACAGTAAAGGCCGGATTTGCTGCATCGAAATGAGGTTCTTCTTGGACGTAACCCAATTGTCGCATTACCCGATGTGGATCGTACATTGAAAATCCTTCAAACACAGTCATCAAGGGTCCATAGTATAATGCAACAACTTCATTTCTCCTTGGGATTAAACCTTGATTTCTATCCTCTCGATACAGATCAAATATCACCTCTTCCGCAGTCAAATTGTCGATGGCGGCTCGGAGTTTCATAAGATTTTGCGGCATTTCCTTATCTTGAGTACCCTTAAAATTGTACCTTTGCGCTCTTGGCAAATGAACCGGAACACTATTATCCACTTTGACGTAAGAGTTGTCTTTGAACAAAGAAGGGAAGTGTTCATATATCCAAACCTATGCAAAAAGAAAAAAAAAGTTTAGTAAGAACCTTATCTTACGAGAATTTTGCGAATATAAATGTTTTAGACAATAAAATTACCAGGAAGAGACATGTGTTTCCGTTAACTTGCTTAGTGAGTGCCCTAGAAGATTTTGTCAACTCATTGTTCAAGAAGGCGACCACCGCAGTACCCCAAGAATACCCACGCATCTCATGTAAGGGATCCAATAGTTGCAAGTAATGGCGGCCTCGACTTGGTTTTCGGGCTGTCGGGGAAGATACATCTGCCCAGGGTGTATAGAAAAAAAACGGCCGCGGTAGCATTGATTCGCACCGGGTGCACCATTCCTTCCCTATCAAGGATTTCCCGAGTCTTCCATAATTCGTCCCTCAACTTCTTCACATTAAACTTCTTGGTTAGTCAACCATCCTTCTTGTCAAGAACATCATCTGTCTGAACCTGACTCCAACCGAACAATTTCTTGCTCAATTCGTAAATCTTCCCGAAAGAAATGGAATTATCTAATCCCTCAGTGACTGCTTTTCCATCAACCTCGAGGCCTAGAATTTGTTGAGCATCATCGGGAGTTATCGCCATCTCACCGAATGGGAATAACATAGTATCAGTCTCTCCGTAGAACCTCTCACAGAATGCAGAGATGATGACTTTATCATGATTAATATTCGAACTCTCCACCGCAGGCAACAACCCGGAGTTCCTCACAATCACTTTCACCTCCTCACATTCCAAGTCAAGATTCCAAGTATGCATCTTGAACACGAAGCTTGGCGCCTCATGAGACGGATGGCATGCTTGTGATCCTAAATACAAAAAAAAAAAAATGAAAAGAAATACAAACACTTGATGCAAATTTAATTAAGATAGTTACACACTTGAATAAATAACAAAGACGGATTAAGATTACTTACGATAGTATTATGGACCGTACATGACCATGAGTGTTTGTATCCAAAAAGAACATCTCCACCATCTGCTGGGGTCCCTTTTGGAGGCTCACCTTCTTTCAGTGCAACCATCAAGTGTTTGGAAGGCATGTGAGAATCATCCGGTTTAGTGATCACCCTCTTCTTCGTTCCGGTTGAAGTTCAAGCCGAAGCTTCGGTGGCTTGAACAATAGCTAGAGTTTGTTCTCCTTGTCCATCTCCATCTCCTTCTTCTTCTTCTTCTTCTTGTTCCTCTTCCTCTTCAACAATTTCATCTTCGATGATATTCTTACCTTTATCTCCATTACCATCATCATCATCACCATCATCATTACCTCCTCCAGCCTCAGGCATGTCTTGATCACCATCATCATCATAATCATTGTTACCTCCTCCAAAGAAATGGATTGGTTTCATCAACATCATCATCATCACCTCTTCTACCAGATGGAATTGATTGGTCTTCATCTGGAGTCACGTCTGAATCATTGGGTTCAGATAGTGGTTCTAAGACCTTTGTCGTTCCCGGCACAACATATACCCCTCGATGTTTTGAAGACAAGAGTTTATCACTAACACGAGGAGGGTTTGAAGGAGGACTAAGAGGTGCTTTCAGAGCTGCTTTCTTCTTTGCCATTCGCAATCTGAATAAGAACAATTCAAAAAAAAACATTACAGGCCGGCAGGTTAGACATATACAACATATCCATGGAAAGGTGGTAGTAAAGGTCGACCAAAAGATGAGTGCCGGCTAAGACAAAGCCGGCGGTGTATCATCAAAATAGCCTTCCGGCGCACAAAAAAAATATAAGATTTTTCACTAAACTGGTCGGAAAGGTCCATTTCCCACACATCGTCGGATGACAAATAGCCGGAATGGTTTTATATAAATACCCTTCCGGACTCAAAAATTATAGGCATCAGGAAACATTCTAAACAAGTAGCCGGAAGGGTAAACAATAATAAGATGCCGGCTTCATTAAAAAAAAAAGACGACGAAATGGTATACAGATGAATAACCTGCCGGCCCTGCTAGTAGCAGTTACAAAAACTTACAGCCGGCAAGTTCTTCAACCTTATACCCTCCCGGCCAAACCCTAACTACGAATTCCCGGAAAGGTCGATAACAAAAAACCTTGCCAGGCGTCAGAATCGCCAATTCACAAATTCGAATTTTCGACCTAATTTGACATGCAAACATGAAATCGAAGTACTGGAGTGAGTTTAAACAAGCCCTTAATTTCTTAAGCGCACCATTTCACGTGTTTGGCGGGTTCAATTACTTCTTCTTCAACCGTTTTTTCTTCACTTTCTTAGCAACCAAACTTGCAATTCGGGGTTTTATTCATTGGGTTTTCGATTAGTTTCTTTCATACGAGTTGCCTTCTTCCGTGGTGGATCCATTGATGATGACTAATCAGAGTTTTCGAATCGACGATTTTAACGAATTGATCAACGAGTTTTGGTGGTGGTGGGGGTGATGGAGCCGGTAAGGTAGAGGTGGAGGAGAAGAAGAAGAGAAGAAGATGAAATGAAGAGAATGAAAACTGATTTAGGTAGTAATTAGAGTTATAATGGGAAAGGGTAATTTTGTAAATTTACCCATTGACCTCCCCCATTTGCTCTTAAAAAAGAGTCCCTTTAAAATTGGGTATACCCCAATTAGTTTGAGTATACCCAAATCAAGCCAGGATAATATTAGTCCGAATAGAAATGCTCTTTATATTTATTTATGTATTCTATGGAAAATGCTTTATATAGAGACACCATAACCACAATTTCCATAAAATAAAGATTTTGCTATAAAAATAATTCTGATACATGTCTAAAAATATCAGAAACTCTTATATAATGATGAAAATATTTATTCCAAAATTCACAGAAAAAATAATAATAAAAAGACGGAACTGTTTTGCCAAGACAGAACTGTTTTGGCCTTCTCCAGAGCCTAGATCTCTGGTACCAGGTGTTTTCCCTCCAAATATCAGCAGGCCTTCTAAGGGTGTGAAGCTGTTGGGAGGGGCGGTCAGCCTTGATGCTCAATTTAATAAAGATTTGGTTGTTAGTAGAGTGCGCAAGACTATAGCCCTCATTGATGCTGTAGAAAAATTAGAAGACCCTCAAGGTGAATTGCTTTTGTTTCGGAATTGCACTGGTGTTCCGAGACTTTATTTTGCCTTGAGAACAACCAAGCCTGATTTTTTACAGGAAGCTCAAGACTTATTTGAAGACCGTCTATTTCAGTTCCTTAGGCACATCATTTCTGGTGATGGCCCCGGATACGGAGTCCTCCAACAAAGGCTCTACACGTTGCCTTTCAAGCATGGAGGTATGGGTGTGTATACCATTCAGGAAACCAAGCATTATTGTTTCCTTGCATCTTGTTTACAGACCCTAGAGTTGCAGTCTACGATTTTGAGAGGTGCTAGCATCAGTAGTAATGGCCCCTCTCTTCAGCAAGCTTTGGACTCCTTCAACTCACTGTGTGTTTCCGTTTCTCCACTCTACTCAAGTAATTTTGCCACCCATTCCATGAACTCCTTGGCAAATATTTACTTTGATGCTGTGGAGGAAAACATACCCACCAGTTATATTATGTCGGAGCGTGATTCTGTTTTATGGCAATGCAATCAAACAAAACATGCCTGGGACTTTTTGATGGCAATTCCTATTGTGGGCCTTAACCAAACTATTGGCGCTAAGCAATTCAGTGCAATTCTCCGATACAGATTTGGGATTCCTCTTTTCGAGGAGAATGGTTCTTGCCCCTTCTGCAAAAGAGATATGGTCATCTTTGGTGATCATGCCTTGCATTGTGCGAATGGAGTCGGGATTAAATTTAGACATGATTTGGTGCGAGACACTATTGCAGACATGTGTTACCGTGCGGGTTTGCCAGCTAGGAAGGAGGTTGATTTGGGACTTCTTGCGAATAATGGCACTGCTTTGAGACCAGCTGACATACTTGTTCTCAATTGGGATAATGGTCGTGATGTGTGTTTAGATGTGACTGGTGTTTCGTCTTTCACTGGTGGTGGAGTTCGTACCTTTTCTTCCGGTCTCGCCATTAAGAATGCTGTTACTCGCAAGAAGGCTAAATATTTAGAAAAATGCACGTCTCATGGCTTTGGTTTTGGGACACTTGCCTTTACCACCTTAGGGGAATAGGGTGATGATTTAATAGACTTTCTTAAGCGCTTGCGTAATTATATGGCTAGCCATGATGCTAATGTTCGCGTCGGAGAATTCCTTTTTCATTGGATAGGGGTAGTTGTTCAAAAAGGTGTTGGAGCACAGCTTGTTGTTAGGCTTCCGACCAATTTCTTACCGGATGATTGTCTTTTCAAGTTGTAATAGACAAATTATTCAAAAAATAATAAAAATACAAAATGATAGATAAGGAAAAATAATGAAAATAAATATTGTTATTCTTTTTGTATATTATTGTCAAAAATAAATGATAAACACTAAGCATATCCTGCATGTCTAAGGATAGTAATTACTTTTGTTTATTTTCTTTTTTTTGGAATGAATAATACTAACAAAAATTATTGAAACTCGTTTTGCTATTCTTCCCACAATTTTTATATTTTTCTATATTTTCTTGTTTTCTTTGCTCTGGATTGATGTTTATGGTTTTGCTTTAAAAAAATCATTTAATATTTTATTTCAACTATTTGACAGGATTCGCCAATTTTTCTGCAGAGGAAGTACACTTTGATCATCAAAAGGTATTTTTAATTAAATTTTAATCACTGATCATTTAAATTTGATGGATAATTTTCTATTTTCATCCCAATTATTATTAAAATTTGTTTAATTATTAGCAGCTTGGAACTGTAATTAGGAATTAATTTAATTTTAAGAAGTGTAATCGGACATTGGACTTTTTTAAAATTTTATGATAGATTCAATTATGTGATGATAATCATGATGCATAACTTAATGTTTATATTTTAATCATAATGAATTGTATTAACATGATTTTACTTAATTATTTGTTTGTATGTTTTAATTTTAGCAATTAATTATGATTTTATACAATTTTTTTAATTTATTTGGTAATTTATAGGATTTCTTAAGATTTAGTTAATTTAGGAAATATTTTTCTTGAATATGATTGTCCAAAAGATATTTTCTCGGATATTTTTACCCGAATTTTTATAAGATTACCAAAATAAGTTAAAATGATGGGGCCACAATCAACCAGAAGCTCCGGTAAACCACTTCGCTCGAAAAAACTCCAATTACCATAAAAAAAAATAGGTTGCATCCGTGGTTTCAGATCCATGTATCATCACCATAGATTACCTCTGTTGTTTCAGATACATGTATCATCACCAGCTATATATGCCGATTAAAAAAAAAAATCATCACCCGCTATATTAAAAACATAGGGGACTACTTACGAGAATGACTTGTTGAAGTCAAAACTCAAAAATACAAACCCTTCTTTGTAAACATGTACAGATCCTCCTCCATCTAATTAAAAAAAATTGATAATAAATCTGTCTATAATTACACGGATGAATTATATACCTAAACAAAGAGAATGAAAATATAAACCCTGCTTTATAAACACGCAGATCCTCCTCCATCCAATAGAAAAAAAATTGATATTACATTTGTGTATAATTACACTTATATAACTAATAACTAAACACGGAGAATCAAAATAAAATATGAAAATCAAAACTATGTTGACATTAGTTACCTTGTTTTCTAGCCAGATCCGTTAAAAACATAACTGAAGTTGTAAAAACACAAAAAAAAAAAATACTGCGGACCAGTAAGAAATCAAAAGAAAAAATAATAAAAATATCAAACCACACACAACGATGTTACTGTTGATTAGTTTCATGACCCATTGACCTTTATAAATTACTGAATGAGTTATGTGATTTATGAATTAAAGAGTACTGAAGCTTTACCTGATACAATATTTTCAATTGCTTTATGTATGCCCGGATACAACAGCTATATAATAGGTGCATGATCTAAGTACCTGCACAACAAATAATTTTATTAGAGAGAGAAAAAACCAAGAAAATCCTGAAAGAGAAAAACAACGTGGAAACATGTTTTACCTCTTCTCGAGTGCTTTATATAGAGATACTCGTTAAAAAAAAAAAAAAAAATTGTTTTGGAAATAATATCAATCGAATCTATAACACTTTTTTTGGTAATAATATTAGTCAGAATAGAAATGCTCTTTATATTTATTTATGTATTCTATGGAAAATGCTTTATATAGAGACACCATAACCACAATTTCCATAAAATAAAGATTTTGCTATAAAAATAATTCTGCTACATGTCTAAAAATATCAGAAACTCTTATATAATGAAAATATTTATTCCAAAATTCACATAAAAAATAATAATGAAAATAAATACTGTTTATTATTTTTGTATATTATTGTCAAAAATTAATAATAAACACTAAGCATATCGTGCATGTCTAAGGATAGTAATTACTTTTGTTTATTTTCTTTTTTTGGAATGAATAATACTAACAAAAATTATTGAAACTCGTTTTGCTATTCTTCCCACAATTTTTATATTTTTCTATATTTTCTTGTTTTCTTTGCTCTGGATTGATGTTTATGGTTTTGCTTTAAAAAAATAATTTAATAAAAAAATTTTCAACTACTCCCTCCGTTTCAAAAAGACAGTCCGCTTTGACTTTGTCAAGATATTAAGGAGACCATAGTAGTTTACATGCCTACCCTTAATTACTTGCATAATTTATTTAAATAAAACTGTTAATAATAAAAACTACCAAAAATTGTTATGGGATTGTAAATAGGAAATACAAAAAGGAATGAAGGATATATTTGTTTGCTTAATTACATAAATTTCATTAATACTCCCTCCGTTTCACAAAGACAGTCCGCTTTGACTTTCTCAAAATATTAAGGAGACCATACTATTTTACTTGACTACCCTTAGTTACTTACCTATTTTATTTTAATAAAAATGCTAGCAATAAAGACTATCCAAAATTGGTTTGAGAATTATAAATACGAAATATAAAAGGGAAATTTAAAAGATATTGAAT
Source organism: Papaver armeniacum (assembly GCA_023531295.1). NCBI lineage: Eukaryota > Viridiplantae > Streptophyta > Magnoliopsida > Ranunculales > Papaveraceae > Papaver > Papaver armeniacum. The sequence continues at coordinate 496,125 of JAJJWW010012132.1, forward strand.
TTAAGAAGTATAAACTTTATAAGGAATCTAATTTTTAGAGTTAAATGTATATTTCCTTAAAAGGAATGAAGGATATATTTGTTTCCTCAATTTACTAATTTATTTAATATTTTAGATTGAGTCACGTTAAAAATAGATTTATGAATATAAAGAATTCAAGGGTATATTAGAGAGTTCATTGAAAAAATATGATTATAAACAGAAGCTGGACACAATTTTGAAACTGACGGAAAAGGAATAGAGGACGGTCTTTCAGAAACAGAGGGAGTATTTGACAGGATTTGCCAATTTTTCTGCAGAGGAAGTACACTTTGATCATCAAAAGGTATTTTTAATTAAACTTTAATCATTGATCATCTAAATTTGATGGATAATTTTCTATTTTCATCCCAATTATTATTAAAATTTGTTTAATTATTAGCAGCTTGGAACTGTAATTAGGAATTAATTTAATTTTAAGAAGTGTAATCGGACAATTATATTTTAATCATGATGATTCAAATTGGACTTTTTTTAGAATTTTATGATTGATTCAATTATGTGATGATAATCATGATGCATAACTTAATGTTTATATTTTAATCATAATGAATTGTATTAACATGATTTTACTTAATTATTTGTTTGTATGTTTTAATGTTAGCAATTAATTATGATTTTATACGATTTTTTTTAATTTATTTGGTAATTTATAGGATTTCTTAAGATTTAGTTAATTTAGGAAATATTTTTCTTGATTATGATTGTCCAAAAGATATTTTCTTGGATATTTTTACCCGAATTTTTATAAGATTACCAAAATAAGTTAAAATGATGGGGCCACAATCAACCAGAAGCTCCGGTTAACTACTTCGCTCGAAAAAACTCCAATTACCATAAAAAAATAGGTTGCATCCGTGGTTTCAGATCCATGTATCATCACCATAGATTGCCTCTGTTGTTTCAGATACATGTATCATCACCAGCTATATATGCCGATTAAAAAAAAAATCATCACCCGCTATATTAAAAACATAGGGGACTACTTACAGTAACAGCTTGTTGAAGTCAAACTCAAAAATACAAACCCTTCTTTGTAAACATGTACAGATCCTCCTCCATCTAATTAAAAAAATTTGATATTAAATCTGTCTATAATTACACGGATGAATTATATACCTAAACAAAGAGAATGAAAATATAAACCCTGCTTTATAAACACGCAGATCGTCCTCCATCCAATAGAAAAAAATTGATATTACATTTGTGTATAATTACACTTATGTAACTAATAACTAAACACGGAGAATCAAAATAAAATATGAAAATCAAAACTATGTTGACATTAGTTACCTTGTTTTCTAGCCAGATCCGTAAAAAACATAACTGAAGTTGTAAAAACACAAAAAAAAAAAATACCGCGAACCAGTGAGAAATCAAAAGAAAAAATAATAAAAATATCAAACCACACACAATGATGTTACTGTTGATTAGTTGCATGACCCATTGACCTTTATAAATTACTGAATGAGTTCTGTGATTTATGAATTAAAGAGTACTGAAGCTTTACCTGATACAATATTTTCAATTGCTTTACGTATGCCCGGATACAACAACTATATAATAGGTGCATGATCTAAGTACCTGCACAACAAATAATTTTATTAGAGAGAGAAAAAACCAAGAAAATCCTGAAAGAGAAAAACAACGTGGAAACATGTTTTACCTCTTCTCGAGTGCTTTATATAGAGATACTCATTAAAAAAAAAAAAAAAAAACTTTGTTTTGGAAATAATATCAATCGAATCTATAACACTTTTTGGTAATAATATTAGTCAGAATAGAAATGCTCTTTATATTTATTTATGTATTCTATGGAAAATGCTTTATATAGAGACACCATAACCACATTTCCATAAAATAAAGATTTTGCTATAAAAATAATTCTGATACATGTCTAAAAATATCAGAAACTCTTATATAATGAAAATATTTATTCCAAAATTCACATAAAAAATAATAATGAAAATAAATACTATTTATTCTTTTAGTATATTATTGTCAAAAATAAATAATAAACACTAAGCATATCGTGCATGTCTAAGGATAGTAATTACTTTTGTTTATTTTCTTTTTTTGGAATGAATAATACTAACAAAAATTATTGAAACTCGTTTTGCTATTCTTCCCACAATTTTTATATTTTTCTATATTTTCTTGTTTTCTTTGCTCTGGATTGATGTTTATGGTTTTGCTTTAAAAAAATCATTTAATAAAAGTTTTCAACTATTTGACAGGATTTGCCAATTTTTCTGCAGAGGAAGTACACTTTGATCATCAAAAGGTATTTTTAATTAAACTTTAATCACTGATCATCTAAATTTGATGGATAATTTTCTATTTTCATCCCAATTATTATTAAAATTTGTTTAATTATTAGCAGCTTGGAACTGTAATTAGGAATTAATTTAATTTTAAGAAGTGTAGTCGGACAATTGGACTTTTTTAGAATTTTATGATTGATTCAATTATGTGATGATAATCATGATGCATAACTTAATGTTTATATTTTAATCATAATGAATTGTATTAACATGATTTTACTTAATTATTTGTTTGTATGTTTTAATGTTAGCAATTAATTATGATTTTATACGATTTTTTTAATTTATTTGGTAATTTATAGGATTTCTTAAGATTTAGTTAATTTAGGAAATATTTTTCTTGAATATGATTGTCCAAAAGATATTTTCTCGGATATTTTTACCCGAATTTTTATAAGATTACCAAAATAAGTTAAAATGATGGGGCCACAATCAACCAGAAGCTCCGGTTAACTACTTCGCTCGAAAAAACTCCAATTACCATAAAAAAATAGGTTGCATCCGTGGTTTCAGATCCATGTATCATCACCATAGATTGCCTCTGTTGTTTCAGATACATGTATCATCACCAGCTATATATGCCGATTAAAAAAAAAAAAAAATCATCACCCGCTATATTAAAAACATAGGGGACTACTTAATGATATGACTTGTTGAAGTCAAAACTCAAAAATACAAACCCTTCTTTGTAAACATGTACAGATCCTCCTCCATCTAATTAAAAAAAAATTGATATTAAATCTGTCTATAATTACACGGATGAATTATATTCCTAAACAAAGAGAATGAAAATATAAACCCTGCTTAATAAACACGCAGATCCTCCTCCATCCAATAGAAAAAAAGTTGATATTACATTTGTGTATAATTACACTTATATAACTAATAACTAAACATGGAGAATCAAAATAAAATATGAAAATCAAAACTATGTTGACATTAGTTACCTTGTTTTCTAGCCAGATCCGTAAAAAACATAACTGAAGTTGTAAAAACACAAAAAAAAAAAAAAACGCGAACCAGTGAGAAATCAAAAGAAAAAATAATAAAAATATCAAACCACACACAACGATGTTACTGTTGATTAGTTTCATGACCCATTGACCTTTATAAATTACTGAATGAGTTCTGTGATTTATGAATTAAAAAATCTTGAAGCTTTTACGATACAATATTTTCAATTGCTTTATGTATGCCCGGATACAACAGCTATATAATAGGTGCATGATCTAAGTACCTGCACAACAAATAATTTTATTAGAGAGAGAAAAAACCAAGAAAATCCTGGAAGAGAAAAACAACGTGGAAACATGTTTTACCTCTTCTCGAGTGCTTTATATAGAGATACTCATTAAAAAAAAAAAAAAAAAAAACTTTGTTTTGGAAATAATATCAATCGAATCTATAACACTTTTTTGGTAATAATATTAGTCAGAATAGAAATGCTCTTTATATTTATTTATGTATTCTATGGAAAATGCTTTATATAGAGACACCATAACCACAATTTCCATAAAATAAAGATTTTGCTATAAAAATAATTCTGCTACATGTCTAAAAATATCAGAAACTCTTATATAATGAAAATATTTATTCCAAAATTCACATAAAAAATAATAATGAAAATAAATACTGTTTATTCTTTTTGTATATTATTGTCAAAATAAATAATAATCACTAAGCATATCGTGCATGTCTAAGGATAGTAATTACTTTTGTTTATTTTCTTTTTTTGGAATGAATAATACTAACAAAAATTATTGAAACTCGTTTTGCTATTCTTCCCACAATTTTTATATTTTTCAATATTTTCTTGTTTTCTTTGCTCTGGATTGATGTTTATGGTTTTGCTTTAAAAAAATCATTTAATAAAATTTTTTTCAACTATTTGACAGGATTTGCCAATTTTTCTGCAGAGGAAGTACACTTTGATCATCAAAAGGTATTTTTAGTTAAACATTAATTTGATCATCTAAATTTGATGGATAATTTTCTATTTTCATCCCAATAATTATTAAAATTTGTTTAATTATTAGCGACTTTTGAACTGTAATTAGGAATTAATTTAATTTTAAGAAGTGTAATCGGACAATTGGACTTTTTTAGAATTTTATGATTGATTCAATTATGTGATGATAATCATGATGCATAACTTAATGTTTATATTTTAATCATAATGAATTGTATTAACATGATTTTACTTAATTATTTGTTTGTATGTTTTAATGTTAGCAATTAATTATGATTTTATACGATTTTTTTAATTTATTTGGTAATTTATAGGATTTCTTAAGATTTAGTTAAGGGGGATTTTGCGTTTCCCCCTGTTTATGGGTGAAAACTACTCCTGTCGGATTTGGTAATTTGGGGTGTGTGGATGAGGAATGAATCTAAACCCCTAAACAAATGCACTGCGCGGTGAGTGCTTGTAGATTCGGAAATCAATCTGTGCAAGTCCGGCCTAAACCAAGAAATGGCCGTTCGGACTTGTTTCATTCACAAAGTGAAGGAGATGGGGTTGATCTTAGGGAGGGAAGCGAAGAAGGTGTTGAAATTGTGAAGGTGTTGGCTTGCTTATGACTTGTAAATGTAAAGCCGAACGGCTTACGGGATGCAAGCTATCGATTCGGTGTTTTGTATTAACACTTGGTTTCGTATTTTGTCCTGGACTTGCTCTTGTTGGTGGAAATAGGGAGGAGAACCTATTTATACAAGTCATTGAGCCTTATTCACGTCTCTCGTGGGAAGTGGAGGAAGTGGAGTGATGGAGTAGTGGAGTCGTGTGTCAGTGTTACACGATCAGTCTTGCCCACTTATCCTATCACCGCTAACCGTCCATAACTTCCTAACACGTTCTTGTGATGGCGCGTTGCACGCCGTAAACCGCGAGACCAATACCCCGATATGTATCCCCGAGTTTGTGACATGATTGATGTCTGGAATGTGTGGATCGTGGGTCCACGAAAGGTAGTATGTAATGCTAAATTGAATAACTGCATTATTCAGGAAGTTGATACTTGTGAAGTATCATGTGTATTTTATGCAGGTACTGCATCCTGGTGTGGTAGAGTGATGGGTGGTGATTACCATGACGCCTCACTTGACCAATTCACTCGACCAGGGTTGTATAACCAAGCCTGGTGAAGTTGAACGGACGAGATGTTCTTTGAGACACTCATCTGCGACCGTTAATGAATCGAGGGTTTTTGAAGAGGTGCGCAAGCATCACTCTTGACTTGGTCGAAACCAAGCATGGGATATAATTTTGACAAGGCCGACCGTGCATGTGTGTAGACAACATGACGGTGTAGGCGCCTATACCCATTACCTCACGAAAGTATGATCCGGGCCACTCAATTCGTCCGGTGAAGTTGAGTGGTCGTGATCAATTTGTGATGAAAACCAGTGCCGCAAGATCCGCGCGTCATGCCCACTTCGGGCGCACGTTCCAAGATGACCAATCTTGGTCGGTCTTGGCCGATTGGTCTGGTGTGAAGGTGGTAGGCTGGTGTTCACGCCTATACTGAATATCCCACGAAAACGTGATCCGAGCCATCCAAATCGTCCGGCGAAGTTGAGCGGTCGAGATCGGTTGCGGTTTGGGAGGTGCGACCACGCTAGTTTGGGCGCGCGTCTTGGAATGACCAGGCGTGATATGCCTTGGCCGATCGGGTGAGGGGATAGATGGGTCCACGGTGGTCATCTTTGGTATGGACAGGACTGTAATCTAATCTTGGACCCTCCATTCGTACCGGAGAAGATGGACGCTCGTGATGCTCAAAACCCTAATTTTGGGTTTCAAGGCCGTGCGTCAATGCTTCATTCGGCGCACGGTCGGATAACCAACCATGGTTGGTCCCGACCGATTGGTCGGGTATGTAGGGAGGCCCACGGTGATTGTGTTGACATGCTCCGGGCCCTTTGAATCTACATCTACACCCTCCATCTATACTGCGAAGATGGATGGTTAAGACTATTTTGCGACACATGTAATATGCCGCAAACCCTAATTTTAGGGTTTTCCGCCCCATACTGCTATGGTTTGGACGTTTTGGAAAGCTAGGCCAGTTCTGGAGGGAGGCCGACCATGCGGGGTCCGTGTTGGTTCGGCGGTGGATATTCCATACCCGCTTGGGTGATGAAATTGATCCGGGTCATCCAATCATGCTTGTGGAGTTGGATGATCGTGATCATATCCAGACCGATCTGGTCAGTCAGGATGCTGTCGGGCTAGTATAACACACCGAGAGGGGCTCAATCGGGCTAGTAAAACACACCGAGAGTCGGCACATGTACGGGTATTTCGTACATGGTTTCATTATAATGCTTGGAGGTTCGTGTTACTCTGTAAGAGCAACACTCGGTCGTCATTGCACCGATAATGAGTACGAAATACAAGGCTGATTGCGCATTAATTAATAATGCTAGAAATTCACGGGTATATGGGATTGTTGCTACATGCTCCATCCTGGATGAATTTCGTGTATTCATAGAATGGGATTGTTGCCACATGCTCCATTCTAGGTGAATTAAGTGAGGAGTATCCAACACTTATTAATGGCCTTATCTTTTACAAGATGTCACCGCATAATTTTCTGGTTTTTACAATTTTAACCTTAAATGAAAATCCACCATCAACATTAAGTCCCCTGCCTAGCACATAATGGTTACACTATTGTGGGGTAGGCATGAGATGGTGACATACATATGTGAGAAAGACAGGATAAAAGAAGTTTACCCGGAAGAGTATTGAACGACCGCTAGTCGCCCACGCCGTTGTGCTTGTATGGAATCCTTTGGTGGGACCGATTTCCTTCTTTGGGTATTTGAATCAGAAAAGGAATCCAAAAGAGGTATCCTTGTTCTATTGGGATTCTTCTAATTTTTGTCTATAAAAGAGACCAACCCTTTTGCTTTTTCTCACGATTTTTTTTTGTTTGGCTGCTCCCCGCGTGATCTTCTTTGCCGCTTACCGACCGCCGCTGCCGGAGCTGCCGTATCTGGAATCTTCCGCCGTCCGTCCAAGGTAAGTCTCGTTTTTTTTTTTTTTTTTTTTTTTTTTTTTAATAGGAAAAACCCTAATTTCTTAGGTAAAATCCTTTGATAGATACATCATGATTAGTTCCTCCACCTAAATTGATAGCAAAAACGCCCCAGGATTGCTTAGTAAAACAAGCCGTGAATCCATGTTGTTTTTGCTTCCTTTTTCCACCGTTGCATGCAGAACTTAGCTTTTAGGTTATATCTTGAAAAACCCTTGGCTTGAATCTCGTAGACACGATTCCCATGAATAAAGAAAAATCGCGTTATGATGTGTGCGGATGATGAACGGGCCCGCCGTGTATGCTTGATTGAACGTGGGTCTCACCCACATATGCTTGGTGAAAGTCGACTTTGTATTAGTCTTGTGCCCGAGCTTGAAACTTGAGTAACACCGAACTTGAAATTTATACCGGACTTGAAATCAATACCAGACTGAAACTTGTACCGGACTTGAAATCAATACCATACTGAAACTTGTACCGGACTTGAAACCAATACCAGACTTGACTTGAGTAATACTGGTGTTTCGACCTATCCCAGCTTTTGTGCATTTCAACGTGTCTTGTCGTGCGTGACTACACGCTTCATGCGCTTTTCATGCAAGTTCTAACTCCTGTCTTTTATTTCATTGTGGAATGAAGAAAAGAATTCCTGTTGAGATGTCTTAGGAGATAATCTTGGTGCCAAGCCGGGGAAGTGTTGACGGCTTCAAAGATATGCCGAACATCGATGATGAGTTGTTCACCTCGCCTTTTCCAAACATTAGAAGACATACTTCTCATAAGATAGTCCTGCTTTCCGATTCAAAAAATATGGATGCTGATGCATTTTCTTCTTCAGCACTTGTGATGAGATTTTGTCTCCGGAGAAACGAATATCCGCCTTCCCCTATTGACTTCAAGATTTGTCATACTCCACTGGGTTCTTATGAAGGATGGATGAGACGCATGTTGAGTAATAAGGACATTAAAGATAATTTGACCAAAGCGCAAATCCTCAATGCGGTCATGGCATCTGCTGCTCTTGAAATTAAGAAAGACGCTGCGGGTTTGATTACCTTCATTTCTCGGTGGCGCATTTCTACTCATACAACCATATCTAGATGGGGAGAGATGACTATTACTCTGGAGAGTGTAGCTGCATTAATGAACCTGCTTGTTGCTGGAAGTCTTTCTTACGATCTCTCTGATACGGAGCAACGTAACTATGATGCTACACTTCAAAAGGTGGCGGGATTCGACAGTCTGGACAAGGAGGAGAAAAAAGATACGAGATGCTTTTACACCTGGTGGGTGTCGGAGTGGTCTCCTGCAGACCCAGAGCCGGATCAAGAGTTGGAAAATGAGCTCAGCGTGATTGCGTTCCTGTCTTTATGGCTATCCAGAGATATATTCGACGACGGTTTTGGAAAGAAGACCATTAGAGGTGACCTCGTTAAGATTGCTATAAAGCTGGCAAAAGGTAAAGTTCTTCCCCTGGGTGCCTTGTTCCTTGGATCGCTGTACTCTCATCTGGACGCCTTAGCAATGGACATGCATGTTTCTAACGGGTACAAGAAGGTGGAATCGCACGTTCACTTCGCTTTTCTTCAGGCATTCTTATGGGAACACTTAAAAATCTATGCTTCTGCTCCTGCAAATTTGCTCAGCAACTTGTATGGTGGCTCGAGAATACTCCGCTGGAATAGGAGGCGTCCCAGAACAGGCGCGAAACTCGTGGACATATTTGACAATGTGTCTTCTGTAGATTTCCGTCCATGGGGGCCGATCCACCCTTCCATTGTTCAGCCAAAGACTTTTGCTACTGCTTTTGATGGTCCTGATGTTGTGTTGCGCACCGATGTTAAGACTATGAGATTTGGGGAAATTGTTTACCTGCACAGCTGCATCCCAGGATATGTCCCGTCTTTATTCAACGAAGAATTTACTGTGAGTCCGTACAATATTGACAGGGCGGCTCGTCAAATGGGATTTGATCAGGGTGTCCCATTTATCCGTCCATAGGGGTTCCGAAAGAATTCCTCCCAAATATTCTTAACGCTGACGTGTTTTTAGAACGGGTGAGCCTTCCCTTCTGGCCTATTGGGAGAAACCCAGTGGTAACCGATAAGTACAAGGAATTTTGGAGGAGGCAACTGTTGATTTTTCAGGAATTCTCGGAGAGTGTTGTGACAGGTTCCCGTGGTGAACCATTTTCTGACGTTTTGAAAAAGCATTTCCGGTTGAAGCCACTTCTAGCCAAACGGACCAGAGCTGAGGATTGCAGTCCCCAAGCAGGAGAGAGATCCAAAAGGCAGGCATGTGGTTCGGTGATCCTCAATTCCTCCAATATGCAGGTATTTAAATCTCTTCCCGTTGGTTCCTTCATTTCTCCAGAGTAAGTTCTTTTAAGAGTGATCCTTGCTTGAAATCAGGGAATTCCGAAAGAGAATGTCTTCACAAGGTTGGAGCGCATTCAGAATGAGAAGTCCGGTAATATTGGCCTTCATGTTGAGAAGTCTGGCGGTACTGATCCTCAGGAGTCTGGTAACACTGATCTTTATGCTGAGAAGTCTGGCGAAACCGCTCCTCTTCTAGACTATGACAGAGATGATGCAAGCTCGGCTGGACAAGGCGCTTCCCTTAGTGATCTTGTTGACGGGGTCGTGATGGAAATTAGCACCCAGAGCGAAGTAGATGTCGGAAGGAATATAAGAGAGGCAACATCCGCTATAGTTGAAGCGGCTCCCCTTGAAGAACATTCTGAGCAGGCTTCGGCCAATAAATCTATCGTGGTGACTCCTTCTGAAAGGCCTCCTGTAACTGACAAGGCTCCTGTGGTTGGTGAAGTATCGGTGATGCAGCCTGGGGCTTTGTTCGATCCTCCTTTTACTGTCCCTTATCCAGGCCATGTGTTGGTTGGCGGATTCAGCGTGCCGGCTCAGTTCGAAGAGTTATATACGGCGATATGGGAGAAGCACGACCACATTGCTACCACTACAAAGCTCAAAAGCCGTCTTGCGTTGGTCAACCGCGTCCAAGAAGCTTTATTTTCTATCCATGGGATGAGCGTCACGACCGGTCGAACAGTTTCTGAGGAGATGATTGAAGACTGGAAGTACCATCGAGACGTGTTTGCACAGTACAGCTTCAATGCTCCTTGGTTCTTCAAAGGGTTCTCCAAGATTCAGGAGCTCCAGAAATTACAAGACGAAGTCCCTTCCGTAGACTGTGTTACTCGCCAGGAAGAAGAGGTTGAAAAGTTGTCTAAGGATTTGAAGCTGAAGAAGACTATTCATCAAAGGATGAAAGACTCTCTTGCCCAGAAGGACGAGTTGTTGTTGAAGGATTTTCCTTGAAGAATTCGTGCCACCTACTTGTCTTTTAGATGCTTTTCTTTTTTGAGTGATAGTGAGGATTTCCTTTCACAATTTGACTTCGGGTTTTGATTTATTAGGTAATTGGATGGGCTTATTTTGAGATAGTTTTGTGAATGATTTTTCTGAAAGAGATTATTTTGAATGGAATTTGCATCCTGGTCATGAATGATTGCACATATCATATGAAATTGCAAATGTCGTGTAAAAGGGAGGTATGAAGGGAAGCAAACATGCGTTTGATCACTGAGTCTCTTTCTCCATGTGCGGGATGCTAAGTCCCCAATGAATTCCAAAACTATCTTTCTTGTAAAATTGCCGAATATAACTTACTTGTTTTTGAAGTCTCACTTGTATCAAACCGAAGTAGCCTCTCCAAGGAAGTCGTCCGCATTAATTTTTTAGAGAATGAGAGCTATCCCTCTGAACCGAGTATCTCCTGAACAATGCGCTTCAAAGCGTTGCATTCACTGGTGGGGTGGTGAAGGAACCGGTGGAAATGACAGTACCTTGGGTCCATTATTTCTTGATCGGTTGGTGGACGCCATACGGAGGTAGTTCCACCTCTATTTCGTACCCACATCTCCAAGCAACTCCAAAATCTTTTCCATCGGAACGGAAAGTGTAGGTACTTCGAGTCTAGCTTTTCCTGCGTTAGTGGGCGTTGTGATGTCTCTACGTGGCTTTGATGTGGAGCACGTCCCGGAGACGAAGTTGGAAGATTTGCGAGTGCCATCATATCCGCGGATCGCTTGCTTGGGTAAAGGGATGTGGAAGGTATCGTAATATCACTGCTGAGTGACCGAATTGAAAGCTCCCATCCTCTGTATTCACATATTTCCTGATCGATCTCTCCTTCCTCAAGCATTTCTTCGCTTGGATGAAAGGCCGATGCGGATTGGAAAGTCTTCCGGGCTTCAACAAGAGTTTTGAGATATAAATCTTCTAACAGGGCTCCATAGGCTGCAGGCTCCCTTTCTTTATCTGGTAGACGTTGTAGTACTCCGGACAAGTCCTTTCCTCCGTGGAGTTGCCTCGGTTCTTCATTGTTGACTGGACCATGTTGTTCATCTTTCCTGAGTCTCCTGCGGTTACGCGCTCTTTTTGCCTCTCCACCGGTAAAGGTGTGACTCCTGGCTAAGGATTCGGCATTTCTTGCACTTCCTGAGTAGATGCCTCCCGACCCTTCTTGTAATTGTGCTGATATATCATTCAAAAGGCGAAATGTCTCGCTCTGCCTTCTGGTGATACCGGCTTGATTTGCCAAGACATCCTCCAGCATTCTAGCTACACTTCCCATGATATATGAACCACCTCTGGTTTCCGAATACATTGCGAGATGGAAACCGAAAAATTGAGAATTCAATTTTGTGCAACCGAGAGATCAACCGTCCCACCGTGATCGCCAATTGTTTATGGGTGAAAACTACTCTGCCGGATTTGGTAATTTGGGGTGTGTGGATGAGGAATGAATCTAAACCCTAAACAAATGCCTTTGCGCGGTGAGTGCTTGTAGATTCGGAAATCAATGTGCAAGTCCGGCCTAAACCAAGAAATGGCCGTTCCAGGACTTGTTTCGGTCACAAAGTGAAAGAGATGGGGTTGATCTTAGGGAGGGAAGCGAAGAAGGTGTTGAAATTGTGAAGGTGTTGGCTTGCTTATGACTTGTAACAGTGTAGGATCATAATATCGCAATGAGCAGGGCTCGCGGGGTTAATAAACAACGACATCGCGAGGCAGTCGCAGACAGCTAAAATAAATGACGCGATGAATAACGACACACAAAACAGCAGAAAGATATGGAACCTGGCGAGGGTTAAGAAGTGTCGCGAGAATAAATGTTTGTACATCTGCGACACTTCGCGGAACATTTCCGAAATAAAAGGATAGATTAGCTGTCATCCACTGTGTATTACCCTATATAAAGGGCTAAGTGAGTCTGTTGTGAGGGAGAGATCTTTTTGGAATTGTTGGGCAAGTCATTAGTAGAGAGAAAGTTCAAGAGTGTTTTATTTGCTAAGTGTAATCCTACTTTTCCTGTGTAAACAACTCGTGAAGTTAATCAATAAACATTCTCAATTATACAACTTTCAATGGACTAATTAATCAAAAGATAGTGAGGGGTGTAGTGTGGGAAAACCTGCTACTACATATGCGCTAGAAACAGGGACCTAATCTTGTTGGTTCAAGAAAGAAAATCGCAATTAAAGTTGTTTGGATCAAGAAAATGAGAAAGGAAAATCTTAGATCGGATGAAGCAGGGGAAAAAGATATGGTATGTGACACAGATACAGGAGTAATGATTAGTGAATTTCATGAAAATATCAGAGGAAGAATACACAAACGGGATTTTGAAGGAAAGAAGGTTACAGACAGAGAAATGATATCACCTTTGAAAGATTGGGAAAAACAAGAGATAACATTCACAGCGGGAGAGATATCCAAAGAAAATTTGGATCACCCATCTCCATTAGTGATCGCAATTAACGCGTATAAGGAGAGAGAAGAATCGGAGAACACAGCGAAAACATGGGTGGTAAATGGAGTTTTAATTGATACAGGGAGTCTGGTGAACATAATGTTCTATCACACTTACAAAAAGATGGGATATGAAGACGAGGATATGACTTTCGCGGCATACAATATCCAAGGTTTTGGTAAATCCATAACCAAAGTTAGAGGGGAGATAAAAATACGTATTCCATTAGGAGGAATCGAAACTCAGGTGACATTGAGTATAGTAGATATGGAATCACCGTATAACTTGTTACTAGGAAGACCATGGGTACATGCAATAAAAGCTGTGGCGTCGACGCTTCATCAATGTATCAAGTTTCCAACACCAACTGGAATAGGCGAGATCAAAGGGGATGCCGCTAAAGGAAGAATATATTATCAAAATGAAGTAAAATGTTGCGAGGAACAAGTAAACAAACAAAAGAATATATCTAAGCACCGCAAAAAGATGGCGAGGGCGGCTAAGAAAGAAGAAGAGTTCAGAGTTTACATGATCAAAGCGAAGGAAGGAAAAGGAATACCTAGCGAGATCTCGGGAGAAGAAAATGATCCCGCGATGGAACCGAAAGGACCAACCCCTATGGGAGAACCGAAGGCCAGTTACGTCGCGGCAGAGCAAACTAAAGAAGTGAATATTGGAACTAAGGAAGAACCCAAGATGCTAAAGATTGGAACTAACATGGGAGCGGATGAAGAAGAAAGAACTGTTGATCTGTTGCGAGATTATAAAGATATCTTCGCGTGGGATATGGATGAAATGCCTGGTATAGATCCATCGGTAGCTTGTCACAAGTTGGAAATTGATAAAAATGTGAAGCCATTCAAACAAAGAATTAGAAAGATAGCAACAGCATATCACCCTCAGATAGAAGAAGAGTTGCAGAAGATGTTGGACGCAGGAATCATTAGACAAGCAAAATATCCCGAATGGATAGCGAATATGGTTATAGTTCCAAAGAAGAACAAAGGAATAAGGATTTGCATTGATTTCACTGATTTAAATAAAGCCTGCCCTAAAGACAGTTTTCCATTGCCAGATATTCCCCAGCTAGTCGAATCAGCGGCAGGGAATGAAAGGGTATCCTCGCTGGATGGATACAAAGGTTACAACCAGATCCCACTCGCCGAAGAGGATCAAGAGCATACTGCTTTCTTCGCTCCAAGAGGATTATCTTTGCTATACTAAAATGCCATTCGGTTTGCGAAATGCTGGAGCGACGTATCAAAGGATGGTAGAAGAGGTATTCGCAGAATGGATACATAAAACACTGGAAGTCTATGTAGATGACATGCTAGTAAAAAGTAAGAAGGCAGAAGATCACGTGCGAGACTTGAAAGAAATTTTTGAGCAAATGAGGCGTTTCAACATCAAGGTCAACCCAGAAAAATGTACCTTCGGAGTTGCGTCGGGGAAGTTCTTGGGTTACATTGTATCAAAGGAAGGAAATACGTTGACCGGAGAAAGTAAAAGGATTCGCGACATGCCGACGCCGGCGACAGTAAAAGATGTTCAAAAGCTAAATGGATTGTTAGCATCACTAGGAAGGTTCATCTCGCGATCGTCTGATAAATGTAAACATTTTTTCAGTGTTCTAAAAAAGGGATCGAAATTCGAATGGACGGACGAATGTGAAAAGGCTTTACAAGGAATTAAGGAGCATTTAATGGATGTATCCATTATGCGTATGCGAGTAACCCGGGGGAGGAATTATTAATATATCTCGCGACAACTTCGCACGCCTTAAGTGCAGTTTTATTGCGAACGGACGCAGGAGTGGAAAAACCAATCTATTATATCAGTAAAACTTTTAATGCCGCAGAAAGAAATTATTCAAAGATTGAAAAACTAATCCTAGCGTTAGTCTATGCGTCATTTAAACTTCGCATATATTTTCAGGCACATACTGTTAGGGTGGTAACAAAGGTACCAATTGAGTCAGTAATGAAAAATTCAAAAAGATCGGGAAGAGTCGAAAGATGGAATGCTCAAATAAGTCATTACAAACTCAAATATGAAATATTATCTTCAACCAAGTCACAGGTCGTCGCAGACTTTCTGGCAGAATTTCCTTTGGAGGAAGATGAAGCAGTGGATGAAATGATGGATGTAGAGGAAGAACATGGAGATCCAAAAGATTTGTTAACTGAGCCAAACCGGTGGGAAATATTAGTGGATGGATCATCAAATGGAGAAGGTAAAGGAGTGGGAATTGTTATGATTTCGCCAGAAGGCAATAAATTAGCTTTTGCTTTTAGATTGGAATTTGAGTCTACCAATAATGAAACGGAATACGAAGCCATAATACATGCTTTACGATTTGCAATAGAAATGAAACTGGAGAGTGTGAGAATTACCAGTGACTCGCAATTGGCAATTCGTCAGATAACAGAAAAGTATGCTACAAATGATCCATCCCTACGTAAATACAGAAGCTTGTAGAAGTGTTGTCGGCACAAGACAAATACCGAAAATAAAATGGAGGCACATATCAAGGAGAGATAACAGACTCGCAGACGCTTTTGCCTTTATATCAAGTATGATGACAGACCCAACTGCGAGGAATATCAAAATACAGACGCTACCGGCGCCATCAATTAATAAAGAGGAAGGACAAGAAGCAGATATAATGATGGTGGTAGATGAGATGCAACGTCGCGAGGAAGATTGGAGGATAGAACTTCACGCATATTTAATGAAAGGCGAGGTACCAAGAAATAGATTGGAAGCACACAAGTTAAAGAGCCGAGCAACAAATTATGAATTGCGAGATGGCGTGCTTTATCGGCGTTCTTTTGATGGACCTTCGCTTCGATGTCTGACAAGGAAAGAAGGAGAAACCATATTGAAGATGCTGCATAGTGGGGATGCAGGAAATCATAGCGGCGGAAGATCTTTGGCATATAAGGCAAAGACGCAAGGATATTATTGGCCATATATGCATGAGGACGCGAGAGCAATAGCCAGACGCTGCGAAGATTGTCAAAGACACGGAAAGAAGATACATGCACCGGGAGCACCATTAAATTCTTCAAGAAGTGTATGGCCTTTTGGAAAATGGGGTTTAGATATTGTGGGACCATTTTTACCGGGAACAGGACAAAGAAGGTACCTAATTGTCGCAACGGATTATTTCACAAAGTGGGCAGAGGTGAAAGCGGTCCAGCACATTCGCGATAAAGATGTTTTTACTTTCATATTTGAAAATATTATATGCAGATTTGGGATCCCCGCACAACTGGTATCTGATAATGGGAAGCAGTTTGAAGGACAAAATATAGAGTTGCTGCTTAATGCATTTCAAATAAGATGTGGAAAATCAACTCCATTATATCCACAAGCTAATGGCCAAGCGGAGGCAACAAACAAAACGATTGCTGATATATTGAAGAAAAAATTGGAAGGACACAATAGAGGATGGTGCGAACAAGTACCCAATGCAGTGTGGGCCTATAATACAACTAGAAGAGAAGCCACAGAATGTCTCCTTTTGCTTAACTTACGGAGTTGAAGCAGTACTCCCAACAGAGGTCGTGATTCCGACAACCAAAAAGAGGTCTGGGATAAAAATCTAAGCGCAGCAACATTTTAATCAAGTTGGATGAATTGGAAGAAAAAACGAGAAAAGGCCTTGCGACACATGGAGAATTATCAGCGAAGACTGGCTAGAGAATATAACAAGCGTGTAAAAATACGTGAGTTCCAACCAGGAGACTTGGTGTTGCGAGAAACCCCAATATATCAACGTGAAAGTGGAGGCAAACTGGCGAGAAAATGGGATGGACCTTATATCGTCAAAGAAGTAGTTGGTACAGGGGCATATAGATTGATGGACCCCGAAGGAAGAGATGTGGGACAAAAATTGGATAGACCATGGAATAGGTTATATCTAAAGAAATATTACCCGTAATAACGAAAGATGACAAAAGGAATCAAGATGAAATACTTCTTCGCCAAATATTTGCGACATTCAATAAAATGCAGAGAGAATCCGCGAAGAGATCGCGATAAGAATAACAAAACAACAAGAGATAAGGAATGATTAAATGAATGAATCGGCGAATCTCTCGCAGACAAAATAGCAAATGATGAAGAATGATTGAATAAAAAGAATGAATGAATGGGACGAACCTTTATGGCGTACACCCTAGTTCGCGAATTATATTTCGTAAGAGGCAAATGTAAGACCTAAAGTGCGTCATATAAGGGGGTATCTCTTAACATGGCTCAGGTGGAAGGTTACACCGCTCCTGAAACCTGGGTCATGCAGATTTGGGGCCCATGAAAGCCTATCCTGGGGGAGATACCTTGGATTCCCAACTATATATGTAGGTTATACCCTGGTTGGGCGACCGAGGGTCTCTTCCAAGGAGTCGGTGTATGCACAAGGCGCCGAGGTACACGGTTGAGCCAGAGTGCCCGGGATGGATGAACCTACCCTGGCCATTCTTGGCAAGTCTTGGCATGCGTTGCACTCGCCCGAAGAAAACTCCACTTAGGGTGCAGTCTCGTAACCATAAACCATAGAGGTATAAGGGATAAGAGGCTGCGAAAACAACTGGTTGTTGTTAAGACCGGATGGGAGGAGCTAGTCTTGTATGGCCGATGTTTCGCCTCCTTGAAGGGGCAACCGGGGAGATGATAAGGGCGACGCTCTCCATTAGGGGGGGTGTCAAAACAGACGCAAATGTCATGAGGCTTTGTTTTCGCAAGGAGACTTAGGCTTGTCATATTTGTGCAATGATCCTGCAGAGGCAATAATACTAACGCGAGGGTAAGGCGAGATCAATGGGTCTTTACACGAAAGTGTACGGACGTCCTGCGATTTCGTGGCCGCACGACGGCAATGTCATGGGGCTTTATGTTCGAAAGGATATTTAGGCCTGTCATATTGTCGCAACTAAAACATCCCGCTTGAGAGGCAAAAATACTTGGAAAATGATAAGACAAGATCAATGGGTCTTTACATGCAAGTGTAAGGACGTCCTGCGATTTTGTCGCCATAAAAGGTGGCAGGGGAGGACCTCTAATTAGGGAGGTCTAACTCGGAAGACCACACAAAATTGATAAGGCAAGGTCAATGAGCCATTGCATGAAAATGTGAAGGCAGGTCCTGCGACCTTGTCGCCACAAGAAGAGATAAAATAAAGACTACCGAAATGATAAGGCGAGAAAAGTAGGTTTCTTCACTCATGGAGATACCTGCGACCTCGTCGCAATACAAAATGATGATGACTGATTAAAAATCATTTCATAAAAATGTAAGCGAATAAGCTTGCGAGATTATGGTCATAATTAAGAAGAAGAAAATAAGAGGATTATTCAACAAGGGATTTAATCTTCCAAAACAAAAGGACAGTTGCAGCAAAAGTTATAAAGCAGTTAATTCTCTACATCAATTTTATCATCTTCACCAATAATTTTCTCAGCTTCACCTTCACCGGTCAATGGATGTTCATCAGAAATATTTTCAGCACCTTCATTCTCGCCAGTTGATGGATTTTCATCAGCAGTTTTTTCAGTCGGATCTTTATTGACAACTTCAGTATTAGCGATATCTTCGCCGCTTTCATAGTCATAATCACTATCAGGAGAATCAGGGACTTCATCATCACTTACTTCCAAAGGATCGACATGAATAGGATCAAGAGACTTCGACAACAAAATATCATTCACAAGGACTTCCGCTTTAAGATGGAATTGACGAAGCAATGCCTTTTGACGATTTTTACTATCAATATCCTTACAATCAGACATATAATCAAACCTTCGCTCTGCACGGTCGCGAGAACGAGCAAGATGCGCGGAGAGTAGTCCATTTTCCTTGCGAATGTTAGAATAATCAGACCTGAGGGTGGAGATAGTGGAACGAAGCTTTCTCTCAGAGTCTGCATAACAAATACACAAGATCAGAGAAAGTTCTTATTGAACATTATTGGCACTTTCAGGGTAATTAAGATAAATTAAGATAGTCAAATAATTTGACTACCTTCCTTTTGAGAAGTAAGATGTTGAATTAAAGCTGCGAAGTTATTCCCCAAACGGTCCATGACATCATCAAATGAATCTCCAACTAAGCCTTTCAATCGAGATCGCAAATTCTTTTCATGAGAAACAAGTATGGAATTTTCGGTCGCCAAAGTAGAGTTGGATTTTTCTAATTTGGCACATTGTTCTTGGAATTGCTTCGCTTTTACACTCAAAGTTATTCTACCTTGAATAAGTTTATCTCTCTCGGAAGTAATTTCTTCAAGTTGGTTTTTCAAAGAATGATTGGCTTGCTCTTGTTCTTCACATAATTTTTGGCAAGCATCATACTGCTGCGAGTAGCTCGCCACCTTATTCAACAGAGAACGTTTCTCTTGAGAAAGAGTTCGATTCTCATCTGATAAAGTTTCCAACTCCAAATTAGTTTTAGTCAAAGCATAAGAGAGGCGAGATAAGTCATTACTTAATGAGTCTTGCTTTTGCGATAAATCAAAATTCTCTTTCGACAAGTTATTTATTTGATCAATTGCATAGGTATGAAGATTATCTAAGAGATTATACTGCTCCATCCAAGAATCTCTTTCAACTCGAACTTCTTCAACGATAGACTCCGTCGATATATCTCCATTATTCGTTTTCTGGTTTAATACTTTGAAGACGAGCAAGGATTTGAGTTGTAAAAAAAAAAAAAAAAAAAAAAAAAAAAAAAGGTTATCACGATCTAGCGAGGGGTGGCGAGAGCATACCTTTTAATTCTTCGTTCTTCTTGCGAAGGTTATCACGATCTAGCGAGATGTTGTGAAATTTTTGATTCTCAAGGTGGAGACTATTGCACTTCGTGGTCATAACCTGGAGATCATCCTTCAGCTTACTAATTTCTTGAACCAAAGATGCTTGCGAGACCTTATCAGGACCAAGGTGCTTACTTAAAATCTCGCAGACGTTGGATTTGATAGGATCGGCAGAAGTCCTCTTGGCATCATTCACGAGATCTGAAAGAACCTTAAAGGCCACATCTATACCTTCCAAATTTTCCGCTGTTAGAGGAATTTGCTCTACCAAAAAAGATGAGTCATCCTTTGCCAAAGGAACCTCATGAGAAGAGGAAGTTTTAGGGAGAGAAGTGATTGGAGAAATAGTAGAAATATTGATAGCAGAGGGTGGTGTAACATCGTTTGTAGGAGGACAGTTGTAAGGAACTTGGTCTATGAGGAGTTGAGGTATAGGAATATTATCTTGCGACGACTTCGCAGCAGGAGATGAAGGTATGAATGAAGGAAATGGAACATTTGGGAGTAACGGCTTGGGTTGGCGAAGCCTTTTAGGAGTTTTGTCAGTATTTCCATCATCCTGCGAGTAACAAGTTAAATAAGAAACAGAGGCAACAATATATTGTTCATAAAAAAGAAATGTTTCTTAAATACCTTGTCACTCGCAGGCTTCCTTTTGTTAACCATAGATTTTGCTCGCGAAGTAGGCTTTGGCTGCGTAATAGATTCTTGTTGCGAAGAAGGTTTCGATGGCGAGCCCAAAGAAAGGAGAGGGTCCTTCACGGTAAATTTGGTTTTGGGTTGGTTCTTGCTAAAACAACAATGGCAGAAAAAGAACTATAAAGTTAAGCATACCAGTGTGATTTCAACAAGAAAAACTAATTTCAAAGCAATCAACCACAAGATCAAACTAGATATGGCAAGATTAACAAACCTGGATGCCATGAGAACAACAACTAGGAAGTAGCAGAAGAAGAGAAGAGGATGAAGAAGGAAAATAACAGGTAAACACTTGCAGAATGATTACAGAACGATGAAGAAGAGGAACACTTGCAGACGATGAAGAAGATGAAAGGGAAAAAGAAACTTCTTCACAAGGAACACCCCTATAAATAGATGAGAAAAAGATATTAACTGGAGGATAACATTAAATGCATCGGTAAAAGAGGACACGTGTAAACGGTCACCATTAAATCCAGGGAATTTTAGTAGAATTCGAACATCGCACAATATATTTCCTAACAGGCGAGAAGAGCTTGCGAAATTGATTACTTTCCATAACTCATGAGGCAAGAGATGCCACTTCATATATATAGAGAAGCTTTGAACTTCGCAAAAGAATAGAGGTACGTACTTTTCAAGTCCAGTATTCTTTCGCTCGTTCCTTCGTCAACAAAGACCAAAGATTACTACACGACAGATTTTTCCTTAAAAATCGCTCTTCAAGCAATATTCAAGGAAAAAGAGGCAAGATGTAGGATCATAATATCGCAATGAGCGTGGCTCGCGGGGTTAATAAACAACGACATCGCGAGGTGAGTCGCAGCATACCTAAAATAAATGACGCGATGAATAACGACACACAAAACAGCAGAAAGATATGGAACCTGGCGAGGGTTAAGAAGTGTCGCGAGAATAAATGTTTGTACATCTGCGACACTTCGCGGAACATTTCCGAAATAAAAGGATAGATTAGCTGTCATCCACTGTGTATTACCCTATATAAAGGGCTAAGTGAGTCTGTTGTGAGGGAGAGATCTTTTGGAATTGTTGGGCAAGTCATTAGGAGAGAGAAAGTTCAAGAGTGTTTTATTTGCTAAGTGTAATCCTACTTTTCCGTGTAAACAACTCGTGAAGTTAATCAATAAACATTCTCAATTATACAACTTTCAATGGACTAATTAATCAAAAGATAGTGAGGGGTGTAGTGTGGGAAAACCTGCTACTACAAGGGAAAATTTGAACCAAGCTACAGGATGCAAGCTATCAGTTCCGGTGTTTTGTATTAACACTTGGTTTCTGTATTTTGTCTGGACTTGCTCTTGTTGGTGAAAATAGGGAGGAGAACCTATTTATACAAGTCATTGAGCCTTATTCACGTCTCTCGTGGGAAGTGGAGGAAGTGGAGGGATGGAGTAGTGGAGTTGTGTGTCAGTGTTACACGATCAGTCTTGCCCACTTCTCCTGTCACCGCTAATCGTCCATAACTTCCTAACACGTTCTTGTGATGGCGCGTTGCACGCCGCACGCTTGTAAACCGCCCGGACCAATACCCCGTATGTATCCCCCAGTTTGTGACATGATTGATGTCGGAATGTGTGGATCGTGGGTCCACGAAAGATAGTATGTAATGCTAAATTGAATAATCGCATTATTCAGGAAGTTGATACTTGTGAAGTATCATGTGTATTTTATGCAGCACCGCATCCCGGTGTGGTAGAGTGATGGTGGTGATTACCATGACGCCTCACTTGACCAATTAACTCCGACCGGGGTTGTATAACCAAGCTGGTGAAGTTGAACGGACGAGATGTTCTTTGAGACACTCATCTCGCACCGTTAATGAATCGAGGTTTTTGAAGAGGTACGCAAGCATCACTCTTGACTTGGTCAAAACCAAGCATGGGATATAATTTTGACAAGGCCGACCGTGCATGTGTGTAGACAACATGACGGTGTAGGCGCCTATACCCATTACCTCACGAAAGTATGATCTGGGCCACTCAATTCGTCCGGTGAAGTTGAGTGGTCGTGATCAATTTGTGACAAAAACCGGTCCGCAAGAGCCGCGCGTCATGCCCGCCGGGCGCACGTTCCAAGATGACCAATCTTGGTCGGTCTTGGCCGATTGTCCGGGTGTGAAGGTGGTAGGCTGGTGTTCATGCCTATACCTGAATATCCCACGAAAACGTGATCTGAGCCATCCAAATCGTCTGGCGAAGTTGAGCGGTCGAGATCAGTTTACGGTTTGGGAGGTGCGACCACGCTAGTTTGGGCGCGCGTCTTGGAATGACCGGGCGTGATATGCCTTGGCCGATCGGGTGAGGGGATAGATGGGTCCACGGTGGTCATCTTTGGTATGACCGGACCTGCTTAATCTAATCTTGGACCCTCCATTCGTACCGGAGAAGATGGACGCTCGTGATGCTCAAAACCCTAATTTTGGGTTTCAAGGCCGTGCATCAATGCTTCATTCGGCGCACGAATTGGGATAACCAACCATGGTTGGTCCTGACCGATTGGTCAGGTATGTAGGCGGGCCCACGGTGATTGTGTTGACATGCTCCGGGCCATTTGAATCTACATCTACACCCTCCATCTATACCGCGAAGATGGATGGTTAAGACATTTTGCGACACATGTAATATGCCGCAAACCCTAATTTTAGGGTTTTCCGCCCATACTGCTATGGTTTGGACGTTTTGGCAAGCTAGGCCAATTGGGAGGGAGGAGACCATGCGGGGTCCGCGTTGGTTCGGCAGTGGATATTCCATACCGCTTGGGTGATGATATTGATCTCGGGTCATCCAATCATGCTTGTGGAGTTGGATGATTGTGATCATATCCTGGACCGACACTGTCGGGCCCGGATGCTGTCGGGCTAGTATAACACACCGAGAGGGGCTCAATCAGCTAGTATAACACACCGAGAGTCGACACCGTACGGGTATTTCGTACATGGTTTCATTATAATGCTTGGAGGTTCGTGTTGCTCTGTAAGAGCAACACTCAGTCGTCATGCCGCATTGATTGCGCATTAATTAATAATGCTAGAAATTCACGGGGTATATGGGATTGTTCTTTACATGCTCCATCCGGATGAATTTCGTGTATTCATATAATGGGATTTGTTGCCACATGCTCCATTCTAGGTGAATTAAGTGAGGGAGTATCCAACACTTATTGATGGCCTTATCTTTACAAGATGTCGGTAGCATAATTTTACGTTTTTACAATTTTAACCTTAAATGAAAATCCACCATCAACACCCCTAGAAAATAAATAGCTATTTTGCATTACCCCTTTTTAAATCACTTATTGGTAAAACCCCTTTCTGTCATAACTTGATTTACAACCCAGTAGTAATGCACGTTCAACTCACGTGTATGTAATAAATTAGTAATTATTTTAAGATTCCTAAAATACGCTTTAACCTAAAATAAAAATTAAGCCGTGGTTGAACATTAGCCGTTGATTTTCGTGGTAAAAATATAGACGCCTGTAGAGAAGATAAACACCCGTCTGTTCTTCCTCTTCATATTTGGTTGATGAACAGAAACCCTGCAACACAATAGGAAAAATGCAATATATGATTTTGGGGTTTTTCATCAAATAAATTAATTTTCGATTTGGGTGTTCTGATAATGATCTTCAATTAGTTGTGTCTGATATTAATTCGTCTTCTTCTTTATTGAAAATTAAAATTATGATCCCCTTGAATCAAAGATAGATCTTTTAGGTAATTTTGAATGCTAGCTTGTATCTAATCGTTACATGCTGATGTCTATAACAAACAATTGATTGAACAGTGAGAAAGTAAAAGGCGTGAACTTAGGTAATATGCTTCAAATCCATATTACTTGAAGCAGCAGATTAGATTGGAAATTGACAAGAAAGAAAAGATGGCTGGTATAGAAGAAATGGTGAGTTTAATGGAATAAAATTCCAATTTAATGAAGTGGGATCAAATGATAATATTTAATTTATCACCAAGTCTGATTTCGTCTTTTATCTCTGAAAAAAACTAGTTGCAGAGACATGGGCGAAGACGACGAAGGCGAAGAAGAAATAATCTCTCGCTCTCATTATGGAGTTCTATATAATTAATACACACACGTGAGCTGCACGTGGATAATTATCTGGATTGTAACGATAGTTATGACAGAAAGGGGGTTTTACCAATTAGTGATTCAAAAAGGGGGTAATGCAAAATAACTATTTTTTTATTTTGGGGAAATGCAAAATCCCCTTTAGTTAATTTAGGATATATTTTTCTTGAATATGATTGTCCAAAAGATATTTTCTCGGATATTTTTACCCGAATTTTTATAAAATTACCAAAATAAGTTAAAATGGTGGGGCCATTAATCAACCGTAGTTTCAGGTTAACCACGCCGCATTCGACAAAACTCTATTTTTATATAGATAATTAACAGGGACTAAAGGAAATGAAATGGTGGGGTAAACATAAGAGAGTAGTGGGCTGTCGGTTTATCGTGCCTTAAATTTTGCAAAAAACAGGTGATCTTACTAAATGATCAGTTACCCTACATCGATGGCCATCCAGATATGTGCCAGAAACTTTGAACAGACAGGAAGATAGCTGACAACCAGTGCTACGTCACATAATTAAGCAAGGCATGTAAAAGTAAAGAATGAAATTAATCAAGTGGCTATTCATCTTATCGGTTCATCCATAACCCTAAACATTTGTTTAGTACTTCGGTGTTTGGTTGGAGGACATAAAACTTAAAAAATGTGGTGATTATCCCCATATGATTGCAGTTAGTTCTTCTTCTCCGGGGCTTGGGAGAATTGGAAAATGCCTCACTCTTGTTGAGGTGCTTTGTTGAGGTGCTTAGTGAAATGCCATAGTAAATGCTTCAAATATAGAAAATGCCGCAGTGTTACTAACTCAAGTAATGCTTTTAATTTTACACTAGATTTGTGCCCAATGCATCTTTTTCTTGTAGCCATATTTGGTGTGGCGGGGCGAAGGATTTTGTGATTTGGTTTGCTTGAGATTTTTGATTTAGTGTGGCGGGGATTTGTCCCGCCCCAATTTAGGATTTTTTATTTGGTGTGGTGTGGTTTCTTCTTACTTCGTCGCGATGCATTTTTTATTTGGTGTGGCCCATCGCTTAAGACTTGTGATTTGGTGTGGTGGGGTGTGGCTGTGGTGTGACGTGGCAAGCCGCCCTCCGGTCGATTAGATTTTTAATTTGGTGTAGTGCGACTATGCATTAAACCATCCTTTTTTTTATGAGGGATTCTAGGTTGACCGAAGCAAATCGAGAAATGTCTACCGTGAGGATCGAGACGGTCCCCAGCTGTGCGTTCTCAATATTGGAATATGGTGTGGGCAGGAATGGACCCCACCATTACTCTCACATGGTGCATTCTTCGTGATTTGTTTCGGTGAATCATTTTTGTTTTTTTTAACCGAATTGGCACATATAATGCGGAGCATCAAAGTAGTAGCATCAGTTTCTATACATCAATCTGTTTCCGATTTTATTTAAAATACCAAAAAAGTAAAGCAAAGCAAACAAAAAAGTGGGAATTAAGTGTTTGGCCCTCTCCTTACTCTTTCTTACTCTCTTGGCCTTGGGCTTGAGATGGATTCGGATTTTTCAAGCCCATCTGAGAGAGAGAGGGACAAAACAATAACATGTAGGGTTATTTAATTAAATGTATTGGCAAGCGTCAACGTTAATAAAAAATCATTAGAAGATAGCCTTGATTAAATCGAGAAGACTATTCTTTTCTTGTTTTTTTTCGATCCACTTATGAACGGCGAGAATTTACATCTGCAAATTCAAACGATGACGATACTCGTTGTAACCATTGATTAGATCCACCACCAGCAATCTAATAATAATCACAGCAACAGATCGATCCTGATGATGTTGTTGTTGTTGATGATGATGATGATATATGAAATTGATTAGACAAATCAGGCACTGGAGATTAGTGATTCAATTTCGATTTAGAGAGAAGTTTTTTACGAATATTAGTGATTCAATTTGATTGAGAAGATTTTCAAGAACATATACTATTTCAATTCGATTGAGATAAGATTTACTAATTCAATTCGATTGTGTGAAGATTTCATCAAGTTCTTAGGTATGTTTCATCTTCTTACATTTCGTTTTTTAATCTAATTTCTATTTAGAATGTCTTTCGATTCGCAAGTGGAGTTTGATTTTGATGAAAAATTAGTATTGATTCAAGAGAATTGTGTTTCGATTCATTAAGTTAAGATTCTAGAGTATCAATATTCAATTTAATTAGTTATTGAGTTCATGTATATTTCCATTTTCGATAATGTAGTTAAGGATACAACTTTTGTGATACTTATAGATCACTTTTATCAATTGTTTTTGTTTATAAACTTTTACCTATAGAGATAGTACACACTCATTCCGTAGCACAGGGAAATCCCACGCTACACCCTCAATAGAATTCGGACAATTAAGTCATTTTAAGATGAACAATTATATTCTTTATTGATTAAAACTCATTAATATTACAAGGTGGAAAGGAAAATAAGCAAAGGACTTTACAACCGCTCTAAAATTTCTATCTCTTAATAACTTGCTCCTCGCTCAGAAAGATCTCCCTTCTCTTAAGCCTATTGGCTCTTTATATAGGACATTACATAGTGGTTGTGACTAAATTTGTCCTTTATTTTCGGATCGACTTGCGATACTCTCTCGAGTATACAAATGTTAAATCTCGCAACACCCTAAATCTCGCTTGGTCTTCACATCTTTTCGTGTTCAAGTTGTCTTCATCAGTTGCATCATTTGTATTGTCCATGCAGGCATTTTGATAATGTGTCATTTATGGATTTCATGAGGATCTTGGTGTTGCGATATTGCGATCCTACATCTTGCCTCTTCTCATGTCTTCTCTGCGAATGGGAGAATGTCATGAGAACTAATACTTTCAAAATACCGTGTTTTGTTCATTTTTTCATACTTATCTGTTTTTGACATGATTCCGTACTTTTACACAAAATTTATTACACGTATCTCTTCCTCCATCCATTTCTTGACACGTCTTTTTCATTGCTTTTTCTCAACCGTTCATGTCTACTCTTCGCATTAAATGTGTTTGCCTTTTTGAGAAATCTTCTCTCTATATATACTTTCCTTACTCATCTATTCCTCTTTTTTACTTTCCTTCTAGTTTTTTCTGCAACTTTTCTTCAACATCTATCCGTAATTTCCGTTTACTTTACCGTAAATCTTCTTCTTTTACTTCTTTTGTCTCTTCCCCCACCTTCTCTTCGCAACCTTTGCCATATGTAGTAAGAAATCCCACACTACACCCTCACTAGAATTCACACAATTAAGTCATTTTAAGATGAACAATTATATTCTTTATTGATTAAAACTCATTAATATTACAAGGTGGAAAGGAAAATAAGCAAAGGACTTTACAATCGCTCTAAAATTTCTCTCTCTTAATAACTTTCTCCTCACTCGAAAAATATCTCCCTTCTCTTAAGCCTATTCGGCTCTTTATATAGGACATTACATAGTGGTTGACGCCTAAGCTGTCCTTTATTTTCGGATCTAACTTGCGATACTCTCGCGAGTATACAAATGTTAAATCTCGCAACACTCCTAAATCTCGCTAGGTCTTCACATCTTTCTCGTGTTCAAGTTGTCGTCATCCGTTGCGTCAGTTGTATTGTCCATCTGCGATATTTTCGCAATGTGTCATTTATGGATTTATGAGGATCTTGGTGTTGCGATATTCGATCCTATATCTTGCCTCTTCTCATGTCTTCTGCGAAGGGGAGAATGTCATGAGAACTAATACTTTCAAAATACCGCGGCTATTCATTTTTTCATACTTATCTCTGTTTTGACATGATTAGTACTTTTACACAAAATTTATTACACGTATCTCTTCCTCCATCCATTTCTTGACACGTCTTTTTCAACTGCTTTTCTCAACCGTTCATGTCTACTCTTCGCATTAAATGTGTTTGCCTTTTCGAGAAATCTTCTCTCTATATAAACTTTCCTTACTCCTCTCTTCCTCTTTTTACTTTCCTTCTAGTTTTTAAACTTTTCTTCAACATCTCTCTACGTAATTTCCGTTTTTGCTACTGTAAATCTTCTTCTTTTTACTTCTTTTGATCTTCAATCTTCTCTTCATTCCCATACTCTGAAAGATGCCTCCAATTGGTCGCAGATATGAAATTCTTTTGGGAGAGGTTCAGAAAGATTTGCAAGAGAAGGGTTTCATATTATCCACTATTCCCGATCAAGAATCTAAATCCATTCTCTCTGCCAAACTGTTTGCTGATCATCATTGTGATGATCAAAAAATCATAATTTCGCTAGGTCAGATTCTCGCTGGTCTTCCCATTCCTCTCTATGACCCAGATCTTCCTTTGTTTTATGAAATTCTTGCTCATGCGAAATTCATGAGCCATACACCAATTAGCGGGGATTGTATAAGCAATGCTTGAGTTCGCCAACCGTGGTGCTGGTAAGGGATCTCTTTACCCCAAAGAAGTCAGAGATCCTAAATTTGAGGACTTAGAGATATTTGAAAAGTATTGGTAGAGAGTTTCTTGAAAACTATGAAATAATAAATATGAAGAATGATAGAACTGTTTGGGGTGCACGTTTGAAAGAAGAGAAAATATTCCCTCGACAAAATACTTATGCGGGATATTGATTGGTATTCGGGCAAGAACAACGTTCCTCGTCAATCCAAAGACGACAAATGGTGCGTCTTTCCACTATTTTGAATGGACCTTATATTTGAGGTTTAAATGTGCTCCCTGCGAATCTCGCCAATTATCAGCCTTGGGTATTTAATTGGCCCGAGAAAGCAAAAGAGGTATGCTTCCTAAATTTTGCTCAATTTGTAATCTTCACTCCTTTTTATACCTACTAATCTTGCGAAATTTGCAGATTATCAAGTTGAGGAAGAGTTATAAAAGAAATGATAAGGCGAGCGATAGGTGTTTTAAAGCACCTAATTTTATATCTAGTATTTATGCTTTCTTTGCTATTTTCCTTGGGAATTGCATCTCTTATGTGTGTTTTGAGTTTATCAGGTGCAATGGAGTCATGCGGAAGAAAAGAAGAAGAAACCATCCAAAGTTGTGCTAAAGGGCATAATAGTCATTTCACAAGCAAGTAATATATGGAGCCCAGCCACGGTTAAGGGGCAACTCTTATGGAGGAGCACTAAAGACAGCCAGATGTTGTTAAGGGGTTACCATCTGGGTAGCCCTAATCCACAAGATGGGTGTGCTGTTAGCACCCAATGCCAACCCAATCCTAAATTTGAGAGACATTTACTCTCAATCATTAGTTCACTCATTTACCCTAGAACTAAGAAAAGGGAAGAAGGCGACCATCCGCCATTGTTGTCACGAGAAATGTAAAGAGAAATTGTGAGATGAATCTCAAATGGAGATAATGATGCTATGGCGGTTGAATCTGATAAGGGTTGAAATCAAGAGGAGAAGCTGTCGCTGTTGGTATGGTGAGTGATGCTAAATCGAGAGACAAGGAAGGAGATGGTGGTGGTTTCTGATGTTGGAATTGAAGCTCAGGGAGATGGGGTTTTGTACCAGATCGAGAAGAGATAGAGGAGCTGCTGTTGTTGAATCAAAATAAAGAAGAACAAGAGGTTCAGATCGAAATAGTGATTGAATCGAAATGGGTTCGATTATGGAGAATTGGTGGTGAAATGGAGATGGGGTTTCTTGGTGTTGTTGCGGTGTGTGAGATGAAGAACACAGTGGGTGATGTGCGTCGATCTCGAAATAAGAGGAATTAATGGAGTTTTGGTGATGAATTCAAGATGGGTATCCGATTTGAAATTTGGTCTTTGTGAATTAAGGGATTGTTGTTGATTCGATGGAAAGACTTGGTATTGCGGGCAGAAGGCTGTGAAAACGAGATAAAGGAGATGTTGAATTTGAACTGAAATTGAAATGGGTTCGATCATGTGAAGAACGGTGAAGAATTAGAACTAGTCTTTGTGAAGCTCGGTTTGAAAGGCAAATCGAGTCACAGTGATTGCGAGGCTATACCTAGGAGTTACAATTGGTGGTAAAGCGTAGCTGGTCTTTGAAGATGGCTAGTTTATGCTGTGTTTGGAGCCTGAGCTAGTATTCAAGTAGCAACTGAGGAGAATCAGGTGCAAGTTGAGCTGTGGTTATGTGCAAGAGGATAATTGGTGCTGGCAGTGGTGAGCTGACTGAGCTGTATTGCAGGAGGAACTGAAATTGGTTGGGTGGTACTGGGAATGGGTAGTGTGAATTGCAATTTTGGTGGTCTGGGATGGATGTAATCTAGGATGAATTCATAGCTCATTGTGATGGAGCTGTTGCCAGGGCTTGATGGTGCTTGTTGTGAGTTGTTTCTATGGAGATAAAACTTAGATGTATGCCTAGGTTTATTTTGCTATTGATGAAAGACCGTAGCTCGGGTTTGTCAGGTTATGGAGGAACCTGGTGTTGGTGTGTTAAGTTGCGGTAGTGGCCTTGAGCTGACAAGGGAATGGATAGTGGTGATTGAAGTTGAATATGGGAGCAAGCATTGAGTATCTGGTGTTGTGAATTGAACTCAGTTCTAGGGGAATTTGCAGGTGGTAGTTGGATGGCTTTGGTGCTGCACTGGCTAAGCTCAGATGGAGTCAGAGTAGTGTTGCAGGTCAAGAGTGTGCAACCTAGTGCAAGCACAGAATGTAGTGATGATGGCTAAAGAGCAGCATGAAGAATAAGGGTTTGAGCTGGATCGTTATTCGAGATGGAGTGGAAGACTTAATGAGGGGTTTGTCATGGGCTCACTGCATCTGAGACATATAACAAGTGAAGATGTTGATATGTTGGCTTAAGATTGTGGTGCTGCCATGGCTCTGATGCATAAGGTAGTCTTACTTGAGAGAGGCAGGTGGCGGAATGCTTAGGCTTGCTGTGAATGGTTTAAGATGGTATTTTGAGTTGGAACCCAGGGAAGAATTGGTAGAGTCTGCAGGTTGGTGGTCTTGGTTATGAGTTGGCGAAATGGGTTGAGGAGAAACTAGAAGAAGCTGGTGGTACATTTATGGAGTATACATTTGCAGAGCTGGAGTTGTTCAAGGGTGTGTTGGCGTTGGAGCTTGAGTGCTGAGCTGTTAATGGGAATGGAGTTGTACCTGTGGTGTAACAGGTGATAAATGAATTGTTGAAGCAATGGAGGAGTTGAGAAGATGAAGGGTTATATTGCATTGCTGCTGGAGGAATTGGTTGGGATGTATGAATGATATGCAATGGTGTTACAGGGATGTTGATTTGATGAAGGATGTTGCAGTGCCCTTATGGCTGTGACTAAGCTGGTGAAGCACAATGATAGTGGCAAAGACAACTTTGGCTTGCGCAAATGGCATGCCATGGCAACTCAACCAAGTTAGCCGCAAATCGTACACGACTCACACCTTGACTTCGGTCGACTTGAGTTAACTTCGCAGACTCCAGTGATTTGACTGAGCTGACCCGCTGACCCGTTGACCGGTGACCGGGCGGACTTTTCCGGTCACCGGAACCATTTTCCGGCCACTTCTCCGGCCGATTTCCGGCCACAATACCATTTTTTCAAGGACGACTTTTTGGACATATTTTCTACACAGGTTTTCTCTCTCTTATGGGCTTGGTGGATTTTCATCTAATGGACTTTGAAGACTTGACCTAATTTTGGAAGAAAGGAAAAAGCTATAAAGAGAATTCTACAACTTTTGGAAGACATCTTATTCTTGGAACTTTGGAGAGCTGCTTTTGTTTACGCAACTAGGGTTTGCTTTTGTTGATCTTCTTCTTTATTCAACTTATATTTTTGTGATGAACTCCATAGCTATGAGTAGCTAAATTCTATATTATTAGTTAAGGATGTAGTCTCGATTTCTTAAAACTTGTGTTTTGCTTTATGTATTAGTTTTCTCTCTTGATTATCGTTCAATTCTCTACTTGTTTTTATGATCACATGATTGAAGTATTGTGATAGGATTATGATGTTTGATTAGTTAAGTGGCCAATTAATTGAACTTGCATCTTAGTCCATAGCTATTTTAGGGTTTTTCATCAAGCGATAACCTTGAATACAAGTAGCATGATATGTTTACGGTTTGTAGTGATACACTCTCGTAATCATATGTAGAGTTTGACCATTGTCCGAATTGTTATCTAACGCATGACAATTTGCATTGATTAGCCTATTTCTGAAACTTAATGCTCCTAGGAATTGAACTTGATTAGCGCAAGGCGTTAGGTTATTCTTTAGGTAGAATTCACATATTGACTCTAATGTGTGTGTGTTGATGAACTTAGGAAATTAATAGATTATCTTGCTCTCTTGATTCTCTAGGCTTTTGATAATACAAGAGATTAAATCGTAATTCTAATCATATATGCAAGCACATGTCTAAGATTGAAGATGAATTCTTGACCAATATCTCTCTATTGATTACTTTCTACAATTTACTTTGCTTTTAATTTGCTTTATTGCTTACATAAAAATCGGGAAATCCCCCCAATTGGTTACTTTAAGAAATTGAATACGTAATAACTACAATCGCCTCTCTGTGGATACGAACTCTTTCTTATCATATACTTTAGAAAGTGAAATTATTTTTGACGTATACGACAACGATCAATGAGTACCCTAGCAAAGACTCTCCGTTCGATCACGGATGAAGTAAGAAATACTTTTCTTTATTATTTTTAATAATATTGTTGCCTCTATTTTCTTATCTTCATTAGGTGTGCGAAGGTTGGTGCTTGAAGTTGTTGGAGAAGAGGAAAATCTAAGTTGCGAAGACCAAAGGTAAAGTTCTCTTCGCAAGGAGAAGTCTCTACTGCCCACCTTCTAAGAAACGAAAGATCCATTTCTCTTCTCCTTAAAATCCTCAATCCAGCGAAAGTTCTGATGAAGATAATGATGATGTTGATATTTCTCTCGCAAAGGAGAATCCTCCAACTGAATCTTCTATGACGCAATGTGTCTAGCATCTTCTCTCGACTCCATGCAAGGAATTGAGATGATCGTATTTCTAGTACGTGTGAAGCTCGTGAGTATCTGTGATGCTCCTTTACTATAGGGTGATGATTCTCTTCATGGGGTCTCCATATCGGTGACCCCAAGCTTCATAAATGCACTTGGTGTCTTGGTATGTCTTTGTTCCCTTATTTCTTCATAATTTCGATTTTAAGTTATATCTTGATAATTTCTTTACTTTCCTTTATAGTTCGGAGAGCTTCCTTTCTTTGTTGCCTCGAGATCTTGAGAAAAGGCGCAAAGATTCTTGAAAAGAAGAATCTTCAACTTCGCAAGAAGAATGAAGAATTGAGGCTGGAAGTTGTTGCTCTTCGCAAGAGAAATGAAGAATTTGAAAGTGAAAGCGCTACTCTTCGCGAGAAGACCAAACAACTGGAAGTTGATTCTTCTACTCAGAAGAATAAGATATCTAGTCTTCAAAGCGCCAATCAACAACTTTATGGTATGAGACTCTTCCCTTTTCCTTTGTTTTGTTCTCTCATTATCTTCCCTTATCTAACAACATTTGCAGACGTTTATAACCTTTCCGATGAAGCCATTCTTCTTCACTCATTTCTGAACCTATGGATAATGATGCTCTTCTTGCTCATCTCAACGATTCTTTGGATAGTTTTTCAAATAACAAGATTAAATCTCTTCCTCTAAACGAACTTAAATCCAAATTTCGCCTCTTAGAAATTGATCATAGATCTAGTTTAGGCTTAGCCAACCAACTTAAACGTCTGTATCTTAGTTCTAAAGAGAAAATTAATACTTTAAGGAAGAAGATTAATGATCTCATAGATGACAAAGATCGCATCGCCAGTCAAGGTGCTCAAGCATTAGCGAAATTCCAAAAAACTCTTCTTGAGGTTGAAGTTGAACGGGATGAATCCATCCGCAAAAATGCTATACTTAGCGAAAGAGAGAATCAAATTCGCTCCTTCTTCTCATAAACAGGATTGATGAATTCGCTTGGCTGCGAAGGTTCTAGATGACTTGAAATAATTTAGGTGTTAACGTTAGCCTTCAAGCTGATCATACGGCCTTGATTAGGGATATGATTTCTGATAAAGAAGGTTGTTAATTATTCTTCTTTATTTAACTGTTTATTTTTTATGAAGTTGTCATTAAGTTGCTAATTCATTGTCATATGTTCGCAGAGGCCGAGGAGAGATTTCGCAAAAGAATCAAGAACTTGAATCGAGAAAGAACATTTCGCAAAGGACTTCTTCGAAATGACAAATATTCCAAATTGAAGAAGCAACTACAAATTACCGTAGCGAATTTCAAAAATGATGTTGTTCTTTTTCGCAATCGTACTTTATTAAGGCAGTCTGCGATGACAACATCATTCTTCATTCTTCATACCCTTGTCTCCTTGACGAAATCCTGAGAATGTGCCTTCTTTGGATATCTCGACAGCGATGCTAGCGAAGAAGAGAATCGAGATGAAGGTGAAGAAGTGAAGAATCAGTGAAGACGAAGAAAATGAAGAAGAAGAATCAAACAAGAAATAATTCTTTTTTCTTCTTTGTCTTTTTGTGTAATATCTCGTACGTTCCTTCTTTTAATCTTATATTTTTGTAATCTTTTCCTGCGAATTTCTTAGATCTTCAAATATTAGCTCTACCTTTGTTGTTCCTTTCTGCACATGTTAAAAGAACAATTCTTTTTTGCAATACAGTTAGTCAATATATTATCAACCTTTCATTTTATGAGCGCTTAAATCTATCATATGAAGACAAATAACATGTTTTTATTCTATACATTCCCATACTTGCCTCTGTTATTTGCATTTAAATGAGAGATTAAGCAAGTTATTTTCGAATAGTGATATGTGTTCATGCCTCAATCTCGCAGCTGTTGCTGCTGAATTTTCGCAAGTAAGGAAATCTTGTTTCTTCCAAGATTTATTTTTTCTTTTTCTCTTATGTGGTCTTATTTTGCCTTCCTAGTTAAAGGTCTTACTGTGCCACCTCTTGTCATTGCGACAAAATCGCAGGATGTCTTTACACTTTCATGTAATGACCCATTGATCTTTCCTTATCATTTCTTTAGTATTGTTGCCTCTGCAGGATAGTTTTATTGCGACAATATGACAGGCCTAAAAATCCTTGCGAAAATAAAGCCCCATGACATTGCAGCCTTGCACGAAATCGCGGGCGTCCTTACATTTTCATGTCCGACCCATTGATCTCGTCTTATCTTTATTTTTGTATTATTGCCTATTCAGTTGTCGCACAAATATGACAAGCCTAAATTTCCTTGCGAAAATAAAGCCTCATGACATTTGCGTCTTAAGACACTTATCAGCTCCCTAATGGAGGGTGCCGCCCTTATCATCTGGTTACCCCTTCAAGGAGGCGTACTTCTGCCATACAAGGCTAGCTCCCCCCATCCGGTCTTAACAACAACCAGTTGTTTTCACAGCCTCTTATCCCTTTTCCCTATAGGGCTTATGGTTCACGAGACTGCACCTAAGTGGAGTTTTCTTCGGGCCAGTCAAAGATATCGAGACTTGTCAAGAATGGCCGAGACACTTCAAATGCCCCAGGCACTCTTGGCTCAACCGTGTACCTCGGCGCCTTGGTCAAATGTTGACTCTTAGAAAAGACCCTCGGTCGTCAATCTAAGTCATAAGCTTAGATTGAAAATCCAAGGTATCTCCCTGGATGGGCTTTATTGACCCCAATTCTCCATGACTCAGGTTACAGGGGCGGTGTAACCTTTTCCCTGAGCCATGCAATAGGTACCCCCTACTATGACGTACTTTAGGTCTTACATTTGCCTCTTACGAAATTTTGATTTCGCGAACTAGGTGTACGTCATAGTTGGTTCGCCTCTGTCGATTAATTTGTTGATTCTTACGCATATAAATTTTTTATAATTTCGCAATCGCATCTTTATATTTCATAAAATATATTCTCTTCTTCCGCATATCAACTTCCTTTCGCAACCTCCTTTTTTTTTTTTTTTTTTTTTTTTTTGAGAACAAACCCAACATACATTTTTCTTTTACCTCCCAATTTCTTCTTCGGCCTGTGTCAACAAGTACATTCATTCTTTAGGTCTCTTATTTATACTATTTTACGCCTCTTGTATTTTTTTGACTTTTCTGTCATTTTCTTATGCATTGCGAAACCTTCGTCACTTCTTATCTTCATTATATATTGGTTTCGCAGCATTTCTTCCTCTTTCATTTCTATACATCTACCATTAATCTTTCACTCTTTGTTTTCTTTGATGTTGTGTTTCCAATTCTTTCTTCTTGAGGATTTCTATATCAATTTCATAACACTTTTTTTCCTTCAACCCAATCTCCCTTTAGCGATGCCAACACAAGTGGGATGAGGGAACTTGATACATTGATGGAAAGTCGATGCTACACCTAAGATCTCATGTAACCATGGTCGTCCAATCGGCGCGTTGGCGGTGATTCCACATCAACTACACAAAATAAAATTTCATAAGATAATCCTTTCGGTGGAGATTCGCATATGAACTTCTCCTTTTGGCTTATTTGCAAGCATCGGTTAAAAACCATATATTTTGTACGTAGAAGGTATTAGATCTTCATCTTTCCCTCCCATAGTTTTATAAGTATGATAAAAAGAATATTCACGGAACTCCCAGTATCAATCAAAATTCCGTTGATTGCCCATGAATTCTCGGCCCTTCATCTTCTTCATCCTCGCTAGGTTTTGGGTTGATCTCTAATCTTACGACCAATGGGTTGTCGTGCATTTCTCCACCCTCAGTACTTCTTCAAGGTAAAAGAGAGATAGTCTGTTTTTGCCATTCTTCAGGGGCTATGTCTTCGCAATGTTCATTATTTCTCTATCATCGGCATCTCTGCGAAAACCACGATGAGAGTGTTATTGTGAAAATCTTCAATCGTTCTTGTATGAGTGTACGATGGAGTTACAAAAACAGATTCTTCGCCTTTGCGCCAACTTCAATCACAAATGTTTCTCTTTCTTTTCAGTATTTGGCTTGTGAATATCGGAAGGTGGTAATGCTTGAGTTTGCATTTGTCCTACTAG
Source organism: Papaver armeniacum (assembly GCA_023531295.1). Lineage (NCBI taxonomy): Eukaryota > Viridiplantae > Streptophyta > Magnoliopsida > Ranunculales > Papaveraceae > Papaver > Papaver armeniacum. Next base: position 533,977 of record JAJJWW010012132.1, read on the forward strand.
AAAGTGATTTAATTTTCCTGATCTATCATCCGAGAATGATTCTCTTTATATTTTTGTCTCATTTGTTGTATGTCCATGGAAATTATGATAAGAGCAAAATTCATTACTTTTGTAGCTTGGAGGTGGTTCACTCCCCATGTTCCATGAGGTGCGGGTATGTTTTCCATTAGGATTATGGCTTCCCATATCTTCTCCACACCTAGCATTCAAAGGTGGCATTTTGATTTTTCCTATTATCTTAAGATTTCAGCATCTCATGGCTTTGCCTCTCGAGCTCAAAGGTGATGACCTCCATAAGTTTCTTGTGGCTGATGACCTCCATACGTTTTTCTTGTGGGCTGATCAAGTCTTTGGATTTTTATTTCCTACCACGGCTATAGAAGTTTCTATCTCTCTCAAATTCTTCTTGATCACGGCTCCCCCATAGCTACTAGCTTTTGCTGACCATCTCCCATTTATCCTCTCTTGTTGCCCTTGCAGGTGCTCATGTATTTTATTAACTTAGGTAATAAGCTTGCATTATTTCTCTTGAACTTGTGTTCATGATAGGGTATGATTCCATCTCATTTTGCTTTTCCTCAAGAGCAGTATACTCCTCCTGTATAGTTCATGCTTTCAGTCGTTGTAGTTTGTATTTTTGACTCGAAAATCGAATGTGTGAGGTTGGTTGAACATAGCATTGATAAATGATAGAATGAGATAGCTTTCGTCCACACAAACAGCCATATCACTGCACATTGTCTTCCATCTGCGATTAAATGCTTCAAACTTTCGCCAACCCTTACCTTGAGCCCAAATACATCTTGATGCCCGGTCGAGGAATTGTTACTTATATATGCTCTAAAAAATATAAGCTTACGAAGTGGTTAAAAAGATGTTATAGTGTTCTTTAGCAAACCTTCAAACCATTTTAACGCCTCTTCTGACCCAAACTTGATGCGAAATACTTGCATAATATTGCATCATGGTTCTCAATCTGTAGCATCATCTCACATAAGCTTTGATGTATTTGGAGTGCACAAGTTGTTCCACGTCAAAAATGTTAGTTATGAGCAGTACATTTTAGGGCATTCCTCTAATGTACTTCTTGTGTGAATGGAGTTTCGCGGCGACTTCCTCTGTGGCACCATCTAATTGTCTCTTACCTCCTCCTCTTTTATTATTTATCATTCCTCTCATTTAGCTAACTCTCTCCAGAATTTGTTTATTATACGAGAATTTGCAGATCCATTAGTCTTTTGACTCGCCTTTCTTCTCTCTGCGTTCTAAACCCTACATGTTTGACTTCACTGTTCATCATTTTCCACTCGTCTTTCTACATGCAATCTTCTCTTTCACTTCTTTTCATTAATTAACTTTGCAGTCATATCTCTCATTTTCTCTCTTTCAGGTCTTTCGGCTCTCCTTTGTACTCTTTCATGCTCTTCATTGATATTAGCATTGTATGCAGTTTTCGCTCCACGCCTCCTTTACCGATTATCATGGTTATTAAGCCAGGAGTGCCTCTTGTAGCTCTTGTTCTTCCACTTCTGCCTCATAGTCTTTCTCTCTCAGCGAGCTAAATGTGTTTACATCAGTGTAGTGTCTTTCAACCCCTCCACTGCTCGTTCATTTCTTTGTATTTCTCTCCCATGTAAAATTCTCCTTCCTTCCCCGATTTCCTCGCCATCTTGATTAGTTCGCTTTGACGGTGTCTATTTCCTTGAATTCTATCATTACGCTCATTTTGAAGAATTTAACCACGTTGAATATAGCGATCTTCCATACTATCTTCTTCCATGATTCTTGCTTTAGTTTTGTATTCCCTCTCGAGTTTCTTTATTAGCATTTCGTAGGAAAATTTTGTTTATTTCTTCTCTAATCAGATCTTGAACATGATATTCTAGTACTTCTTG